>CM076906.1:4054137-4439148 GCA_039519145.1 Kokia cookei | reverse complement strand
ACAACAACAAATTTTTAACTTTTCCCCACAAAATTAGAAATAGTCTAACTCATAACTTCCTTTAGGAACATCCATGTCTTGCACACTTAATTTGGATTCTAAATGGAATCAGTTACACCAGCTAACTGGTGAGACAATTTTTATTTTAACTTGTTGCAACTGTTATATAAAAAAACTCCAAATTTTTTGTAAAAAAAAAACCTTCTTCCCTTTAAAAAAAATAGAATATGGTTTCTTGACACTGAACCTAAGGGTGTGTTAATTTTGCAAAAATGAATTACAATTGTTTTCCTGTGTTTGTGGATGTGAAAAATAGCTTGATTAACATCTTATGATTAAGGCACCATTCTTCTTTACGTTTGGAGTTTCAAAAGTGCTTTTCCACTGCATAACCAATAAAGAAACCCTGGCTTTTAGACTTAAAATTGTGGTGGAAAAATTTTTTTCCATCGAAAAGCCAAAGTTGTAATTTAGGTCCTTTTCACTGTTGACTTTTGCTTTTGGAAGTGAAAATTAACAAAATACCCTAACTTATATTAACTATTTAAAAGGTATATAAAAATTAGATAAATTTATATTTTACATATCACTATGTTAAATTATATTTAGATATTTCATGTATCGTCATAAGAAATTATAAAAATATCATTTATTATTATATTAAAGATTTTCAAATATTTTATGTATCAGTAATTTTACAAATAATTATGTTAATGACGTGAAAGGAATTTAAATTCTGTACTTCATGTACCATTATATTAGAAATGTAGAAAAAAAAACATGTCTTTCCTTTTCAAAGAAGATAGAACCAGTTTCTAGGATTGAACCTAAAGGTGCATTAATATTTGGAAAATGACTTACAAAAAACATTTAAAACATACCGGGAAGAGTGCTTGATTAAAATGAAATCAATACAAAATTATGACTAAAAAGTGAAAACAAGGGTCACATAATTCTACTTTTGTTCGTTTCCTTCGTCTTATTCAACCTTTTATAGATACGATTTTGTATTGTCGCGAATCTCTCACGGTAAACGAAGTCTATGATTCCTTAGCCTCGTATGACAAGATGAAACATCTTGTGGCTAGATCCGACTCTCAGGGAGAAGGTGTCACTGTTCATTGTAGATAAGAATGAAATACTGATGATAATCGTGTTAAGACACAGGAACCAAATCCACGCAGTAAACCTAATGATAGATCGATATCTTTAAACAGGGGTAAAACCCGTAATTTTTGAAAAAAGAAAGGGCACATTAAGTCTGAGTGCTACAAGTTGCAAAATAAGATCAAAATGGAGGCTGTGAATCAGAAGGGAAAACAACTAGAACAATCTGGTGAAGCTGATGTAGTAGAAGACTACATCGATGGTGAACTCTTGGTTGCTTCTATTGACAACTCTAGAGTAAGTAAGGAGTGGAGTCTTAATCGAGTTTGGTTTAAAACATATGAAACAGTGTCTGAATGTGTTGTTTTGACGAGAAATAATGCTTCGTGTAAAATCGTGGGTATTGGCACGATCAAATTTAAGATGTTCGATAGAGTCGTCAGAACACTAAGTACGTACGACATGTACTAGAATTAATCTGCTTTCAATTCAGAAAAATGAATAACAAAAAACACATATTTAGTATTTCTCTGTGTTTGCCTTGTTGAAAATAACTTGATTATCGACGAATGACTTATTAGTTGACAAAAAATAAACCCTTCTTTTATAAAAATTGCCTTCTCGTAAGTGTAAAACAATTTTGGAAAAGTGTTGTTCCCATTTAAGTAACACAATTTTTAGGTAAAAAAGTAACTTGATTCAAGTCAAGTATAATATTAATTACAAAATTTCCATTTTCATTTTAAAGATACTAAAATATTGATAAGTGCATAAATCTCGATTTATTTATGATAGTTTTCCTCTTGAATTATGTTATTTTAATTTTTTTAATTATATTATTTATACTTATATTTTATTTATCATTGATTTTTGTGAGAACTTGAAGAAAAATGAGCTGAAAGTCTATTTTGGCAATTTTTTTTGTGATTTAGATTTTGAAGACAGATCTGCTTTAGTATTTTGGTCATGACTCGAGCGACATAAATTCATTTTGGGCACATAATGAACCAATTTGGAGGGAATTGAAAGATCTAACAAAATTTATTTCATGAATGAAACCCAAAACAACATCAAGATGCTGTCGAAAAATGGCTTGAAAATTTTATTCAAAAATTCGCTTTATTTAATTAAAGGCTAAACCCTAAACCCTATTTTTCTCGATAAATTGGTATTATTAAGTTATTACCTTGTGATCGCCACATTATATTTATCCACCTTAGCATTATTTTAATTTTTAATTTTATTTTTCCCATGAATTTTTAAATCTTAAACATTTGTTTGATTTTTACAGGCACTTATTGATCATTGTTAAGTAATGGCCACATTGATTGTATTAAATTTAAGGGACAAAAAAAAATAACGCATTCATTGCATTATAGCTTGTTAACCGATGCCACATTAATTTTTTCAATGGTTTAATCTTTAGATCTGGACCAAAAATCCAGATCTGGGTTTTATTAAAAAAAAAAGGGAGAAAGAGCAACTTTTGAACTAACCGGTGACTGGAGATGGTGGCGTGTGGATGATCGGACGGTGTTGTGTGTGCGACGGTGGAGACGCTCGACGATGCGTGGCGGCTACGCGCGGCGGACGACGGTCGGATGTGGACCGGGGTAGTGATCGGTCATGGAGAGAAGAGAAAGTGAGAGAGTTTATTATTTTTTTGTAAAAAAGAAAGAAATAAATGAAAAAAAAGGGGTTAGAAGGTCTTTTACAAGGGGCTAAAACGGTGTCGTTTTGGTCTAGGCATTTAAGCCCCAAAACGGCACCATTTTGTTTTAAACCCATGGCCGACCCGAAATCCGACCGACCCGACCTAGGATCCGCGTGATTTTTAGAAATGGGTTATTTATGCATTCGGTCCTTCTACTTTTTTTGATTGTTTCAATTTAGTCCTTTTGTACTTTTAATCAATTTTAAATCGGCCCAATGATTTTCAATGCTTTTCAATTTAGTCCCTTGACCTTTTGAAAGCCTTAGGAGCTGCCACGTGTCATTGTTTTGGTTCATTTATGTAAATGGCCGCTCTTATTTTTAATTTGTTTTAATTTAATCCTTAAATCAAGTTCTGTTTAATTACAAAATTGGCCCAAAAATTTTTCATGGTTTTCAAATTAGTCCTCTGACTTCAGGATGCTTGAGGGGCTACCACGTGTCACTCATTTTTGGTTTTATTACCCTGGAGGTCCCTAAACTTCCAAAAATTCCATTTTTACCCCCGAACATCCAAAAATCTCATTTTTGACCTCAAAACTTCCAAAAATTCCATTTTTAACCTCAAACTTCCAAAAATCCCATTTTTGATCCTAAAACTTTCAAAAATCCCATTTTTTATCCTAAAACTTTCAAAAATCCCATTTTTACCCTCAAACTTTCAAAAATCACATTTTTAACCCCGAAACTTCCAAAAATTCTATTTTTACCCCGAAACTCTCAAAATTACCCTTTTAGCCCCGAATGTCTACAAATTCTATTTTTAAACTCTGAATTTTCACAAAATTACCATTTTTGCCCCGATAATCCAAAATTACCATTTTATCCCTGAGCATCCGAAAAGTCTCATTTTCAAACCCGATCGTGTCCTTTTTCTTATTTATCTTACTTCACATTATTTAATATCCATTATTAACTGTTTATTCATATTAAACTCGTAAGTTTGTTTTCAAAATTGTTTTTCATAAAGACTTTAAAATCGAGGTAATATTCTTTTATTTCGAGTTTTGAAAATTTGTGCCTTAACTTACTAGGTGCAATTTTTCTTCAAATTGAAATAATTGAATACCCTTAATCGAGGTAATGTTTCTTTATCTTCGATTCTGAGATATTACGCCTTAACTTACTAGGTGCAACCTTTCTTCAAATCGAGATAATCGAATATCCTTTTCCCAAAATTTTAAAAATAGGTTTTACAAAGGAAAGCTCGTTATTTCTGGATCTTGAAATGTCATGTCCTAACTCATTGGACGTAACTTTCTTCCTTGATCACTTTGAAATAAGCGAGATTTCCAAACAAACCAATTTCTTTTAAACTCAACTCATTCATTCAAGGATCGTATTTTTAAACTTTATTCGAGCTTTTAAATGTTACAAATTAAGACCTGAAAATAATCAATAAGGTACCAATTTTGGGCGTATGAAGGTGCTAATCCTTCCTCATGCGTAACCGACTCACGACCTGTTTTTCTGGATTTCGAAGACCTACATGTTTTCAAAATGATTTTTTAACGTTTTGTGGTGATCCAATCACACCGAGTAAAGTATTGGTGGCGACTCCCATTTTCCAACATTTAAAATAAATTTTCGAAACACGTCGTTTTTCCAAAAAAGGGATGGTTTCGACAGTTGGCGACTCCACTGGGGACTTTTTAAAATAAACGAAAGTCAAGCCAAAATTGATTATTTTCAGGTCTTCTTTGGAAACTTTTAAGCTTCGATTTTGCTTAACATACGATCCTCGGCATCTTTTGTGTGACATTTTATGAAATTGCTAGTGTAAATTTGCATCCATATGCATTTTAATTACTACCATTTTTAAGTGGAAGCCGAAAACTACTCCTTCGTGAAGTCTTCACCTCCGTGCAGGATAGTGGATCGCTTTCGGGATTACAAAGTACCCTTGTTTTCGTGAAGTTTTCACTTTCGTGCAAACATGTGGGAAATGCATCCCCCTAAACCGAACTCATCCGTGTGAGCCTGTAATGGGTGAGGACCGAGGAATCTACTGGTTTGGGTACCTCTACTTTAGAACCTAAAACTGCATATAGTAAGCCGTAGGAACTTGCTTTAGGAGGAGTTGTACTAAACCATTTATCAACCTTCCAAGACAAACTCTTACATTCTATGCTATACTTGTATTAATATTGTTGTGTTTTGCTAACTTGTTTATTTTGTCTCTTTTTGCATTGCATTTCATCATCATATAAAGAGAAGGTATAGACTCAAAAGTTCAGTTACCGATAAGAGAATTAATCATGGAAAACAAGTGCTTTGATAAAGTGGAGGACAATATGGTCGTGTGCATGTGGTCGGAGGAGACTCAATGTCAAAAGGGGGACAGGTTAATGGAAGGATATGAGTCAGAGCTTTGGGATTATACCAGGATCAGCACAGCTCAAAACAATGTGCTGGAGTTGAAAGAGATATGGGACAGTTGGGACAACAACATGAAACAAGCCTTTTACCAAGAATACAGAGATTTGTCATACTTGTGCGAAGTTAAGGTAGACAAATATCTCTTTAAAGCCTTAACACAGTATTGGAACTCAGCCTACAATTGCTTCACCTTCAGGAATATAGACATGACACCGACGATAGAAAAATATACCACTCTGCTCTGTTGTTCGAAGATTTCGGTAGATAAGGCTTATTCTAGAGCTTCAAATCTCCCGACCATTGTTAAAAGATTAATAAACATCAAGGGCATGAGCGAACAGTGGGTTGCAGCTCGAGTTAAGGTCAAAGGAGATAACAAGTGCATCACGTGGAAAAGACTGCGAGATTTGATACTGGCTTATCCAGATGCAAAGAAACAGATCGACAGTTTAGCCCTAAGTATCTACGGGTTGGTCATTTTTCCAAAGGCTTTGCTGCATATAGAAGACGCGGTGATAGATTTGTTTGATAGATTGAGTAAAAGAGTGACACTTGTCCCGACCATACTAGCTGAAACTTTCAGATCCTTAAATGCATGCAGAAAGGAGGGAGAAGGACGATTTATTGCATGCGCACCGCTACTGATGGTATGGTTTCATAGTCACTTCTGGAAAACAGAAAAAGTCTTCTACCAGTACTTGTCTAAAGATTACTCCCCTTTGAAAGAGTTCGTGGCCACGCAAAGATAAGAAAACTTCTCAGAAGAAAAGTGGATGGCCATAATCCAAAGCCTCAAAGACGAAGACATAGAGTGGCAAACACCATGGTTCATTCCTATGAAATATTGTATCGGTGCAGAGATCTCGACTGGGTCCCATTAGTAGGAATATGAGGAGCAACCGGATATGCACCTGCGTTGGTTTCAAGACAATACAGATCAAGATAATTCATACCGATGACTCAAGGTTTAGCTTAGTGTGAATTCGTGTACCGGGGAGAAAACAATAAGAAAAGGATTCGGGAAATCTCAAATGCATGGAACCAGGTTCGAAAAATGAAAGCATTCAGCGTCAATCCCATGATAACTGCAGAATATGATTGGTGGAGGAATAGAAGGATCAACAACAATATTCCTGTGCCAAACCCGAAGATTGTCCGTCCAATTGAAGAACACTTGCAAGTTGTCCCGACTGAATCAGAAATAATTAAACAAGATTTCGAAAAGAAAAATGTGAGATGGAGAAAATGATAGAAAAGCTAGAAGAAGAGAAAGTTCTTTTAGGATTGAACGTCGATGTTCAGAAGCTAGAAGCAGAAAAATTGAGAAAAGGGAAGAATAAGGCTGAAGAAGATCTTAGCAGCCTAAAAAAGGACTATAAAAAGCTTCGATTGTCAATAAGAACCGTCGGTTTAGGTAAGACGTCAGAGCAAAGGTAGCAGGAAATCCACAAAGAGAAAAAAAACAAGTCACTGGAAAAACAAATTTCAAGACGCACAAGTTTAGGAAAATGCTATGAAGAGTAGCCTTCTGGAAAGGCAAGCCGAAGTGACTGAATTAAAAGCTCAAGTAGGAGAATTGGAGGAGTCCTTGTACAGGCATCGTAGTCGAAATTCAGTAATGGAATTGAAAGCAAGCCGAGCTGAGATCGAGAGACTGAGTAAGAGGGTGGAAGAATTAGAAGCCTCCTTGCAGAATAGTGAAATCCGAACTAAGATTTTGGAAAGGACGTTAGAGACAAATGATTGGCACTTTCAACAAACCCAAAAAGAAGTCAGAGAGAGGGATTAAGTTATGGGTGAGGCCTTAAATCAAATCTGCGGAGTAGCTGGTCATGTGCAAACACTGATAGTTGAAGAAGAAGAGCTAGGCATACAGTACGAGACGAAGACGGAACGAGGTCAAAAGCTATCAAGCCTCCTTAAGAAAGTCAAGGCTCTAAGCATCAAAGCAAAACTGTTTATGTAATTTGCTTTATGTTAAGGAACTTGTTATCCAAATGAAGTTTTCTAAATGAAAAATGAATTATAAGTCAATACCTTTCTCTTGCATACATGCATCTTATTCGCATCATATTTTTGCATATTTCTGCATAACGATCCTAACTTATTAAAAACTTACCATCAGCTGCATCAGTAATCATTGAAAACTCACATCGCTATAATACCCGAAAGAAAACAAAGGCTATGGAGCAAAGACTTGAACAAATCCAAAAAGAATTACAAGACCAGATGCAAGAGCGCATCCAAGAGCAGATGACCATGATGTGTAAAGAAATGAAAAGTCAATTCATGGAGGTACAAAAGAGCTTAATGAATGAATTAGCGCAAGTAAAACAAAGCATGGTCGATAAAGGAAAGAGCTCTGCTATTGAGGAAGAAGAGGACCCAATGGTCCCCCCAGACTTTACACCTTGCCATAACCTGGTTTCACATGAAGTGCCGACACGAAAGCCCACCATTACTATAAGGACACAGCAGCAAGCTACGGGCACATCGAGACCGACCAATTATCTAATTGGATCTAGGTCAAACCCAGAAGATAATGCTATGAATCTGGGGGTCCCAGACTTTGACGAGATGATAAGAGAGGATCTCCCTAGACAAATAGAGGAAAAATACAAGCAGTTAGAGGAGAAAATCGATGCAATGCAAGGGATTGAAATTTCCTATGGGATAGATGCCAAAGAATTAAGTCTGGTTCCGGATCTGGTTCTCCCTCCCAAATTCAAAGTTCCAGAATTTGAAAAATATAACGGGACGAGTTGCCCTGAAGCCCACCTGACCATGTTCTGCAGGAGGATGGCGGGACACGTACATAATGACCAATTGTTAATTTATTGCTTTCAAGACAGCCTGGTTAAGTCGGCAATTAGATGGTACAATCAATTGAGCCGATCAAATATCCATTCACGAAAAGATTTGACACAGGCTTTCTTAAACCAATACAATCATGTGATAGAAATAGCTCCTGATCGACTTACACTACATAATATGGAAAAGAAGTCGAACGAGAGCTTTAGAACATATGCGCAAAGATGGCGCGAGGTGGCAACCTAAGTATAGTCACCACTGATAAAAAAGGAGACAACAATGTTGTTTGTCAATACCCTCAAAGCTCCTTACTTGAATCACCTGTTAGGAATTGCCACCAAGAGTTTCTCTGATATTGTCATATCGGGGGAGATGATCAAAAATGCGATCAAGGCCGACAAGATTGAAACTAGAGAAAGCCCTAAAAGGCCTGCCCCCAAAAGAAGGGATAATGAGGTCAACAATGCAAACGTAAACAGACCTAGCTACACTAAACCCTTCGTGACAGGTCAGCCCAAAGCTCCAATGGGCAATTACCAAAATGCCCCGCGGTAGGAACCGAGCATCAGGCCAAATAGAGGAAGAGTTCAATACACCCCCTCCCGATGTCATACGGAGAACTCTACAAGATCTTATACGACGCGCATAAGGTAGCTCCTCAGTGTGTAAGACCATATAAACCCCCATTCTCGGCTTGGTACGATGCGAATGCTCACTGTGAATACCATGCAGGGGCAGAAGGACACTCGATTGAACACTGCCCTGCTTTTAAAAGACGAGTCGAAGGACTCATAAAGCATGGAGTCATAAAGTTAGAAGAGCCCACAAAGTCTAATATAACTAGGAATCCTCTGCCTAATCACCCAGAGCAAGGGGTGAATGCCTTGCTAAAAGTAGGAGCTCGAAAAATTAAGAGAAGTGTTGAAGAAATTAAGCCTCCACTTCAGTGGGTATGGCAATAGATGGTCAAAGATGGGATAATCGTGAAGGATAAAAAGAGTATGATGATAGATGAAGATAACTATTACGAGTTTCATGCAGTTAAAGCCGTGGTCCAAATGCTGATGGATAATCGGGAGTTGGAAATTTTTGAAGAAGGAGGGGAAGCTAATGATATTTGTGCCTCCGAGAACGGAATAGCTAAGGTTTATGGAAGTAATCGCCCTAAGGTGATTATTTATGGCACGGAAAGAGAACAGACAACTCCTCGCATCATCATACAGAAGCCTATAACGTTTCCTTACAAGGATAACAAGAAGGTCTCATGGAGTTACAATTGCAACATGACCATACCAAAAGAAAAGGAACCGAGGAAGGACGTAAATCTTGTTACTCGTAATGGTAAAAATTATGACCCTATAAATAAAGAAAAAGAGGTCAGTAAAGGGAAGGCAAGAATGTGTGAGCCTGAGAAAGAAATAACTAGCAAGCTCGAAGCACCCACGAACGATCCCGTATCCGAGAATGAGGCGAAGGAGTTTTTAAAGTTTTTAAGGCATAGTGAATATAGTGTAGTAGAACAACTACACAAATAGCCTGCTCAGATATCGATCCTGTCATTACTCTTAAGCTCGGAAGCCCATCGAAGCGCACTAATGAAGGTGTTGAACGAAACATATGTAGCAAATGACATCTCCGTCAGTAAGCTAGATCAATTGGTCAATAACGTGAGTGCTGATAACTTCATTTTCTTCAGCGACGACGAAATATCGATGGGAGGAATAGGGTCTACCAAGGCTTTACACATCACTACTCATTGCAAAGGGTATACGCTACCTGAAGTACTCATAGACAATGGTTCAGCCTTAAATGTGCTACCGCTAGCTACACTGTAAAGATTGCCAATTGATAGCTCTCACATGAAGGGGTGTAATAACATAGTGAGGGCATTTGACGGGACAAAAAGGAAGGTAATGGGGAAGATTGAAATACCCCTTCAAATTGGGTCGAGTACCTATGAAGTTGATTTTCTAGTAATGGATATTAGGCCCACTTATAACTGTCTGTTGGGAAGACCATGGATCCTCTCAGCTAGAGCAGTACCTTCTTCTTTGTACCAGAAAGTGAAGCTAATAAATGAAGAGTTGCTGATCACGATTAATGCTGAGGAGGAAATAATCGCATCCATAACAAGCGATTCACCCTACGTGGGGATAGATGAGGAGGCTGTGGAATGCTCGTTCCGCTCACTAGAGTTTGTCAATGTAACCTTTATTTCGGAAGGAAGGAAGATACCGGTGCCTACAATATCATCGACCACTAGGTTGGGCTTGCGATTAACAGTCGGAAAGGGAGCTATACCTGGGAAAAGATTGGGAAAATACCTCCAAAGAAGGGTTAATGTGCCGATACTAATAGACAAGCGGGATCGTTATGGCCTGGGGTACAAACCGAACGCGAGACAAAAGAGGAAGGAGCTTGAGAAAACGCAGGAAAGAAGTAGAGTCAGACTGTCTGGAAAGGACATCTCGTGGGAACCCATGGTCTTTCCACACAACTATGAGACTTTCGTTTTAGGAGGGGTGATCAATAGCCAGAAAAGGAGCAAGTGGCCATTGGAACCAAAGAAGGCATCATAGATGTAGGCATTAATGCTATATCAAATGAAGAAAAGGAAGGGAATTCATCAAGAATTGGTCCGTGTGCACCTGGAAATACCCTAAATAATTAGACCATGGAGGAACTCCCTGTATTTTTTAAGATTTCCTCGGAGTAATGCTCGAAAACACCTATTGCTTTAGGCTCGAAAGTAATATGGATCTTTTTGTAAAAGGGCCCATGGTCATTATTCAATTATTTTGAATGAAGTGAACTTTCCATTTATATTCTTCTCCATAATTATTCTTTCATTTCTTAATTCAACTTAATAAACCATTCGTACATCTCCAATAAACAAGATTAATTATTCTTTAATACATACATACTCATACATAGTCATTCTTTCATAAATTTATTTTGCTCTTTGGACCATCTTTTCATCCCTTGACAGATCCTCGAATATCAACAATATGAGCAACCCTGATGCTAACTTAAAACCCCACTTCGAGCAATATACATGTTTGGAAGAGCTTCAGGACCTTGAAGATAATCAAGATTGTAATCTGCCTCCGGATCTGTTAAGAATGATGGAACAGGAAGAAAAACATATCTGCCTCATTCGGACCCAGTGAAAGTTATTAATCTTGGGCACGAAGATGAAAAGAAAGAGATGAAAATTGGGACAAGCATCTCCGTAGAAACCAGAAGGAATCTCATCAAGTTGCTTCGAGAGTTCCAAGATATCTTTGCATGGTCTTACCAGGATATGCCCGGCTTGAGCAATGACATTGTGGTGCACAAACTCCCTATAAAGGGAGAAAGCAGACCCGTGCATCAAAAACTCTGAAGGATGAGACCAGATGTGTTGTTAAAAATAAAAGAAGAAGTCAAGAAACAATTTGACGCCGGTTTTCTCCATGTAGTTAAATACTTTGAATGGGTAGCTAATATAGTCCCCATTCCTAAAAAGGATGGAAAGGTGTGCATGTGTGTGGACTATTGAGATTTACATAAAGCTAGCCCAAAGGATAATTTCCCCTTACCCCACATCGACACTCTAGTCGATAACACGGCAGGACATTCTCTGTTTTCCTTTATGGATGGTTTCTCTGGGTATAATCAAATAAGGATGGACCCTGAGGATATGATCAAAACCACATTTTTCACGCTATGGGGAACATTTTGCTACAAGGTGATGCCCTTCGGACTAAAAAATGCAGGGGCAACTTATCAAAGGGTCATGGTAACCATGTTCCATGACATGATGCATAAGGAGATTGAAGTTTACGTCGATGACATGATTACGAAATCCCAAACGAAGGAAGAACATGTAAGAATCCTGATAAAGTTATTTGGAAGGCTAAGGAAATATCAATTAAAGCTAAAACCAGCAAAATGCACTTTCGGGGCCACATCAGGAAAATTGTTAGGCTTTGTAATCAGCAAAAGAGGAATTGAAATTAACTCGGATAAAGTCAAAGCCATACAGGAGCTACCACCACCCAGCACGCAAAAAGAAGTTCGAGGGTTCTTAGGAAGACTAAATTACATTGCTCGGTTCATTTCACAATTGACTGAGAAATGCGATCCTATCTTTCGCCTGCTTAGAAAGCATAACCCGGGTGTATGGGATGATGAATGTTAGGAAACCTTTAACAAGGTCAAAGACTATTTATCCAAAGCTCCCATCACGGTACCTCCAATTCCTAATAAGTCATTGATCCTGTACTTGACTGTCTTTGAAAATTCCATGAGATGCGTACTAGACCAACACGATGAATCCGAAAAGAAAGAAAGGGCGATATATTACCTCAGTAAGAAATTCACTGATTGCGAGACGCGATATTCGCCAATTGAGAAATTATGTTGTGCACTAGTCTGGACTACACACAGATTAAGACAATACGTGTTATATCATACCACTTGGTTGATTTCGAAATTAGATCCTCTGAAGTATTTGATGGAGTCAGCGGCATTGAATGGGAGATTAGCTCGATGGAAAATCTTGCTCTCGAAATTCGACATAGTCTACGTCAATCAGAAAGTAATAAAAGGGAGCGCGATAGTAGACTTCCTAGCCAGTAGGGCTTTAGAAGACTATAAGCTGATAAACTTCAATTTCTCGAATGAAGATTTAATGTATATTCGACTACTGAAGGAGCAATCACAGAAGAACAACCTTGGAGATTGAATTTTGATGGAGCTTCAAATGCCACAAGTAATGGGATTGGGACAGTCTTGGTATCACCAGAGGGAGATCATTCTTTCACCAGCAAACTTGATTTTGATTGCACAAATAACATGGCTGAATACGAAGCATGTATCTTGGGAACCCGTGCGGCCATAGAGTGGGGAATCAAAATTCTGAAGATTTATGGAGACTCCGCACTGGTAATCTATCAACTAAAAGGAGAATGGGAAACAAGGGATTCTAAGTTAGTGGATTACCGCAAATTGGTCCTCGAGTTGATCACAGAATTCGATGACATCACATTCCATTATCTCCAACGGGAAGAAAACCAGATGGCCGATGCTCTTGCTACTTTAGCCTCGATGATTAAGGTGAGTAGGACAGAAAATGTAAAACTCATTTAGATGAGTATCTATGAAGCTCCTACTCATTGTTGTGATATTAAGGCAGAGGAAGAAGAAAAAAAAATGATCGCCCATGGTGCTAGAATATTCTTCAATTTGTGAGAAATCAAAAGAACCCCGAGCAAGCCTCAGAAAATGAAAAGAGAACATTACGAAGACTGGCCTGTGAATATATCCTAGACAGGGAAATCTTGTACAAAAGGAGAAAAGATCAGGTGTTGCTAAGATGTGTTGACGCAATTGAAGCTAAGAAGATCCTACTAGAAGTTCACGAAGACATTTGTGGGACACACCTCCAACGGTTTCACAATGGTCCGGCAAATAATGAGATTTGGGTATTATTGGTCTACTATGGAGGGCGATTGCATCAATTATGCCAAGAAGTTCCATAAGTGTCAGATCTATGGAGATAAGATTCATGTACCTCCATCACACCTTCATGTCATGACCTCACCCTGGCCTTTTTCCATGTGGGGCATGGACGTTATCGGGACAATTTCTCCAAAGGCTTCCAATGGCCATAAATTCATCTTTGTGGTGATTTACTACTTCACAAAATGGGTAGAGGCAACCTCATATGCAAATGTTACCAAGTCTGCGGTTAGCAAATTCCTGAAAAAAGAAATTATTTACCGATATGGGATGCCTGAAAGGATCATATCCGACAATGCCTTGAATTCGAACAATAGCACGATAGCAGAAGTTTGTGAACAGTTCAAAATCAAGCATCATAATTCTTCTCCCTATCGCCCAAAAATGAATGGAGCTGTGGAGGCAGCTAATAAGAACATCAAGAAGATTGTGGCAAAAATGACTGAGACTTACAAGGACTGGTACGAAAAACTACTATTTACCCTCTTTGCCTACAGAACTTCAGTCAGAACTTCTACTGGGGCAACATCATTCTGATTGGCATATGGTATGGAAGCAGTCTTGCCTATTGAGGTTCAAATACCTTCCCTTCGAGTCTTAATCGAGCTTTAACTGGACGAGGCTGAATGGATCTAAGCTCGATATGATCAGTTAAATTTAATCGAGGAAAAGAGATTAAAAGTCATCCGCCATGGCCAGATGTACCAGAAAAGAATAATGTGAGCTTACGACAAAAAGGTTCGTCCCAGAGAATTATATGAGGGAGATCTAGTTTTGAAAAAGATACTTCCCATACATAAAGATTTCCGTGGGAAATGGATGCCCAATTGGGAAGGACCTTATGTGGTAAAGAAAGCTTTCTCAGGAGGAGCTCTCATCCTAACAAAAATGGACGACAAGGATCTGTACAACCCTGTCAATTCAGACTCGGTGAAAAAATACTTTGCCTAAAAATAAAAAGGGAATTGAGATGAAAACCCGTAAAAAGCGTCTCGAAAAAAAAAAAGGGGGTGTCTTGGAACCAAGGAAATTTTGAGTTGAAAACCTGCAAAGGGCGGCTCAGATCCAAGAACGGGTCGACGAGATGGAGGAAGGTTACAACTTGAAACATCAACAAAGCACTCTAGATCTTCTAGACACACATCTGAGCTAGGAACGATTCTCAAGCAAGTTGGCGCAGAGTGGCTCATTTTGCGATATCTGGGGCAACTAATTATTTTTTATTGTATACTTGGCAATTTTCGACTGATGATTGTTTCCTTTGATCCTCTTTTTAATAGAATTTTCGAAATACGACTTTGTTTCTACACAATTTTGTCCAAGCATTTTGCATCTAAATAACGGGTAATGAACTAATAAATCATACAAAAAGTTACGAGCATTATTCTGGAGTTTTCAAAAATTACAAGAAGTCCGAAACAAGACCACCAGTGGGAAGACAAACTTAAAAACAAGCAGTTCCAGAACAACTTAGAAAAGATGGAGCAACACATCAAAGACAAAATTTGGACGGGCGACAAACCATGCCTACATGAATAATAATAAATAAATCAGATATTCATCATACGCATTCATATAAGTTAGGAGCATTTAAATCATGACTTTCTAATTTAGGCCTATATAGAGGCCCATAAAAGCATATTTCACATGTCACATCCTCGCCACATGGCGAGATTAAGGCCACCGAGGAAAAGTTGAAGAGATGCAGGAATCCAAAACTTTACCCCGATCACGGGGAAGATTACGACCATCCACAAACAGCGATGCGGTCACCAGATACAGAGAAGTATACCAACTCAGGACTCGATGCGAGCAAATCTTCGAACATCAACTTCCTGATGAGATAATGAGAAGCAGGTCGAAGCAATAAAATAGTTAGCTTCTTGATAAGATACTGAGAAGTGAATCAAATTCGTCTTCCTGATGAGATACAGAGAAGCGGATTGAAACAAGCAATGCGGTCATCTTCCTGATGAGATACTGAGAAGAAGACCAAATCAAACCCATGCTCGATGTGAGCAAATCTTCAAATCCCAGCTTCCTGACGAGATACTGAGAAGCAGGTCGAAGCAATAAAACGGTTAGCTTCCTAATGAGATACTCAGAAGTGAACCAAATTCGTCTTCCTGATGAGATACAAAGAAGCAAATTGAAACAAACGACGCAGTCATCTTCCTGATGAGATACCGAGAAGAAGACCAAGTCAAGCCCACGCTCGGTGTGGGCAAACTTTCGAACCCCAGCTTCCTGATGAGACACTGAGAAGCAGGTCAAAATAATAAAATGGATTAGCGTCCTGATACGGGGAAGTAAACCAAAACCATCTTCTTGATGAAGCGTAGAAAAGTGGATCAAAACAAGTGATATGGTCGTCTTCCTGATGAGATACTGAGAAGAAGACCAAGTCAATGAAACCAGACTCAAAGACCACAGTGATGAATTCCAATTTCCTTGAAAGGAATGGGGTGAAATTACAGTAGCAAATTTTGTCTTTTTGAAAATTACCTTAAGGAAAGATGGAGTCATGATAAATAAGATGTAGAGGTAGATGCGGCAAACTCAAACGGTCAATAAAATGAAGGGTGGACCAATTAAGGAAAGAAAGTCAAAGAGATGAGACCTAACAAAATTGGGCATCCTTTTGGGTCTTTGCTCCATTCCTGTTACACAGCAACAAGCAAAGAGGGGTAGTTGTTGAAGCTCAATTTTAAGCAAGGCCCGTGGGTTGGGTTGAGCCTTTTATTGGGTTTAAATTGATTCAAATTTATTTTTAAATTTAAATTTATTTTAAATTTAAATGGATTTAAAACTTAATTAAAAGTCCAAAAACAAAGTCCAAATTACAAACCTTGAACCCAATTTGGCCCAATCAAATACAGACCCAAAACTAGCCCAATAACCCAGTTACACCCAAAACTAATTGGGCCGATTGACCCAAATCACTTAAAACAGAAAACCCAATCTGCGAAGTGTTGTTACTGCTACCTTCACCTCAGCCAACCAGAAGCCGCCACGTCATCACCAAGTTGCACCACCAGCAACTTGCACTACCACCAACTGCTTCAACCGCCACTGCTACAAGCCTCCACCGCCGAACCTGCAAAAGGAAAAGAAGACAGACATTAAATTGTAAAACAACAAAAAAATCATCATTGGAACACTGGTTATAAAAACTAGATTCAATCTTTTGTAAAGACTGACTTTGGTTCATCCAAAAAAAACCAATACAAAGACATAGATTTTGAAGCATTTGTGATCAGCATTAAACAAGCTCATTGTCGAAGTTACTAAACCGAATATTTTGTAACCAAGTACAAAAGAGAATAGATACAAAGCATTTAACATCATATTCAAGTTAGATTCAGAAGTCAGATTCAGAGTCTCAAACATTAAGTACTCAGGTATTCTCTACTCACATTCATTACCATTTATAAATAAGTTTTTTTAAATTCTTTGGATTTATAATATACATTAATATATCTTAAGTACTTGACTGTTACCATTTATTACTGTTTTTGGTTATTTCCAAGTACATTGAATGCATAATAATGTTTTAATAATAATAATAATAATTAATAATAGCATTAATAATAATAAAAAAGGAAAAGGAAGGGGTGATTAGGGTTACTGTCCCTTCGATTATGCCGCCGCCACGTTGGGATCCTCCTCCGACCCCCGTCAGCCCGTCAGCACATCGCCGAAGATGAATCTGCAAAGCAAACAGTGAAATAGGTTAAAAGATGAAAACCCAATCTTGTCAGAATACAAAAAGGGATTAAAGATTTTTTTTAAATGAGAATTAATAGAACCGAAAACAAATTAAAATGAAAAGAAATGGGGTTTTAAAAGGAAGGTTTAAGCGGTTTTAAAGAAAAAAGGAAGGTTTAATCGTTAGATCTGGACCAAAAATCCAGATCTGGGTTTTATTAAAAAAAAAAGGAGAAAGAGCACTTTTGAACTTACCGGTGACTGGAGATGGTGGCACATGGACAACCAGACGGTGTTGTGTGTGCGACGATGAAGACGCGCGATGGCACGTGGCGGCTACGTGCGGCGGATGGCGATCGAATGTGTACCGGGGTAGTGATCGGTCATGGAGAAGAGGAGAGAAAGTGAGAGAGAGTTTTTGATTTTTTTTGTAAAAAAGAAAGAAAGAAATGAAAAAAAAAGGGGTTAGAAGGTCTTTTATAAGGGGCCAAAACGGTGTCGTTTTGGTCCAGGCATTTAAGCCACAAAACAGCACCGTTTTGTTTTAAACCCATGGCCGTCCCGAAATCTGACCCGACCCGACCCGACCCGACTCGACCTAGGATCCGCGTGTTTTTCATAAATGGGTTATTTATGCATACGATCCTTTCACTTTTTTTGATTGTTTCAATTTAGTCCTTTTTGTACTTTTAATCAATTTTAAATCGACCCAATGCTTTTCAATTTAGTCCCTTGACCTTTTGAAAGCCTCAAGAGCATTGTTTTGGTTCATTTATGTAAATGGCCCCTCTTATTTTTAATTTGTTTTAATTTAATCCTTAAATCAAGTTCTGTTTAATTACAAAATTGGCCCAGATATTTTTCATGGTTTTCAAATTACCCTCTGACTACAGGATGCTGAGGGGTTGCCACGTGTCACTCCTTTTTGGTTTTGTTGCCCTAGAGGTCCCTAAACTTTCAAAAATTCCATTTTTACCCTCGAACTTCCAAAAATTCCATTTTTACCATCAAACTTCCAAAAATCCCATTTTTAACCCCAAAACTTCCAAAAATTCCATTTTTACCCTCAAACTTCCAAAAATCCCATTTTTAACCTCGAAACTTCCAAAAAATCCATTTTTACCCTCGAACTTCCAAAAATCCCATTTTTGACCTCAAAACTTCCAAAAATTCCATTTTTACCCCTAAACTTCTAAAAATCCCATTTTAACCCCAAAACTTCTAAAAATTCCATTTTTTACCCCTAAAACTCTCAAAATTACCCTTTTACCCTCGAATGTCTAAAAATTCTATTTTTAAACCCTAAATTTTCAAAAAATTACCATTTTGCCCCTAGGCATCCGAAAAGTCTCATTTTCAAAACCGATCGCGTCCTTTTTCTTCATCATCAATATTTGCGTTTATTTTAACTATTATGCACTCGTATTTTACATTTTTAGATTGTTTGCCATTTTATCTTCTTATTTATCTTACTTCGCATTACTTAATATCCATTATTAATTACTTATTCATATTCAACTCGCAAGTTTGTTTTCAAAATTATTTTTCATAAAGGCTTTAAAATCGAGGTAATATTCTTTTATTTCGAGTTTTGAAAATTTGTGTCTTAACTTACTGGTGCAATTTTTCTTCAAATTGAAATAATCGAATACCCTTAATCGAGGCAATGTTTCTTTATCTTCGATTCTGAGATATTGCGCCTTAACTTACTAGGTGCAACCTTTCTTCAAATCGAGATAATCGAATATCATTTTCCCAAAATTTTAAAAGAAAGGTTTTACAAAGGAAAGCTTGTTATTTCTGGATCTTGAAATGTCGTGTCCTAACTCATTAGACGTAACTTTCTTCCTCGATCACTTTGAAATAAGCGAGATTTCCAAACAAACCCAATTTCTTTTCAACTTAACTCATGCATTCAAGGATCGTATTTTTAAACTTTATTCGAGCTTTTAAATGTTACAAATTAAGACTTGAAAATAATCAATACGGTACCAATTTTAGGCATATGAGGGTGCTAATCCTTCCTCATGCGTAACCGACTCCTGAACCTGTTTTTATGGATTTCGAAGACCTACATGTTTTCAAAACGGTTTTTTAACGTTTTGTGGTGATCCAATCACACCGAGTAAAGGATTGGTGGCGACTCCCATTTTCCAACATTTAAAATAAATTTTTGAAACACGCCGTTTTTCCAAAAAAGGGATGGTTTCGACAACGTAAAGTTCTTGGTTTTGGATTTATAACATCATTATCAGAATTATCTATCACAAAATAGTATTCTCCTTGTTGTCCACCATGAGTTTTGTGTCCAAAACCAAGCACACAATTTGCCAATCTTTTGCGATCCTCGGCCCAATTCTACATGCATCGCCAACACCAATCAATTGGATTGGTTGCCAAGCATGGGCCATTGTACTTCTTGTGTTTACCTCTTAAGTATCTTCTGGTGCTATTCATAATAACATCCTCAAATTTTAGTGTTTTGTTACAATTAGCTTCGTCAAGAACCTTGCAATAAGTTGTACAAGGTAATGTACATAGTGCCTCCATTTAACATACAAGTTAAGAAAGGTTAAAAATCTTGGAACTAATTGAGGGAATTGAATTCGGAACCCTTACTACAGTTAGTTCTTGTAGATATTCTTAATCGATGACATGCAAAAGGTCTACCGATTCGATTTTGATACATAAATTTCTTTTATACCTAAACCTTGACCATTTTTATAAAAAAAAATGAAAATGGAGAGATAGAAGAGAAAGTTGTAACTTACTTGTTAACATTGTAGTTCAAATGATTTGTTATATTTTCTGGGCTCGATTCATAAGCTCTTAGCGCAAGCTTCCTAGCTTCTTTTTCACGTTGTTTCCAAAAGTCATCAAATTCAGCAACATTTGCCCATAGCCTTGAAATTAGCGTGGCAAAAGAAAATAGGAAAACAAACCTTAACTTAATTACTTCCATTGTAGTTTTCCTCCGACATCTTTCTCTTTCTTAGGATTTTTTTCTTGGTTCAATTAGTAGGGCGATATGGTAGGTGCTAGATTTTAAAGCATGAAGACAATGAAAAAGGATAAAAAAAAAACCCTAATATCTAATCCTTTAAACTGCTAGCTTTGGTAAGGTTGTAGTAAATTTATTAAGCTATGAACATTTTTTATTGCCTTTAAATAAGCTTTTCATAAAACTATGTGATTCTAAATTTAAAGCGCGCAGAAAGCTAACCAATGTCTTTACAACAACAAAATTTAAAACTTTTCCCCACAAAATTAGAAATAGTCTAACTCATAACTTCCTTCAGGAACATCCATGTCTTGCACACTTAATTTGGATTCTAAATGGAATCAGTTACACCAGCTAACTGGTGAGGCAGTTTTTATTTTAACTTGTTGCAACTATTATATAAAAAAAACTCCAAATTTAAAAAAAAAAAAAAACCTTCTTCCCTTTAAAAAAAATAGAATATGGTTTCTTGACACTGAACCTAAGGGTGTGTTAATTTTGCAAAAATGAATTACAATTGTTTTCCTGTGTTTGTGGAGGTGAAAAATAGCTTGATTAACATCTTATGATTAAGGCCCCATTCTTCATTACGTTTGGAGTTTCAAAAGTGATTTTCCACTGCATAACCAATGAAGAAACCTTGGCTTTTAGACTTAAAATTGTGGTGGAAAATTTTTTTTCCACCGAAAAGCCAAAGTTGTAATTTAGGTCCTTTTCACTTTTGACTTTTGCTTTTGGAAGTGAAAATTAACAAAATACCCTAACTTATATTAACTATTTAAAAGGTATATAAAAATTAGATTAATTTATATTTTACGTATCATTATGTTAAATTATATTTAGATATTTCATGTTTCGTCATAAGAAATTATAAAAATATCATTTACTATTATATTTAAGATTTTAAAATATTTTATGTATCAGTAATTTTACAAATAATTATGTTAATTACGTGAAAGGAATTTAAATTTTGTACTTCATGTACCATTATATTAGAAATGTAGAAAAAAAAAACTTGTCTTTCCTTTCCAAAGAAGATAGAACCAGTTTCTAGGATTGAACCTAAAGGTGCATTAATTTTGGGAAATTGACTTACAAAAAACATTTAAAACATACCGGGAAGAGTACTTGATTAAAATGAAATCTATACAAAATTATGAGTAAAAAGTGAAAACAAGGGTCACATAATTCTACTTTGTTCGTTTCCTTCATCTTATTCAACCTTTTAGAGATACGATTTTGTATAGTCGCGAATCTCTCACGGTTAACGAAGTCTATGATTCCTTAGCCTCGTATGACAAGATGAAACATCTTGTGGCTAGATCCGACTCTAAGGGAGAGGGTGTCACTGTTCATTGTAGATAAGAAAGAAGTACTGATGATAATTGTGTTATGACACAGGAATAAAATACTCGCAGTAAACCTAATGGTAGATCAATATCTTTAAATAGGGGTAAAACCTGTAATTTTTGAAAAAAGAAAGGGCACATTAAGTCTGAGTGCTATAAGTTGCAAAATAAGATCAAAATGGTGGTTGTGAATCAAAACGGAAAACAACTAGAACAATCTGGTGAAGCTGATGTAGTAGAAGACTACATCGATGGAGAACTCTTGGTTGCTTCTATTGGCAACTCTAGAGTAACTAAGGAGTGGAGTCCTAATCGAGATTGGTTTACAACATATGAAACAGTGTTTGAATGTGTTGTTTTGACGAGAAATAATGCTTCATGTAAAATCGTGGGTATTGGCACGATCAAATTTAAGATGTTTGATGGAGTCGTCAGAACACTAAGTACGTACGACATGTACTAGAATTAATCTGATTTCAATTCAGAAAAATGAATAACAAAAAACATAGATTTTGTATTTCTCTATGTTTGCCTTGTTGAAAATAACTTGATTATCGACGAATGACTTATTAGTTGACAAAAAATAAACCCTTCTTTTATAAAAATTGCCTTCTCGTAAGTGTAACACAATTTTGGAAAAGTGTTAATCCCATTTAAGTAACACAATTTTTAGGTAAAAAAGTAACTTGATTCAAGTCAAGTATAATATTAATTACAAAATTTCCATTTTCATTTTAAAGATACTAAAATATTGATAAGTGCATAAATCTCGATTTATTTATGATAGTTTTCCTCTTGAATTATGTTATTTTAATTTTTTTAATTATATTATTTATACTTATATTTTATTTATCATTGATTTTTGTGAGAACTTGAAGAAAAATGAGCTGAAAGTCTATTTTGGCAATTTTTTTGCGATTTAGATTTTGAAGACAGATCTACTTTAGTATTTTGGTCATGACTCGAGTGACATAACTTCATTTTGGGCCCATAATGTACCAATTTGGAGGGAATTGAAAGATCTAACCAAATTTATTTCATGAATGAAACCCAAAACAACATCAAGATGGTATCGAAAAATGGCTTGAAATTTTTATTTAAAATTTCGATTTATTTAATTAAAGGCTAAACCCTAAACCCTATTTTTCTCAATAAATTGGTATTATTAGGTTATTACGTTGGGATCGCCACATTATATTTATCCACCTTAGCATTATTTTAATTTTTAATTTTATTTTTTCCATGAATTTTTAAATCTTAAACATTTGTTTGATTTTTACAGGCACTTATTGATCATTGTTAAGTAATGGCCACATTGATTGTACTAAATTTAAGGGAAAAAAAATAATGCATTCATTGCATTATAGCTTGTTAACCGATGGCACATTAATTTTTTCAATGGGAGATATTTGCCATGTATCACTGACATCTTTACATGTCAACAAAAGAAAATGAATGTTTTCAAGACTTTTGTAGAATTAAGGGTTATTTCTAACACTCCATCCTTTTTTGGCATTTAAGTACCCCTACAAAACGACTGAGACTTCCAACACAAGTTCCAAGCTTGGCTTCAATCATATCTTTCTTGTTAAATATGAACTGGGATGATGAGGATGGCCCGGAAGTTCTAAAGAAGGCTCCATTCATGAACAAGTCTCCTTCGGATCTCCATACCCAATTCTTCCATTTTGACTCTGGTGCATAAATCTTATGGGTTATCTATAGAAATGCAATGAAATAAAAAGTTAATAGAACAACAACGTATACATTTAAGGTCAAGCAATGCTTATTACTATGACCAAAATAAAGAAATGCTATCAACTTTTTTATTATACTTTGACGTATCTCTTTTGCCAAGGGGTCATTTGGAGCAATAAACATATTGCCTTGGCTAATAATGGTAGGATGTTTGCTACCGCCAATGGCATACATTTTCCAATGAGTGTAGTCATTATTAACAACATGAATGAATCCCCACCGACATCTAGGCATTCTTTGTATTAATTCCTATCCAAAATGGTTGAAAGCAAGTGTGACTTGCATGTATTGATCTTGAGAATAGCTGTCACTTGCACCCAACAAGACCACCTAAAATAAAAATCGAAGAATGTTTAGTTGAAAACTTGGTGACGTCTTGTTGAGTACTTTATGATAAAACTTACATCATTGTGATGAGTGAAATGATAGTTTGAGATGGTGATGGCAATGGAACCCTGGATTGCATCAATGAGTCCGTCTTGGCATTCAAACATGGAAATATGATCTAGCCAAATGTTTGATGATCCAAACATGGAAATCCCATCCCCATCACCTACCGTTCGATAACCAAAGTGATCTTCGGAGTCCTTGATAAGGCCATCGCGACTTTCAACAACATGGTGAACATGAATGTTGTGAATGATGACATTATGCACAAATTGAAGTGTAATCCCACATCCATAAGCTATATGAACATTTGCTCCACGACCATCAATTGTTTTATCACTTTGAACTATTAGCTATTGTGATAATTTTATGTTTATATCATGAGCAAAAATTATCCGTAATGGCCTCTTTTGTATCACAGCATGACGTAAAGTTCCTGGTTTTGGATTTATAACATCATTATCATAATTATCTATCACCAAATAGTATTCTCCTTGTTGGCCACCACGAGTTTGGTGTCCAAAACCAAGCACACAATTTGCTAATCTTTTGCAATCCTCGACCCAATTCTTCATGCACCGCCAACACCAATCAATTGGATTGGTTGCCAAGCATGGGCCATTGTACTTCTTGTGTTTACCTCTTAAGTATCTTCTGGTGCTATTCGTAATAACATCCTCAAATTTTAGGGTTTTGTTACAATTAGCTTCGTCAAGAACCCTGCAATAAGTTGTACAAGGTAATGTATATAGTGCCGCCATTTAACATACAAGTTAAGAAAGGTTAAAGATCTTGGAACTAATTGAGGGAATTGAATTCGGAACCCTTGCTACAATTAGTTCTTGTAGATATTCTTAATCGACGACATTCAATAAGTCTACCGATTCGATTTTGATACATAAATTTCTTTTATACCTAAACCTTAACCATTTTTATAAAAAATGAAAATGGAGAGATAGAAGAGAAAGTTGTAATTTACTTGATAACATTGTACTTGTAACACCCCTATACCCAGTTCATATGTATAAACCCAATATAAAAGTATTACATAAATGTTCAGTACAGAAAAACCGAGTCATGTAAATTCTTTTTTTATCAAACGATGCATTTTAGGCTTCTTGATTCAAAATATCGTAAATTAATCATGTATGATTAAAACCAAGACTTAAAATTGATTTAAAAGAAATAAAATATGATTTTTAGTCCAAAACACACTTTCAACCAAAATTCATCATTTCATTTCAACAACTCAAAGCATCCCAAATCAACATTTTTCCTTCCATTAGGTCACATGTAAGTACCATTTGTACATGTCATTTTACTTCAAAGTAAATTACCTAAACTTGAGCTTCAAGAGTGATGTGATGTGATGAGAGGTCTATTGCTCGACACTAGCTTTCCGTAGCTTTTGTACCTACGCGTTAAGCTAGTGAAGGCTTAGTAAGCACTACAAGCATAATAGATGATTATTTATTTATTGCTTAAATTTTATCAAACATTTAATTACACATACACATATAGTACTTATCTTTCATGTATTCATCATTTCACTTACCTTAATTTCATAATTTGCATATTTTTTCACTTTTCACAATTTAGCCATTATAGCTTTCTTAATCATAGCTCACTTAGCTTATTTATCCACTTGGCCTATAGTAGACTTCTAGAGAACCCATCGGATAAACGGAACAGAAAATACCGAAGTACTTAATAGTAAGCACACAAGTGCTAGGGAAACAGTAAGCACACACAGTGCAATCCAGTAGGCACACACAGCGCAATCAGTAGGCACACGAGGTGCGAAACAATAAGCACATGAAGTGCAAAACAGTAAGCACACGAAATGCGAAATAGTAAGCATGCTAGTGTTCCTTAATGGCATGCCACTAATATCGCAATGGTTCTAATCTGTCTACTTGAGCATAATCTCAATTAGTATCATTTCTCATAAATAATATGTCTCACATAAATACATCATCAAATACTTCACATTTATATTTTCAGAGTTGTTCACTTGCAACACAGTCACTAAATTATTTATATCTTGAGCTAAAAAATTCAAATTTATAATCCTCTTGATGTTTCTGAAACTAGACTCAATCATCTTTTTACCATAATATTTTTAGAATTTTTACTTTAGCCAATTTGTACAGTAAATTATTTCAATTTACCCCTTCTCTGCTGCCTGACAGTTTTGACCTTTCTTCACTAAAAATTATAAATATTTTAGTACAGAGATCAAATTGAGTTCCTGTCTGTTAAAATATACTAATTAATAAATTAACCATATAAATTTTATTCTCTAATAATTTTTCTACATTTTTCTATGATTTTTCAAAGTAAGAATAGGGGAACTCGAACCTACTCTGACCTTGTTACAGAAAAACTAGTATATCTCAAAATATACAATTCCTTTTAATTCATTGTTTCTTCCATATGAAACTACACTCAATAATATTTAATTACATATATAATTTGACTCTTAACTAAATATATACAATTTTTAGTGAATTTTCGAAGTTAATCCTCTGATTCTGTCCAATCTGTTTCAATGAAAACATTTTTTTTCTCATGTTTTATTACACTAACCTCACTTCATCATCTTTATAACACATAATTAAACAACAATTTTCATGCTAACAATTCAAATATATTATGAAGAATAGACTATAAACTAAAATTCTTGTAGTACTTACAACAAAAAGGCTGAATTTCCTCTCTTTTCCCCTTGCTCTATTCTTTTTCTTTGTCTTCAATTTGATCCTTGCCTATGTTCTCTTTCTCTTCAATTTCACATAAACACATATAAGCTATAAGCTATAATTCAATAATTTTCATGCTAAATAACAGTAAAATACATGTATATCATGAGAATTTAACCATTTCTTACCTTAACCCTTGAATTCAAAATTTCTCAATTTAATCAATTATCTCTCAAACACCCCAAAAGTAACTCTATATGAGATTTGAGGTGTCTACTAGCTCTCTTTTATGACTTTATTTCAAAAATTCCAAAGAAAATGGAAGGTTTTGGAGTTTGGAAAGCTTAAAAATGATGGAATGACCTATTTGGAATAAAAGCAAAAGTTGGAAATGGAAGAAAAGGGCATGGACAGCTACTTAATGAAAAAGATGATATTTTCATCTTTTTAACCACTTTCTCTCAAATTCTCTAGAATTTTCACTTAAAATATCTCACTTAAGAAAAATGGTAAAACTGCACTTTTAGTCCTTGGGCCTTCCAACTTTACACTTTAGCCCAAAACTTTGCCTCCAAAAATATCTTCCACCAAATTACTCTTTTTCCCCTCCTCAATCAATCTAATTCCCGTGATGACTCAAAATTCAATTTGGATAATTCGCTATTTAGTCCCCCATATTTTCTCTCCTTTACTATTAAATCCTTAATTTTTTCTAACCTTCCTTACTTCAACTAAACATTTCTAATTCTCAATTTCATTTTATCACTGTTCCAAATCCGGTTCAAACACACGGATGTTACAGTAGTTCAAATGATTTGTTATATTTTCGAGGCTCGGTTCATAAGCTCTTAGCGCAAGCTTCCTAGCTTCTTTTTAACATTGTTTCCAAAAGTCATCAAATTCAGCAACATTTGTCCATAGCCTTGAAATTAGTGTGGCAAAAGAAAATAGGAAAACAAACCTTAGCTTAGTTACTTCCATTGTAGTTTTCCTCCTATATGTTTCTTTTTCTTAGGATTTTTTTTATTGGTTCAATTAGTTGGGCGATATGGTAGGTGCTAGATTTTAAAGTATGAAGACAATGAAAAAGGATAAAACAAACCTAATATCTAATCCTTTAAACTGCTAGCTTTAGTAAAGGTTGTAGTAAATTTATTAAGCTACGAACATTTTTTATTGTCTTTAAATAAGCTTTTCATGAAACTGTGTGATTCTAAATTTAAAGCGCGCAGAGTGCTAACCAACGTCTTTACAACAATAAAAATTATAACTTTTCCCCCACAAAATTAGTAATAGTCTAACTCATAACTTCCTTCAGGAACATCCATGTCTTGCACACTTAATTTGGATTCTAAATGGAATCAGTTACAGCAGCTAACTAGTGAGACAGTTTTTATTTTAACTTGTTGCAACTGTTATATAAAAAAACTAAAAAATTTAAATAAATAAAAAAAACCTTCTTCCCTTTAAAAAATATAGAATATGGTTTCTTGACACTGAACCTATGGGTGTGTTAATTTGGCAAAAATGAATTACAATTGTTTTCCTGTGTTTGTGGTTGTGAAAAATAGCTTGATTAACATCCTATGCTTTAGGCCACATTCTTCATTACATTTGCGGTTTCAATAGTGCTTTTCCACTGCATAACTAATGAAGAACCGCTGGCTTTTAGACTTAAAATTGTGGTGGAAAAATCTTTTCCACCCAAAAGCCAAAATTGTAATTTAGGTCCTTTTCACTTTTGACTTTTGCTTTTGGAAGTGAAAATTAACAAAATACCCTAACTTATATTAACTATTTAAAAGGTTTATAAAAATTAGATTAATTTATATTTTATGTATCACTATTTTAAGTTATATTTAGATATTTCATGTATCGTCATATGAAATTATAAAAATATCATTTATTATTATATTTAAGGTTTTCAAATATTTTATGTATCAGTAATTTTACAAATTATTATGTTAATTACGTGAAAGGAATTTAAAACTTGTACTTCATGTACCATTATATTAGAAATATAGAGAAAAAAAAACATGTCTTTCCTTTTCAAAGAAGATAGATCCAGTTTCTAGGATTGAACCTAAAGGTGCATTAATTTTGGGAAATTTACTTACAAAAAACATTTAAAACATACCAGGAAGAGTTCTTGATTAAAATGAAATCTATACAAAATTTTGATTAAAAAGTGAAAACAAGAGTCATATAATTCTACTTCGTTCGTTTCCTTCGTCTTATTCAACCTTTTAGAGATACGATTTTGTATAGTTGTGAATCTCTCACGGTTAACGAAGTCTATGATTCCTTAGCCTCATATGACAAGATGAAACATCTTGTGGCTAGATCTGACTCTCAGGGAGAGGGTGTCACTGTTCATTATAGATAAGAATGAAATATTGATGATAATCGTGTTAAGACACAGGAACAAAATCCTCGCAATAAACATAATGGTAGATCGATATCTTTAAACAGGGGTAAAACCCGTAATTTTTGGAAAAAAAAAGGGCACATTAAGTCTGAGTGCTATAAGTTGCAAAATAAGATCAAAATGGAGGTTGTGAATCAGAAGGGAAAACAACTAGAACAATCTGGTGAAGCTGATGTAGTAGAAGATTACATCGATGGTGAACTCTTGGTTGCTTCTATTGACAACTCTAGAGTAAGTAAGGAGTGGAGTCCTAATCGAGATTGGTTTACAACATATGAAACAGTGTCTGAATGTGTTGTTTTGATGAGAAATAATGCTTCATGTAAAATTTTAGGTATTGGCACGATCAAATGTAAGATGTTTGATGGAGTCGTCAGAACACTAAGTATGTACAACATGTACTAGAATTAAGCTGCTTTCAATTCAAAAAAATGAATCACAAAAAACATATATTTTGTATTTCTCTGTGTTTGCCTTGTAGAAAATAACTTGATTAACGACAAATGACTTATTAGTTGACAAAAAATAAACCCTTCTTTTATAAAAATTGCCTTCTCGTAAGTGTAAAACAATTTTGGAAAAGTGTTGTTCCAATTTAAGTAACATAATTTTTAGGTAAAAATTTAACTTGATTCAAGTCAAGTATAATATTAATTACAAAATTTTCATTTTCATTCTAAAGATATTAAAATATTGACAAGTGCATAAATCTTGATTTATTTATGATAATTTTCCTCTTGAATTATGTTATCTTATTTTTTTTAATTATATTATTTATCATTGATTTTGGTGAGAACTTGAAGAAAAATGAGCTGAAAGTCCATTTTGGCAATTTTTTTTGCGATTTAGATTTTGAAGATAGATCTGCTTTAGTATTTTGGTCATGACTCGAGCGACATAACTTCATTTTGGGCCCATAATGTACCAATTTGGAGGGAATTAAAAGATCTAACAAAATTTATTTCATGAATGAAACCCAAAAAAACATCAAGATGGTGTCGAAAAATGGCTTGAAATTTTTTTTCAAAATTTCGCTTTATTTAATTAAAGGCACATTTGTATTATCTTCATTAAGTTATTTTTCTCGATAAATTGGTATTAGTAGGTTATTACCTTGGGATCGCCACATTATATTTATCCAGTTTAGCGTTATTTTAATTTTTATTTTATTTTTTCCATGAATTTTTAAATCTTAATCATTTGTTTGAGTTTTACAAGTACATATTGATCGTTGTTAAGTAATGGCCACATTGATTGTATTCAATTTAAGAAAAAAAATAATGCATTCATTACATTATAGCTTGTTAACTGATGTCACATTAATTTTTTCTATGGGAGATATTTGTCATGTATCACTGACATCTTTACATGTCAACAAAACAAAAATAATGTTTGCTACAGTTAGTTCTTGTAGATATTCTTAATCGATGACATTCAATAGGTCTATCTATTAGATTTTGATACATAAATTTCTTTTATACCTAAACCTTAACCATTTTTATAAAAAAAATGAAAATGGAGAGATAGAAGGGAAAGTTGTAATTTACTTGTTAACTTTGTAGTTCAAATGATTTGTTTTATTTTCTGGGCTTGGTGCATAAGCTCGTAGCGCAAGCTTCCTAGCTTCTTTTTCACGTTGTTTCCAAAAGTCATCAAATTTAGCAACATTTGCCCATAGCCTTAAAATTAGCATGGCAAAAGAAAATAGGAAAACAAGCCTTAGCTTAGTTACTTCCATTGTAGTTTTCCTCCTATATGTTTCTCTTTCCTAAGATTTTTTCTTGGTTCAATTAGTAGGGCGATATGGTAGGTGCTAGATTTTAAAGTATGAAGACAATGAAAAAGGATAATAATAAAAAAAAACCCTAATATCTAATGCTTTAAACTGCTAGCTTTGGTAAAGATTGAAGTAAATTTATTAAGCTACAAATATTTTTTATTGCATTTAAATAAGTTTTTCATGAAACTGTGTGATTCTAAATTTCAAGTGCAGAGTGCTAAACAACATCTTTACAACAATAAAAATTATAACTTTTCTCCACAAAACATTGGACCCACCCACTTTGGGGTGTTACATATAGAATTTATATTAGCAGATATTGTGGCAGCGAAAGATGAACTAGTTGAATATAGAACAAAATAGATTAAAACAAGCTCACATGAATATTCATAAGTAAACAATAAATTCAAAATAGTGACTAACCCCATCTCAAGATACCAAACACAAAATTAATATCAAGTCTTTGGACAGTAATATTAATAGCAAGTGATTCTCATGTTGTAGCAATCAAACATTGACGATAATTATGTCAAACAATGAATCAATCTTTGGACTAACTTATTGTTCATATAAAGTACCTTATAATTGTCACACATTTACAACTACAGATGTCATTGAAATTCTGCCAAATATTAACTTACCTTTGGATCAATTAATAAACGTATGAATCACAAAAACATATAATCATCTTGATATTTTAAAAAACTAATCTACGCAAAAGATGTCACTTTTGTGGGATTTTGTTTCAAGTAATTTATTTGTTTCAAAACGTTTCTCTTAATTTTATCTTTGGACAAAATCAAAGACTAACAAAAATAACATGTTGAACAATAAATCTTCTTTTTGATCGATTTATTACTCACATGTAAAATCGAATAATCGTCACATGTTTATTACCACAGTTGCAAATGTAACTTTTTTAAATATTAATGTAACTTAAATTACATGTACACTACCTTTTATATTTTAAAATAAAATAATTTCAATATAGATCACTTTGACAACTTAATGTTTCAATTAAATTATTTTAAAATATATATTAATATGTTAATATTAAAAGTTAAAATTTCCATTACAGTCAAAAGTGAAAATTGAAATTTTTTATCACACTACAATTTCCAAAATAATCTAAAATAGAATTGTCTACATACAGCCATAAGAAACCAAAAACCTTATCCTTTAAGATTTATTTTAGAAAACATGAAATTCACCAAAACTTACAAATCATAAAACATGATTGCACATTTATACATATTAACTATGTAATTATTAGCAACCAATTAATTTATATTAATAACATAAATCCATAAATCATATTGTAAAAGAGTTTAGCAATCACCACTTAATAACCTTTTAAAAAAGAACTTCATAAGAGTCCTTTAAATCCATAAAAACTCGTGACCAATAATTCGTATTTTCCAATCACGAATTATTGCCATCATATATATACGTAACAATTAACACTAAATCAACTAATTAAAAATACAAAATCAAAACTCTATAAATTAAATCTTTAAAATATGAACAACAAATTAATCTAAAAATAATAGAGAATCAATTCGTTCTCAATGATTCAACATGACGAGGCTCGGGTGTCACTTGTTAAAACAGTAAATCAAGATCTGATATAAAATTTAACAAACCAAGATCTTCATGTCAGATAATCAAGAAGAAACTATATGCGGAAGCGTACCTAAATCAATCAATTTTTTGAAATCTTCGGATCTTATCTTGGTCTTCCAAATATAGGCTTATTGCACGAAACCAAGAGGTTTTTATCTAAGCATTTTGAGATGAAAGATCTTAGGGACGCCACTTTTGTTTTAGGAATTTAGATTCTTTGAGACCAATCTCGAGATATTCTTGGATTGTCACAAAAGAGCTATATCGATAAAGTACTCAAAAGGTTTAACATGCAAGGTTGTAGATTAGGTGACACCCCTGTTGTTAAAGGAGACAAATTTAATCTTACTCAATGCCCTAAAAATAACCTTGAAATTCAAGAAATGCAAAATATTCCCTATGCATCAACTATTGGGATTCTAATGCATGCTCAAGTATGCACTTGTCTGGATATTGTGTACATTGTTAAGATGTTAGGCAGACATTTAAGCAACTTGATATGGACCATTGGATAGTAGCCAAGAGGGTTAGAGATATCTTTAGAAATAAAAGATTACATGCTCACTGTTGGGGATCGACTCAATTAAGCAAAGAACAAGTTAAAAATAGCGGAAGAAATTGAGAAATTGAACACACAAATTTAACATGGAAAAACTCCTCCGAAGAGGATAAAAAACCACGGGCAAAGATAATTTTACTATAATGGCAAAGAACGAAGAGTACAAAAGATAGAGATAAAAACTAAACCTCGAAAACCCAAAAAACAAAGAACCCTCAAAACGTAAACACTAAATTCTCCAAAAGTGTTAGGAGTTCTAAACTATAATGGGTATATCTAATGGGTGTATTTTCTAAGGTTGTAAAAGAGCCTATTTATAGGTTAAATTTCTAATTCAAATAATAATAAAATAATTTAGACAAATAAGAGTTTGACTCAAACAAATAAACAGGGTTTAATTGAAAGATTATTTCTCAAATTTGACTTGAAATAGGAGTCATAATTTAATAAATCTCCACCTTGACTCGTATTTCTACAATGTCATCTTTGCCAAAGCCTGTCACGGGCCTATCCTGAACTATGCAGGGAATTAACTGAGTCAAATATGTGCTTAGAAGCTGGAAGTCTTCTAAACTTTGACTTGTGCACTATCAAATCAAAACTAACCCGGGTCTGATTTTCTCGAATACAATGCCCTAACTTTTTAAAACCTGCATCCAAAAGAGAACCTCTCTTCAACGAAACAGTCATACCTTTTTCCCTCCTATGACCAAGTTGCCTCTGCTCCAAACGAGTTAACTTCAACTCCATAACGGATGAGGGACGTTTGATTTCATCTGTCACTGTAGAACCTTCCAGAATATAAAGACTACCAATCTTTTTACCTTTTAAAAAAATGAGAGCCCTATGAGACACCTTAATGCCGCTCGACTCGATGTTGATTCTGCAACCTTTTGAGTCTAAAATACTTAAGGAGATGAGATTCTTTCGTAAATCAGGTACATACCTGACATCTTATAGTGTCCTAATCATACCATCGTGCATCCTAATTTTAATAGTACCAATACCGATTACCTTACTGGATGAATCATTTCCCATGTGCACAACTCCACCTTCAACTGAACTGTATGTGGAGAACCATTCTCTGTTAGGACACATGTGGAAAGAACATCCTGAGTCTAGGATCCACTTAAACGTAAGCTCGAAGCTTTCGCTCATTGACACTAACAAGAAATCATCACCACTTTCATCGACCAAATTAGTACCAGCTAAATCTTCCTCGTACTCTCAGCAGCCCTTTTATTTCGCAGTTTGTAAAAATCTGCTTTGACGTGACCTAATTTCTTACAGTAGCGACACCTTTTGTCTCGCTTCTTTAATGCAACCAAAATAAAAGCTTGCTTATCTGCCTTACTATTTGAACCAAACTCATTGTCGAGTTTATCTTTGCTTAACAAATGACCCTTCACATCCTCGAACGAGAGTTTGTCTCTACCATAAGTTAGGATCTTCTTGAAAGACTTGTATGAAGAGGGTAAACAAAACAATAATAGCATAGTCTGATCTTCATCGTCAATCTGAACCTTAACGTTACTTAAATCATTTAAAATGGTAATAAATTGACTGATGTGATCTCTAAAAAGCTCACCTTCGTTCATGCGAAACGTAAATAGACATTGTTTCAACACTAAACGGCTAGCAGAGACTTAGTTGCATAAAGAGTTTCTATCCTTTTCCACAAGGCAGATGAGGTCTTCTCTATTAATACCTCCTACAATACCCTATTCGTGAGGCACAACTGGATTGCAGACAAGGCCTTTTCATCAAGCTCTTTCCATTCTGATTGATCTAGATTTTCGGGCTTTTTCCTGGTAACGACCTTTTTCAAGCCGGTCTGAACTAGAATTGTCATCATCCGAACTCGCCATAAATTGAAATTTGTGACACCATCGAACTTCTCAATATCGAACCTTATTGCTGCCATCTCTAAATAGATTGATCTACGAAAATCGAACTAGCTTTGATACCACTTGTTGTGGATCGACCCAATTAAGCAACAAACAAGTTAAAAATAGCGAAAGAAATTGAGAAATTGAACACACAAATTTAACGTGGAAAAACTCCTCCAAAGAGGATAAAAAAACTACGGGCAAAGATAATTTTACTATAATGGCAAAGAACGAAGAGTACAAAAGATGGAGATAAAAACTAAACCCCGAAAACCCAAAAAATAAAGAACCCTCAAAACATAAACACTAAATTCTACAAAAATGTTAGGAGTTCTAAACTATAATGGGTATATCTAATGGGTGTATTTTCTAAGGTCGTAAAAGAGTCTGTTTATAAGCTAAATTTCTAGATCAAACAATAATAAAATAATTTAGACTAATAAGAGTTTGACTCAAACAAATAAACAGAATTTGACTCAAACAAATAAACAGAGTTTAATTGAAACAATTAAACAGAGTTTAACTGAAAAATTGTTTCTCAAATTTGACTTGAAATAGGAGTCATAATTCAACTCTCACATATCGAAGGTCTGATAAATTAGAGATCATAAAGTATACAGACTCCAATTTTGATGGAATATTTATGCAAAAAAATTTCATTAGGGTGCAAATTGTGATAATAACTGGTAGTCCTTTATTCCAATAACAACAAGAGCACATCAAAGTCAAAGCACATAGACTTTAAGTTCCTGGTTGTTAAAGTAAAAGTTTAGAGTCGTTAGGTGCTTATAAAGCATATTGGGACAAACTCCATGATTGTTGACCCTCTTACTAAGGGACTACACCCAATGTTTTATAAGAGCACACTACTCATATGGGTGTAATGTCATTCCAGGATATTCAGTTTTAGTGGGAATTTGTAATTTTAAATGTTTTTCTATTATAGACAAATTTTTTATTTTTTCAACTTAAGGTAAAGGTTATTTGGATTATTCACACTTTGGTTTTGGTATGGTTTGATCTCACTAAGGTTAAGAAGGGTCAATTGGAAATAGGCATGTTTGGTTCACATTGCATGTAACTTTCATGCTACATATTCATACTTGATCTATGGCATTTGGTTATGTCAATATATGTGATCAGGGATGGATTTAGTTATGATGTATGTAACGAAAGTCTCTTTGGTTCTATATTAACATAATTAATGGACTAGATTGTTCGGAAAATCTTTTGGATATGATAGTAAAGTTTTGAGCTCTTAAGGTTATATAATGACATGTAACCTTTTGGATATGATAGAGTAATTACTATATATATCTAGTCCAGGTGGGAGATTGTTCGAAAATATGGACATCACATATATAATAATAATGGTAATAGCAATTACTTGTCATTATTTACTATCATAAAATATTAGTCCAAATTAAAAGTGATCTAGTTTATTAAGGTTTATTGTGCCTTAGTTATTAAAAAAATATGGGTCAAATATGTGTAGATACTCTAGTAACTAATTCTAATTGATGATGGATGATTAGAAATTAAGGCTAATGTGCAAAAATTATATATTAGAGTTATGGTCCCAAATTACACATTTGTAACTTTTTTAATATCCATCTTCAGAAAAGAGAGAGTCACATTCTCTGAATTAGTTGTGTGCTAATTTGAAATATCAAAACCATAAGAGCCGAAGATTTCAAAAAATTGATGGATTCAAGTATGTTTTCGCATCTAATTTTGTTTTTTAATTTTGTTCTTGATGATCTGACATAATAGATCATGATTTGTTAAGTTTTATATCAAATCTTATTTTACGGCTCTAACATTTGGGACAAACTAAATACTCAAGCTTGAAGCATATTTTGCGAAATTCGAATGGTGACAAACCAGTCAAAGACGGATAGAAGCCATAATCGAAATATTAGAGCAATTGAGCGATGGGCTTAAAAGATGTGAGGAGCCTTGATTTCTACTTTCAAATATTCAAGTGGCTTGAGGCAAATCCATTCTAATGATAATTATAAAAAAGAAATTAAGAGAGATGAATAAAGGCTTGTGGCTCTAGTGTTGAAAGAAAAGAGAAACATGATGGCTTTTAATAAATAAAAAGGAAAAAGGGTTAGCCCTAAAATGAATAAGGTGATGAATGATGATATTGATGTTGAACCAAATGAAGGAAATGGAGAATTTTGGTGAAAACAACGAAGAAAGGAAGAAATTAGAGGTGTTTATGGGTCAAGTAGGGTTAGGTTCGAGTCAGGTCTAAGCATGATATTAACATAATTCATGTTTGTCTAAATTCGACTTGATCCGAAATATGGGCTTAAAATTTTACTTAAACCCGCTCATATTTGTAAAAAAAAAACTAACCCAAACCTATTTTAGGCTCGTCCATATTATTTTTTAATTTTTTAAAAAAATATTTATATTATATTATGTAATATTTAATAATTTTATAGATTTTTTATTTATTGAATTTTTTTATATAGTCATCTTAACATTATTTTAATGTTTACATTAAAGTAGTATTATATATTTAGTATAGGTTTATTTTTTTTAATATCTTCTAAAGTACATCATATATAAAAATAATAATATAAAATATTTTAAACTTAAAAATAGGTTGGGTCGGGTCAAGTCGAGCTTGAACGTTCAAACCTGAGCCCGACCCATATTTTAAACAGGCCTAAATTTTTTACCAAACCAATTTTTCAGGCCGCATATTTTTACCCAAACCTTCCCAAATTTAGGGCGATCCTTCAAGCCTAGGGGAGAAACCTGACCAATGAACAGGTCTAAGTCTAAAAGAAACCCAAATAGTTTTTTTGCCAAAGTTATAAAATAATTTAATGTATTAAATATATTTTGTAGTTGTGATGGTTTTAATTGTTGAATTATATAGAATTATAATCAAATTGATAAAATGTGTATGTATTGAGGATTAAAAATATGTATGTATAAATTTTAAAATGTCAAGTCATTATTTTTGTTAACAATTTAACGAAAGTAGACCAAAACAAAACCAATTGAAAATTTTTATAGTTTGATGATAAAAAAAATACACTAATAGTTAAGTGATTAATTATACAATTTATCCTAATTTGTTTTATAAAATATCATATTATTTTTATATTAATATATAAAATTAAAAGATAGTTGTACCAAATTCTAGTAAATAGTTGTTTTCATCTTTTGTCAATTTTAACTTTTTTTTAATATATTGGTGTGATTATACTATAGTATCTATTTATATTTTTTTAACTTTTTGACAACAAACACGCACCTTACATACACAGATGCTCGAACCTGAGACTTTTAAGATGAACAATATCTTTTTTTTTCCATTGAAACCACTTGTTAGGTTCTCTTATTTATTTATTTTATCTTTTAGTCATATTTACCACTATTTATTTAGAGTACGAATCTCACATCATAATGAAAAGAGAAAAAATATGACAAATAATGTCACATGTTGCTTTGGAAAGGTTAAGGGCGTGTTTGGTTGGAGAAGCATTGTATATATCATAATGTATGAATGAACACAAAATCGAGTTTCTATTTTCAAAACTTTTTTTTTTAATTTTAATTATATTCTTAATATATATTAAAATGAAATAAAAGTTTAAATACTTTTATGATTGTTGTCAACAACCTCTGAATTTAGTGAAAAGAATATTATATGATAAGTATGATAGCATTCTACATCTCATCTTATGATTAGTAAAATTATTTGGTTAAAATCAAATTTTATTCTTTAAATAAAAAATTAGAACTATCAATTAAAAGTATTTTATAATTAAATCTAAAAATAAATATTTTATTTACTAAATGGTAATTAAATGGTAATTTGTTTTTACTTAAGAGATTTTTTAGAAAATCAGGTAACACCCAAATATCCAATAATTTCAACAGACAAACATGCCCAAATTTCAATACTTTCTCTTTCATCTGTACGGTTTTCTCAACTCTCAACTAAAGCAGAGAATATCTCACGTGAATATATGGGTGAAATTAAATATAATATTTTTTAAAAAAAGGTTAAATATAAAATTAGTATTTAAATTTATTCACTTTTTTCATATTGATATTTATAGTTTTTTTTGTCTCAGATTGATACTCGAATTTTTTTCTATCCACTATATTGGTACCTGACATTAACAGCATTATTTGTTTTACTGACATGACAACAATGGCCAGTCGCATGCCACAACATGACGTCCTCATATAACTTTTTTTCCTTTTTTTTCTTCTTCTTTTTTTTCTCTTCTCTTTTCTTATTTTTATTTTTCTTTTTCTAGGCTTGCTACATTTCATCTTTCTTCTTCTTTTTTTCTTTCTATCAAAAGCCCTCCAAATTTTCTCACATTTTTTCACCATCTAATCACCACAAAAATTTCTTCACTGTCCAATCACCATCAAAATTTCTTCTTTCTTTCTTCTGTGAAATTCTACGCCTCATCTTTCTTCTTCTTTATTCTATCAACCCCCCAACATTTTCCCTCACTTTCTTACCATCCAATAACTACCAAAATTTCTTATTTCTTTATTCTGTCAAATTCTACAAAATTTTAAGTTGTATTTCGGGTCAAAAAATGCCTACCTATTAGACTAAAAAAGCATCAAACTACTAAAAGACCCAAAACCAGCAGCACCGTAGACACCAACAAAATCCAACAAGAAACATGTTTAATCTCAACAAAACAATCTTCTTTCTTTCTTCCTTCAAATTCTTTCTTCATCAGTTACTTACATGTACAAAAATGAAAATTAAAGCAAATTTAAAGCTCCAAGTCCCAAATCTTAAGATTACTTTTAAATTTCTGCTCAAAATTGACCTATATATATAGCTCAACAATAAAATTTAACTAAAACCCAGAATTCAATGGGTATATTAACAAGGAAATTGAGCAATAAATAGTTACCTCCCACTTGTAATGAGCTCAATAACATGATCACATATCTTTACCGAGTGCAATTGCATGGTGAAAAAGATGATATGGCTCATTTTTGAAATAGGTGTTTGGGCTTTTGTTAAGTAGGTCGATGGTTTAGTTAAACGGTGCATATTGAAGTTAAATAAATCGTTGAGTTTTGTGCATGGGAAGGTTCTCGTGCGATTTGTTATTCTGTTAAACATTTCATATACATGTGCATGTAAGGAAACACCCAAAATATGAAAAGAAATATATAATGATCGTCGTATTCATTTTCTATTGCTCTTTTCTTTGTGATTTCTATTTATTCTTTGGATTTTCGATTTACGTCTTATCAAAGGTATTAGAGCACGGTCGTTCTTATGGCGGGAGATAAGGTCACGACTCGAGGACAGAAGGATGTCAGTGCTGCAGTAGGAGATGGTCAAAATGCAATGAGAGTTGGCTTAGATGGAAACCAATATGGATACCAAGTTGGAGGGGTTTCATGATGATATTCGATAGGAGCTTCGGACCTTACTAGAGCAATTTTTGGGGCATCCTCTTTCTTCAGAGACTAGCCTCTCCAACAAATGAAAGGCAGTGTTTGGGTTACCCTCACTAGGTTTTTCACCAAAGGACTCTGTGAAAGATCCTCCACCACCATCCAGTTCTCTTTTTCCAAGATCTAGATTGCCTCATGATCATCCATTCCGATTGAAATGCCCACGTTTCGATGGCTTGGATTATCGTGGGTAGTGGTCAAAGTTAGAGCAATACTTCATTGCGGAGTGTGTTCCTGAATCGAAAAACGTGAGCATGGTAATGATACATTTGGAGGGTCATGCTTTGGATTGGCATCACCTCTACGGTCAGAAGCATGAGGGTCTGCACATGCTAGAATGGTCACGATATGTTAACAACATGAGAGAACATTTTGGATCGGGCATGTTTTGGGATACGATGCACGAATTGGTCACCCTAAAGCAACAAGGCTCAATGGATCAATTTTACGATCAATTTGTAAGTCTTTTAACACAGCTACAGTTGTATGAGTCTTATGCCTTGAGTATTTTTACTAGTAATTTGATGCTAGAAGTTAGTAAATACTTGCAATTGTTTAGGCCTCAAACATTAGTCGAGGAACTGCATATTGCTAGGTAGGTGGAAGAGATAATTGAGTTATTTGCTAGAAAAGGGTTATTCACTAGGTTTAATTCGTTGCCTCGAGAGGGATCCTTGCCTTCAATTTCGGGTAGTGGGGCCCCTCATTTCTCACAATCAATAACTCTTGTGGCTGGCTACTTATCGCTTTTGGGGATATCTCATACCAAAAGGCCTTCGAAAGGGATCAATCCTGCATTAATGGCTGAATGAAAGTATAATTGTCTCTATTTCTAGTGTGGGGCCAAATATCAATTGGGGCATAAGTGTGTGAAGAGTCAACTATATCATATCCTGTTGGAATCACAAAAGGAGGAAGAGCCAAAGGAGCTGTTTGAATACCCTTAGAAGTTAAAGGAACCTTAGGAGGACAGTGAGCAACTGACTCTAGTATTGTCCTTACATGCCGTCAAAAGCTTATAAGGGTTGCACACCATGCGGTTCGAGGTGAGTATTGGTGCAACCAAGGCAATTTTCTTGGTAAACTCCGGAAGCACCCACAATTTCTTGGATGTCAAACTCTTGTCCAAGTTAGCATTACCTGTGGATTTACAGCAGTAAGTACGTGTGATAGTGGTTGATGGGAGACAGTTGTTCGCTCGAGGTAATTACAATGGCTTCGAATGGGAGGTACAAGGAGTTGATTTTGTGGCTGATTTTATAATACTCCCTTTAAAGGGTTGTGATACAATGTTATGGATCCAGTCGTTGCTTTCGTTGGGCTCTATCATGTGGAATTTTGATTCCATTGTCATGCAATTCTTATCTAAAGGGAAGCCATGCACCATTCAAGGCATCCTACCTGGTGACATCAAGATAATAGACCCAAGCCAACAAATGTCTTTCAATGATCCATAGAGAGATGGATCCTTGTACTCCATTTATGACAAGTGTGGATCAGCTAAATGTCTCAACAACCCCTCTCAAGGAAACCTAGAGAAGTTACTGATGCTTGATGATTTTGACAGTGTATTCCAAAAAGTAGTTAGTTTACCACCCCCAAGGCTCCAAGAACATCGGATACCTCTTGTCCACGAGAAGGAAGTTGTGAAGGTCCATCCCTATCGTTATCCCATGGTTCAAAAGACAGAGTTGGAACGCTTGGTTAAAGATATGTTGCAAACTGGTATCATTCGTGATAGTTGCAACCCATTCGCTTCCTTAGTAGTAATGGTTAAGAAGAAAGATGAAGGATAGAGGTTGTGTGTGGATTATAGACAACTAAATCAGTTGACTGTCGGAGACCGATTTCCAATTCCTATAATTGAAGAACTTCTCGATGAATTGAGGCAAGCCAAAATATGTTTTATGTTGGATCTGCGAGCTGCTTATCACTAAATAAAGATGTTTGAAGCTATCATTCCTAAAATAGCTTTCAAAACATATGAAGGCCATTACGAATTTCTAGTGATGCCTTTCAGCCTCACCAATGCGCCTTTAACATTTCAAGCATTTTCTCAGGAAGACGATTCTGATGTTTTTTATGATATCTTGATCTACTTCACTACCTTGGGAGATCACGTGGCCCATCTTCATTAGGTATTTCAAATTCTGCAGCATCATAAGCTTTTTGTCAAGAGAAATAAATGTTGTTTCAGTACAAAGACTTTTGAATACTTGGGACATGATATCTCCAATGAGACTATCTTCATGGATAGGTCCAATATGCTTTGTGTTGAACGTTGGCCCCTACCTACAACAGTGAAAGAATTAAGAGGATTTCTTGGATTGTCAAGATACTATCGACGCTTCATTAGGAATTACGGACTCATGGCTCGACCCTTAACTTCTTTGCTCAAGAAAGAGGGTTGGAAATGGGATAATCAGGCTACTCAAGCTTTTCAACAACTAAAGACAACCTTATGCACTGCTCTTGTCCTCGTCCTACCCAACTTTCATGTGAAATTTTGTATTGATTCAAATGCCTTAAATTTTGGCCTTGGAGCAGTCCTTCAACTATTGGGTTGACCATTAGCTTATTTTAACAAGGCCTTTGGAATTAGCCATCAAGCTTTGTCAGTATATGAAAAAGAAATAATGGTTGCTTTATTGGCTATTAAGAAGTGGTACTACTACTTAGTAAGAAGGCATTTTAAGATACGGACAAACCATCATAGCTTGAAGTTCTTAGCAGACCAAGTGGCAATCACCCAATTCTAGAAAAAAATGGGTTATTAAATTGATAGGGTATGATTTTGAAGTGGTATATCACAAGGGGTCAAGCAACGTTGATGCTGATGCTTTGTCCAAACAACCAGGGTTACAGGAAGGGTAATTATTCCATCTCACCTGTAGCAGCATCAGTTCTCAACTTCACTCTTGAGTTCAGGCCTCTTATTTGGTGAATTCTAAGCTATAGAAATTGTTTGGAGAAGTGTAAAAGTAAGGTCATAGATGATTGTCTCCTAACGTACTCCTGTTCGATATGTGTTTTCGACTTCCACAAGTAAACGGGTCATGTTGTAATATAGTTTGTACAATGAAATACTTGGTAATATTCCAAGGATCGTACCCAAAGGAGGCTTAAAGCGATAGTGATTTGTATCCTTGCAAAGATAATAGGTAATTAGTACTGTTTTTAGGGATTATAGTATGACAGTAAAATGAAAGAGTTCATTTTAGAAAGCATAAAAATAAATGAATAAAGTAAATGAAAGAGATTGAGATTTCAATAAACGGCTTTAAGAAGATTAGGTCGCTTTAGTATGGATTCTTTAGTTATCGGTTTTGGAGATTTTTCTTCAACCAACTAGTTGTTACCCTAGCAGGATCTTCCGATCTTCCACCAACATAACGAGTCAATAGAGACTACTTATCACTAGATGTCACAGTCTAAACCGATTTGGGGAAAAGATATTCACGGATAGGCAATACCAATTTTAGGTTCATTTCCACCTAAATGACGTTCTATGGTTGTCATGCCTAGTGTTTGCTTCATGTTCTTCCTTTCCCAAATAGTTGATCCAATTGAAAATCCCTATTTATACAATAATTAAATATTCATATTTCCACTCCGTAATCCCCCGAAACAAGATTAGTTCCTCATGGTTTTCTTAAACATCATAAAAACAATAATATAAATAATTATAAAATTGAATCAATGGAATAAAAGAAACTTGAATTGTATTGGTAATCTGTTAGAAAATAATTCCACGGTCATTTATGCAAAGTTTACAATCTTGTTTTTAAAATGGAAAAACAAAAATAAAGTAAAAACAAACTAAGTACAAAAGATGTGTAAAACCCTAGTGCTAAAGGCCTTATTTATAGTCTTAGACGATCGTTTTCCTCAACCTTAGGTCAACTATCATTCTTCGTGTTTAAGTGGCATTGTGAAGATCGAAATGCCCTTCACTCGGTGTAAAAACTGCGTCTAGGAGGTTAATGTCGTGATACATCAGGACTTGTGTCGCGACAAATAGATCAGTTCCCTTATTTGGTGTCATCATGCAAGCATTGTCGTGACTTATCTCATGTATGTTGCGACAAAGAAGTCAGTCTCACGTTTCTTCAAGTATTATCCCTTTGTTGCAACGTAAAGCAGCCTATGTCGTGACATAGTGATCAGCTTCACATTTATTCGACTTCTAAAGGTTTCCTACATACTTACTATAACACCTAAAACTTGGAAACCGTCATCGGCTAGGGTCCCAGTGTCACTTTTTTCATCAATCACTATTCATATTTAAATTTACGTCATTGATCTTAAATTACAAAAGAAATACACTCAACACTTCATTTATTATCATTTAATTGTTATCAAAATTCAACAAGGGCAAAAAGGTCCAAAATTTTTGGAGACTTTTATTGATACATGTTAGACAAGTATCGATAGTTATCAAGTCAGTAAAATAATTCATGAAACAATGCAGATTTCTACTGATACCCTTGACAGTTCTACTAATACAAGTGAGGCAACTACCTATACTAAAAACTCCAGAGAGCTGAGAAGTCCTACCCTATAACTTCTATCGATACAAGTATTTAAACTACCAATACCTCAATGTACAGAACTACCGATACCTGTTATACAACTACCGAAACAACTTAAGTCAGAGAACAACCTCTCTCTTACCCTGTACTTCTACCGATACAAGCATTTAAACTAATGATACCTCAATGTATAAAATTATCGATACCTGTTATACAATTACCGAAACAACTCATGTCAGAGAACAACCTCTCTCCTACCCTATACTTCTACCGATACAAGCATGAGTTCTACCGAAACAAGTGTATAGAATTCAAGGAATCATGCCTAAACTCAAGTTATCAACCATTCATCTTTCATAACTTAAAGACTTAACATGGAAATACATTGTACATAGATTCAACATTTCATACATCTCACATAGTATGTGTATATCATAATGAACTAACATACAAACTTGTGCAACATTTAGCTAAAAATTCATAGCAAAAGATTCATTCATCCATACAAGTAAAATAAGTCATTTCATCCTAGTACATGTCATATAACCGAGTGATGTAAATACTACCAACAAGCTCCTGAGATAGTATGATGACTTCAAGATAGTCCAATCTTCAAGTCACAAAATGGAATCTACAAAACAACAACAATTTCACTGGTAAGCTTCATAGCTTAATAAGTTCGCAAGGTTTATCAATTTACCGAATAACATGTGTTGAAAAAACTGTAAATCGATCAAGCCAGAACAGAATTGTTCTTCAGTGATCGTTATTCGTTTTACTCCCTATTGACCCTAAAGGTCATGATGCTCGTTCTACTCCCTGTTGACCCAAAGGTCATTATGCTTATTTTTCTCCTTGTTGACCCAAAGGTCATGCCTGTTACCAGTATACGATGATATTCTTAGCCATCGATATGGTATATCTGTTCCCTACAATACTACTCACACTAAGCTGATGAGAGTATGCAATCAGGCATAAATCTCAGTTATCGTAGGGCCTGTAATCCATTCTTGGATTCTATTCACTTTACAGTAACTCACGATGCCGTAGAGAATCTACAACAAAAGCAAGATCTCAGTCATCGAACCATTTAACTTTGGCACAAGGCCGGTAATCTTTCTTCTATCGTTTCTATCTTACACATCATCAATTTATTGTTCCAACATCAAACATCCATATAAAAGCAGTTATAAGCAATTACAAGTAAGAATTTAACATTACGAACATATCAGACTGGATTGCAGTTGTGGATAAGCTCCAAGGACTATTTTGCTAATTTTCTTTTTCTGCGATATGTGGCGCGATCATAGTATACATCCACAAATCATCCAATTTCTCACATTAAATCACTCAATCAGATCATTTAACCCAATTTGGACCTTTTTGGAAAAATTATGATTATACCCTTAACCTTTTACTTTTATTCAATTGAGTCCTTAAGCATAAAACATGCAAAAAAATCATTCCCTTTCTAAACTCTTAACAGTCGAATGTTCCAAGCCTTCACACAAGTCCCTACATTTTTTTATTTCACACCGAGTACACCCAATTTCCTCATTTTAACATTTTAGTCCTCAAATCCTAATTTCATCAAAAATCACTTTACAAGAATATCAAACCCAATCATCAAGCATACAAATCCATCAAAAACTTTCAAAAACAAGCATATTCAATAATGGAAAGTTTTATCACATTTGACATATTCACAAATTAGTCCTTGGTTTAGCTAGATTAAGCTGATACAAACTCAAAAACATAAAAATTACTAAAAACGATCAAGGTTTACTCACCCAAATCAAAACTCAAAGTTCATCAATGGAAAACCCTAGTTTTCTCTTGTTTGAGCCGTGCAAAGGAAGAAGAGAGATGAGAAAATGTTATTTTCTTCTTTTAATTTCATATATATATCCATGGTAATTTTGTAAATATTTAAACTTTCATAATTAGCTTAATTAATCATTTGTTTAACTTTAATTAATCCTACTTATTCCTAACATTTTACATCATAAAGCACCCACTACAATACTTTAGGTCTATTTGTTCATTTGATCCCTTTAATTTATCAACTCAACTTTTGTATTTTTTACGATTTAGTCCTTTCTACTCAATTCACTATCTAGACATTAAAATTCCTATCTGAATTTTAATATGATGCTAATGACATCATAAATATTATAAATAAATAAATTTATGACTCGACCCGTCGGAGTTGTGATCCTGAAATTATTGTTTTCGACACCACTGAAAATTGGGCTGTTATACTTACGAAGTACGTTAGCTAACCCTTAGGCCTCAATCGACCTTAAAGATAGTAAAACAACTTTTTTGCACTTCTTTACACAATTTATTCAAAGACAAAAACTAAGTTAAATCTTATAGAAATATATGGAAAATGCTTATTTCAAGCTCTTCAAGTATGAAAACTAGTTTAATCTACTAGGTATAAAATCGACAGATCAATAGACACCCTAAATACAGTTGGGATGGTAGGTTCCTATGATGAAAGGGGAAGATAGTGGTAGGTAATGTGCTTGGGTTGAAGTAGGAATTATTTCAGTTATTCCATAGTAGTCAGACGGGAGGTCATTCTAGTGCTCATGCAACAACCAAATGCATCGCTAGCCACCTCTACTCGAAGGGTTTATAAAATGACATGAAGAAGTGGGTGCTTGAATGTGGCACTTGTAAGCAATGTAAGGCTGATACAATAGCTTCTCTAGGCATGTTACAACAATTGCCCATACCTAACACAGCTTGATCTTTGATATCAACGGGTTTTATAGAAAGCTTGGCTTTGTCTAAAGGGAAGAATTTGGTGTTTGTGGTGGTTGATCGTCTCACAAAGTATGCTCACTTCATGGCATTGTCTCACCCTTACACTACCATGGCTGTTGCTCAGTTGTTTTTGGATCACATCTACAAGCTACATGAAATGTCTGATTCCATTGTCTCGGATCGGGATAAAGTGTTTATCAGTCACTTTTGGCAAGATTTGTTCAAAAAGGTGGGTACAAAGCTGCATCTTCCCACTGTTTACCATCCAGAGACCAATGGGCAGGTAAAGGTGTTGAATCGATGCTTGGAAGGCTACCTCCGATGCATGACAGGAGAGAGGCCATAAGATTGGGTTCATTAGCTATCATTAGCATAGTGGTGGTATAATTCAACTTTTTATTCGGCTATTCAAAGTACTCCTTTCGAGGCTTTATATGTGCAGTTTCCCTCCCACTACACACCATACGTAGTTAGTGCTTCCCTAGTAGTTATTGTGGACCAGAGTTTACAACATCAAGAAGCTGCTTGACAACTCCTCAAATTTTACTTGAAAAGAGCTCAGGATAGGATGAGACAGTAAGCTAATAAGTTATACGGATTGACAGTTCAAGGTGGGAGTGTGGGTATATCTCAAGCTGCAACCTTACAAATAGCATTTTGTCCGACGGATACTTAACCAGATGCTTGCTTCTAAGCATTTTGGTCCATATCAGATTGTTGACAAGGTGGAGAAGGAGGCTTATAGGTTACTGCTACCTCTAAGGTCGAAGGGCCACCCTACCTTCCATGTTTCGCAAGTCAAAAAACATGTTGGACATGCTACCACCCAAGCCTCTCTATGTGTTGTTGATGATCATGGAGCATGGGTTAAGGAAGTTGTCCGAATCTTGGATCATCGTATTGGGAAGCGAGGGAATATGGCTACCATTGAGGTTCTAGTTGAATGGATTAATTCATTCCCTGAAGATGCTACATGGGAAACCTGGTCGAAGTTGAAGGTTACCTATCCTCAGTTTAATCCTTGAGGACAAAGATGTTTTTGGGGGGAGGGTATTTGATACAGGTCGTTTCTAAAATAGATGTTTAGGCTTTTATTAAGTGGGCCAATGGTTTAGTTAAACGGTGCGTATTGGAGTTAAATAAAATGGTGAGTTTTGTCCATGGGAATGTTCTCGTGTGATTTGTTATTCTGTTAAATTTTCCTATATATGTGCATGTAAGGAAACACCCAAAATATGAAAAGAAATATACAATGATCATCATCTTCTTCTTCTATTACTCTCTTCTCTATGATTTGTGTTTGTTCTTTGGATTTCTGATTTAAGTCTTATCAAAAAAATAGGAGGGATAATCAAAGTAACGTTCAAAATCCCAGTCATTAGAAGTTCATTATTGAACTCAAAAAGTTGGTTACTAAACCCACTATGAGGGGCGCACCATAAGAATTTCCCCCCTAAGATTCTAATTTTGCAATATTAAAATTTAAAGGAAAGGACTGTGGTTTTTGAAGAGGATGAAGAGAAGAGAGATTTGGGATGGAAGTGAAAGTAAGGAAGAAGAGAAAGAGGGAAAGGAGGAAAAGTGAGAGGAAAACGAATGGAAATCTACATTGTAGGGATCTTTTTTGTTACATAATTTTGGAGTGGGGATTGTTTTGTTGGATGGTGAAAAAGTGAGGGAAAATTTTGTGTGGGAGGGGAGGTTTGACTCAATAAAAAAGAAGAAAGATGAAATGTAGAATTTGACAAAAGAAAGAAAGAATAAATTTTGATGGTGATTGGATTGTGAGAAAATGAGGGAAATTTTAGGGGTCTTTTATAGAATAAAAGAAAGAAGAAAGATGAAGTTTAGCACGCCCAGAAAAAATAAGAAAAATAAGAAAATAAAAGAAAATGAAAAAAAAAGAAATAGAAAAAAGGTATAAGAGGACATTACGTGGCGACGTGCGACTGGCTAACGCTACCACGTCAGCAAAAAATTAACGTCATTAGTGTCAAGTATCAATATAGTGGACGAAAAAAGTTCGGGTACCAATATGGGATAAAAAAAACCATAAGTACCAATCTGAGAGAAGAGGACAAGATCGAAATCTAATTTTATATTTTACCCTTTTTAAAAACTAGTTTTAAATAAATAATTTAAGAATATCATTTTCTCAATTCGTTTTAAAATTAAATAAAATTGTATTTCATGTAAAGCATGAAAAGATAAATCATCAATAAATTTTATTAATAATTAATAAATATGTTATAGGCCATAATTTTTATAAAATATTTATGAATATAGTTTACCTTAGTAAACTTAGTGAAAAAGTTACGATACGATTGGCATAATAGGGATTAGATATGGAGTTTTGTTCTGTTGGAGTTTCGTTTCGAGTTATGTTTCCTTTCAACCTTACACCTTTTATGTGGATTCTCTATTACCTTCGAGCTATGGAGTCAATGCACCTTCGGGCCTATCACGTCAATTCTCTTTGGTGTGTCGTGTGAGGCTTAGCACTACTATGCTTTTTGGTGTATTTAAGAGGTATGAATATGGTGCCTTAGGGTGAAGCACTTATGTGCTCATTAGTATGTTCTAGATGGTTCATATGTATCCGAACGATAGTAAATAAATTTGGTACTTTTATTTATTTATTTTTTGCTAAATTACGAGTAAGGTACTTTTAAACTCGTGTTTTTTTTCTTACCAGGTATACATTAGGAGTGTCACAATTCAGATCAAGAAAAATGGGGTTTAAATGGAACAAAATTGAAGAGATAGGCCAAATTGAAAGAAGTTGAAGAGTTAGGGGATTCACTAAGTACAAAAATTTTATTGTTTGAAATTGTCAATAGTCAAAATCTGATTTTTATTCTTTTTAGATGATATTTTCTAATTTTTTTTGTTGAAATTTCCTATATTTTAGTTAGTGGGAATTTTTTTTAAGATAGCTCATTCTAAATTTAGCATGATAATTGTATATAAATAGCTAGTAATGGACACAATTGAATCACACTTGAATTTTATTGAAATTGAAGCAATTATTCCATTTTCCTATTTTCTTTTCAGGCTTGTGCATTTCTCTGTCATTTTTGTTTCATTTTCTTTTCTTTTCAACTATTTGTTTAATTGCCTTTCAAACCCTTTTACCTTTCCATCATCCACAATTTCCACTAAATCCGACTCAATATTCGTTGTCTCTCCGATATATGGGATAGTATAAAATCAACTCTTAAAGTTAATTTGATTTCAATTCAAAAAGTACGTTGGGTTGGGATTGTTTAGCGTATAGTTGGGAAGTCGATTTGATTGTGCTATATTTGAATTCCCGCAAACAAATTGTTGTGCTCAAGTGGAAAAGCTAATTGGATTCCGTCAAGGGAGACAGTGATCGGATTTAAAATGACCCATACGGTTGAGGGCGTAAATTTGAGTTGGACTTTCTAGATTGCAAAGCTGTCAAAGTCTTAAATTGTGAACACGAGCAACGTGGTTAGACATTCGACAAGGGTCGGTTTACAGGTCGTACCGAAATCGACTACAAAAGGAAATGTTGGTGGTTAGGATGTTCTCAGGTGTTATTACCAACTTATCGATTGAAAAAGGCACAATGAATTTTCGAGGATCGATTCAAGTTCAGAGTGAACTAAGGCTGAGGCTAAGATTTATTATATATTTTTCTTCAATTTATTTTATCTTGATTAATTAATTTTGCAATAAGATTTCATTTTCACTTTATTTATTTCATTTTAATTTGTTTTTTTAGTTTAATACTTTTATCACTAAACCCCCTTTAATTTATTTTCAGGAAGCTCATCACAAGTCATTGGCACGATCATTCCTGCGACAGTAATTTTGTCCACAAGAAAAAGTGAATTTAGGCATCCAGTCTCTGAGGATTCGACCCTACTACTCTATACTACTCTTTAGTATTATTTTTGTCGTATGAATTATATTTGGTGACTCGGCATGCATCAAATTTTGGCTCCATTGCCGGAGATTGGTAATTTTTTTTCGAGTATTTATTTGTTTTCTTTATGACAAGCTCAGAACCGAGAACTCTCGAATTTGAACTAGAAATAGAGAAGTTGGCTTGAACATTGAGAAAAAAAGCTATTCGGTGCAATAAACAACCACAACACATATTTGAAGAAGGATTTTTTTACTGAAGAGATTTTCTCATTCGACGAACCAAACACAATGGTAGATCAAACTATTCGTCAACTCGCAGCAGCACCAGATGAACAACAACCGCTATGTATAACTTATCCAGTGGGAGGAATGTCGTTCGAGTTGAAGTCGAGCTTAATTCATCTATTGCCCTCCTTTCATAGAATTCAAAATGAAAACCTGCATACCCATCAAAAAGAGTTTCACATGGTTTGCACAAGTATGAAACCTCATGGTCTAACTGAAGACCAAATTAAATTTCATGCTTTTCCTTTTTGTTAGCTGACTCTACTAAAGAGTTGTTATTTTATTTACCTCTTGGATCAGTTAATATGTGGTTTGATATGTCTCATTTATTTCTTGATAGGTTTTTTTTCAATAGCACCAGTAGCCAAATTGAGACGAGACATTATAAGAATTCGGTAAAAAAAGACTAAATTGCTCTATAATTACTAGGAGTGACGTAAAAAGTTGTGTGCAAGTTGCCCACAACATGGCCTACCTAAACAGTCACTTTTGCAGTATTTCTATGAGGGGTTCCTCCTGTTGGAAATGAAGATGATAGATGTTGCTAGTGAAGGAGCACTTCTAAATATGACATCTCAAAGTGTGAAAGTTTATTTCGACCATCGCTGTAAATTCGTAACAATTTCTACTGGCTACAAAACCCACGAGACAGGTTCATGGGTTAAGTTCTCTATCTTTAGAAGATAAAATTGATAAGCTAACTAATATTTTTAAAAATTTGCTTACAGATAAGACGAATCCAGCACGGTTGTGTGGTGTGTTACGCCATATCATCTGACGAACTCATGTCCTATTTTACACAAGAATTAGGTGAAACAAGCAAATGTTGTCAAAAACATTTTAAAACCACCCCAAAAGTGATTGATCCCCATTTGAACACATATAATGTGAGATGGAAAGACCATTCGAATCTGAGTTATGGTTCGAATCCTCGATTCAATTAGCCATACCAACAGAGGTCGCCTCCGAATTACTAACTACCACCTCCAAAATCATCTCTAGAAGCCATAGTCGAAAGGTTAGCCAACAGTACTGAAAAATTTCAACATAAAACTTACATGCATTTGCAAGAAATAGATAAGTAGGTGAGCAAGCTTGCACTCACAGTTAGCCGTTTGGAGTCCTAAAGAAGGTTACCATCTCAAATGGAACCCAATCCTCGACATAATACATGTGTTATGACATTAAGGAGTGGTACGATTTTCGAACTCATGATTGGCACGGGACATATCACGATGTTGGACGGGAAATTGGACTCAAAGGCTCCAATGGAGTCGACGCTGCAGAAACTACTCGTTGTACAACCCTTATTTCCTGAAAGGCTCGCCTAATGTAAAAATGAGCGAGAAAAGAAAGAAATTCTAGAGACGTTTCGAAAGGTAGAAATTAATGTTCCCTTACTCGATTCAATCAAACAAGTTCCACGCTATGCAAAATTCTTGAAAGAATTATGCATTTGAGGAGTTAAGGACGTCCAAAGATCCAAATCGTGAAGCTGTTGTTCTCATGGAGGCTCCATAATTTCCTAGAAGTCAAGGTAAATATTTTGAATTGTCTCCTTCTAAAGCTAAATTGTCGTCTTCTATTTTGCAGGCTCCGGAACTGGAACTCAAACTGTTATCAAAACACTTAAAGTACACATTCTTAGGAGATGGAAACACTTTACCAGTGATAGTTTCCAACAAACTTTCAAGATTGGTAGAAGAGAATTTAGTTCGATTCTTGAGGGATTACAAAAGAGTGATCGGATGGTCGATTACCGATATTAAAGGTTTAAGTCCCTCAACCTGTATGCACAAAATTTCGATTGAAGAAAATGCGAATCCAAAGAGAGAAGCTCAAAGACTCCCCAATCCACCGATGATAGAGGTCGTAAAAAAGGAAATTCAGAAGCTACTAGATGTTGGGATAATCTATCCCATTTTCGATTGTAATTAGGTTAGCCCAGTTCATGTAGTGCCAAAGAAATTTGACGTGATCGAAATTAGAAATTTGGCAGGTGAGATGGTTCCCACTAGGGTTCAAAACAAGTGGAGAGTCTGCATAGATTACAGGAGATTGAATTCTTCAACTCAAAAAGATCACTTTTCACTCCTTTTATAGACCAAATGTTAGAACATTTAGCAGTGAAGTCTCATTATTGTTGTCTTAATTGTTATTCAGGTTTTTTTCCAGATTTTAGTGGCACCGAATGACCAAGAAAGACAACGTTTATATGTCCTTTTGGCACGTTTTCCTATAGACGAATGTCGTTTAGACTTTGCAATGCATCAGCCACATTTCAGAGGTGTATGGTAAGCATATTTTCCAACTATGTCGAGAAAATAATAGAGGTATTTATAGATGATTTCATAGTGTATGGTAATTCTTTCAATAAATGTGTATCAAACCTCACTTAAATTTTGGAAAGATGTCTAGAATTTAATCTTGTTTTAAATTATGAGAAATGTAATTTTATGGTTGATAAGGGATTAATTCTAGGATATATTGTCTTTGCTGAGGGAATTGTGGTCGATAAAGCTAAAACTGATGTTATTAACTCACTCTCATACCCAACAAATGTGATTGGAAATTCAATCTTTTCTTGGCTATGCAGGTTTCTACAGATACTTTATAAAAGATTTTTCGAAGATTTCGCAACCACTCTTTAACCTGTTGTAGAAAGATAAAGAATTTGAACTTGATGAAGCATGTAAGGACACATTTGACACTCTCAAGCATAAGCTTGTTTCAGCTCCTATAGTATAGTCACCGAATAGGAACTACCCCTTCGAGCGCATGTGCGATGCGAGTGACCATAGTATGGGTGTTGTCTTTAGACAAAAAATAGGGAAGGAGGCCCATGTCATTTCTTACACCTCTAAGACATTAGATGTCGCCCAAAGCAATTATTCAACCATCGAGAAAGAACTTTTAGCTATTGTCTTTGCTTTTAAAAAATTTAGATCATATTTATTAGGCACTAAAATCACTATTTACTCTAATTATGCAGCGTTGAAATACTTAATAGGGAAGAAGGCAAAAAAAAAGGTTGATCAGATGGATTCTACTTTTGCAAGAATTTGACCTCGAGATAAAGGATAAAAAGAGTTGCGACACTTAGTTGTGGACCATTTAAGTCGACTGTCAACCTCACAAGACAGCACACCTCTGAAGGATGATTTTCCAGACGAGTATCTATGTTCGACACAAGTAGCTTATCCATGGTATGCAAATATGGTAAATTACCTCGTAATAGGTATTATCCCTACTGACTTAACATGTTTTGAAAATAACAAAATCAAGTGAGACTCGCGGTATTACATTTGGAACGATCCATATCTATGGAAACACTGCTCCAATCAAGTAATTTGATGATGTGTCACCGAAGTAGAGATACAATCTATCCTAACCTTTTGTCATACTTATGCTTGTGGAGGTCATTCCGGCCCTAAATGTACTGTACACAAAATACTGGAATGTGGATTGTTTTGGCGACACATCTTTTGGGATGCTTATTTATTTTGTAAGACTTACGAGAGATCCCAAAAAGTGGAATATTTAAGCTCAAAGAATGAAATGCCCCTATATCATGTACATGTATGCAAAATTTTTTATGTATGGAGCATTGATTTCATGAGTCTGTTTGTGTCATCTTTTGGTAATGTTTATATTATTCTCACTGTAGATTATATGTCTAAGTAGGTAGAAGCTAGAGCTACTCGTCGTGATGATGCTAAAGCTGTAGTGGATTTTCTAAAGAACTCTATTTTCTTCAGGTTTGGCACGCCGTGAGCATTGATCAACGACCAAGGAACACATTTTGTAACAAGGTAATCAGTGCACTATTGAAAAAGTATGGGGTGACACAACGCGTGGCCACGGCTTACCACCCACAAACAAATGGTCAAGTGGAGGTTTCGAATCAAGAAATAAAATTGATTCTGGAGAAAACCGTGAAACCAGATCGAATGGATTGGAGTCCACGTTTGAACGATGCATTGTGGGCATACTACACAGCTTACAACGGACTATTAGGTATGTCCCCTTACCAACTCGTATTTGGTAAAGTGTGTCACCTTCCAGCGAAACTATAACACAAGGCGTTTTGGACAGTTAAATGATGCAATATGGAGTTGGACGTCGCAGGTGATTCTCGAAAATTGAATATTGAAGAACTTGAGGAAATTCAGCGTGATGCATATAAGAATGCCCAAATTTATAAGGCCAAAACCAAGGCGTTCCATAACCAGCAAATATCTCGTAAACAATTCTCAATTGGTCAGAAAGTGTTACTTTACGACCCCACGCTAAGAATTTTTGCAGGTAAGCTTCAAACCAAATGGCTTGGTCCTTTTGTTATTATTGAATTATTTCCTCATGGTGTAGTTGAAATTCAAAGCAAGGAGTCCGGAAAATGTTTTAAAGAGAACAGACTAAGGGTAAAAGGGACTTAGTTCCGAATGAAATTAATCATGCTTGGTAGGTGTATGAAATGGATTTAACAGAAATTGTGGATGATGGAAAGGTAAAAGGACTTGGAAGACAATTAAACAAATAGATGAAAAGAAAAGAAAATGAAACAAAAATGGTAGAGAAATGCATAGGTGTGAAAAGAAAATAGGAAAATGGAATAATTGCTTCAATTTCAATCAAATTCAAGTGTGATTCAATTGTGTCCATCGCTAGCTATTTATATACAATTATCATGCTAAATTTAGCATGAGCTATCCTAAAAAATTCTCCACTAACTAAAATAAAGGAAATTTCAACAACAAAAAAATCAAAAAATATCAACTAAAAATAATAAAAATCAGATTTTGACTATTGACGATTTCAAACAATAAAATGTTTGTACTTAGTCAATCCCCTAACTCTTCAACTTCTTTCAATTTGGCTCATCTCTTCACTTTTGTTCCATTTAAACCCCATTTTGCTTGATTTGAATTGTGACACTCCTAATGTATACCTGATAAGAAAAAAACACAAGTTTAGAAGCACCTTACTCTTAATTTAGCAAAAAATAAATAAATAAAAGCACCAAATTTATTTACTATCAAAATCCCCCTACTTAGTATATACTTGTCCTCAAGCATAATGTATATTTTATACTAAAACCATTCGATAAATTTTTTTTCGAAATCAAATCTCCTTTCTTAGCCTAATGAAAACAATTAGGTGAATAAAAAAAAGGCAATTGCTATGTTCAATCAATAAGCGTTTATAAACTTTCAAACATTATGTAAAAATCAATTACTTCACAAAATTAAGACTTAGTCAACCTTAAAAAAATTGAGTGACAAATCGAAATTTGTAACACTCCGCTAACCGAGTTGTCTTGAGAAATAAACTTGGGACATGTCAAATTGAGTAATCGGGATGAGGTGATTGGGTTGTCATCTCATCTCACGTAAAAAAATTTAAGTGATGAACCGAAACTTGTAACACTTCGTTAATCGAGTTGCCTTGAGAAATAAACTTGGGACATGTCAAATTGAGTAACCGGGTTGAGGTGTTTGGGTTGTCATTTCAATTCGCGTAAAAAATGTGATTATGCCACGAATTTCTAAAAAAAAAAAAAAAAAAAAAAAAAAGAGAGAAAAATATATATGTGTATATAAATAATGTAAATATTGAGTTTGATTATCTCTTAAGTTAGATTAAGCCTTAATTTTGTGAAGTAATTGATTTTTACATTATGTTTGAAAACTTATAAATGTTTATTGATTGAACATAGCAATTTCTTTTTTTTTCTTATTCACCTAATTGTTTACATTACGCTTGGCTAAGGAAGAAGATTTGATTTTGAAAAATAAAAATTATCGAATGATTTTAGTATATAATACACATTATGGTTGAGGACAAGCATAAGCTAAGTAGGGGGATTTTGATAGTAAATAAATTTGGTGCTTTTATTTATTTATTTTTGGCTAAATTACAAGTAAGGTGCTTCTAAACTCGTGCTTTTTTCTTATCAATTATACATTAGTCACAATTCAAATCAAGCAAAATGGGGTTTAAATGGAACAAAAGTGAAGAGATGGGCCAATTTGAAAGAAGTTGAAGAGTTAGGGGATTGACTAAGTACAAAAAAAAATTTGTTTGAAATTGTTAATAGTCAAAATCTGATTTTTATTATTTTTAGTTGATTTTTTATTGAAATTTCTTTTATTTTAGTTAGTTGAGAATTTTTTTTAGGATAGTCCATGCTAAATTTAGCATGATAATTCTATATAAATAGCTAGTGATTAACACAATTGAATCACACTTGAATTTGATTGAAATTGAAGCAATTATTCCATTTTCCTATATTCTTTTCACGCCTGTGCATTTCTCTGCCATTTTTGTTTCTTTTTTCTTTTTTTTTCAACTATTTGTTTAATTGCCTTATAAGCCCTTTTACGTTTCCATCATTCACAATTTTCGCTAAATACATTTCATACACCTACCAAACATGATTAATTTCATGCGCAACTAAGTCACTTTTAGCCTTAGCCTGGTTATTGCTACGATAATAAATAAACCGTGAGATATGAACCCGTACTAAAAAACCTTTTTTCAACTCAGTATTCGCTGTCTCTCTTGTATATGGGATAGTACAAATTCGTCTCTTAAAGTTAATTCGATTTCAATTCAAAAAGCGCATTGGGTTGGGATCATTTGGTGTACAGTTCGGTCAAATCGATCGCGCTGTATTTGAATTCTCGCGAACAAATTGACATGTTCAAGTGAAGAAAGTTAGTTGGATTCTATTAAGGGAGACAGTGATCGGATTTAAACGACTCACGCGATTGAGGCCGTTAATTCGAGTTGGGCTTTTTAGATCGGAAAGTTATCGAAGTCTTAAATTGCAGGCACGAGCAATGTGGTTAGACATTCAACAAGGGTTGATTTGTAGGTCATACCAAAATCGACTACAAAATGAAAAGTTAACGGTTGGGACATTCTCGAGCGCTATAACCAACTTATTGATTGGAAAAAGGTAAAACCAATTTTCGAGGATTGTTTCAAGTTCGGAGTGAACCAAGGCTGAGGCTAATATTTATTATATATATTTCTCCAATTTATTTTATCTTGATTAATTTATTTTGCAACAAGATTTCATTTTTCACTTTATTTTATTTTATTTTATATTTTTTTAATTTAATATTTTTATCACTAAACCTCTTTTAATTTATTTTCAGTAACCTCATCAAAAGTCAAGGGTACGATCATTCCCGTGACAATAATTTTGTCCACAAGAAAAATTGAATTTAAACATTCAATTCCTGAGGATTCGACCCTACTACTCTGTACTACTCTTTATTATTATTTTTTTCGTAGGAATTATATTGGGTGATTTGGCATGCATTACTGAGTCACTTTTTGCTAGAATTTATTACGGGTGAAATGAGTTAAAAACTTTAACAATGAATCTTGCATATGATGATAAATTGTTTTATTTAAACAAAGGTGGTAAGTGCCAATACTACAAGTCAGATAAATTGAAAAGAAATAGGATTAATGAGTATGATATGATATTAAGTCCTAAACATCCAAATTGAATGAATGTTCAATAAAGGGTAATACTTTGAAATATGTTTTATTAAAGAGACTTAAAAGATGATAAGAGATTGAAATTCTTACTTTTAGTATGCTCTTAATGAGAAACATGACATACAATGTTGACAATTATGACATGTTGATAATTGGTTCGGTCATAACTCAAGCACGACGTATTTAGAGTGATTGTAAGTACTTAATACGATAAGGAAATCAATATCAGATGATCTAAAGCGACAAGCAAAAATCGATAAAAGAATCGTACATTCACCAAACTAGAGAGGACGACAACAAAATTATCCCTAAAATCACTTGTAAAACTAAAATTACATGCATAAGCAAGACTAAAAAACATGCTATAATAGCATACAAAAACTTCTAAAATTGAAAACTTATTAAACAATTGAAAACAAACAAAAAAACATATAAGGATATAAATTGGTTCGTGAAATCATTTATTGTTATGAAATATTCTCAAAAAAATTAAGAAGTTGATGAAGAACCATCCACTTTCTAATAAAAACTACTGGTGGCCTGTGGAGTTTTCAACGAATAATGAGCACTGTTATCTATCTATCACAACTTGTGAAAACAACAAAAGAACTACAACTTGTGAAGACAACAAAAAAACCCCACAAAATAAATTTACAAACTGAAAAGAGAAAAAACATATAAAGTGAATGAGAAAAAAAAATTGATGGGAAGAAAAAAAAACAAGTGATAATCAATCCGAAAGCTAACATTGCCTTTAGACAAAACAAAAAATAAAAAGCAAACGATTTGAAGAAAAAAATCATGAGTATTTTTTAATTACTATTTAAAATTGGGAGGTAGGTAGCAAATTCTAGTAAATAGTTAATGAAAGATGGAAACCAACTTATCATTACTTTACACTTTTACCCTCATATTTTTTTTAAATTTTATATTTATTTATTTATTTTATCTTTTAATCATATTTACTTTTATTTATTTAGAGTACGAATCTCAACACAATGAAAAAAAATAAAAAAGATATGACAACAAGTCACATGTTGCTTTGGAAAAGTTAAGGTCGTGTTTAGTTCAAGAAACTTTATGTATGAATGAACTTAAAAAAAAATAAAAAATAAGTTTTCATTTTAAAACATTTTTTTATAATTTTAATTATCACTTTAATATTTATTAAAATGAAAAAAAGTTAATTAATTTTATGATTTTTTTTAATTTTCTATTTGAAAAGAAAATCTAAAGTATGAGTCGGATTGTTAAAATTATGTAGTTAAGATTAAATTTTAATTTTTGAATAAAAACTCAAATTATCAATTAAAAGTATTTTATAATTAAATTTAAATATAAACAGTTTTATTTACTAAATGTTAATTAAATTTGTTTTTATTTTATTTAGTTATGCATTGACAAAATAACTTTTTTTTTTAATTTTTTTCTTAAATTGATAAAAACAATTTTCTTGGAAACCATTTAAAAAATTATAATTTAAAAAGCCCGCTTATAATTTATTTATTTATTCGATGCCTTTATAAAATAATGGCACTTTATGAGATTTTTAAAATTCAGGTAAAACCCAAAATCCAATACTCTCTTTTATCTACACGGTCTTGTCAACTCTCAACTAAATCAGAGAAAATCTCACGTGGGTGAAAATAAAAATAATAAAAAATAATTCAATAATATATATTTTTGTAGTTTGTTTTAAATTTTAGTTACATTTTTTAATTAATATTTGATATATTCATAATGTATTTTTTTTAATTTCACTAAAAAAATTATTATTTGTAAATAAAAATAAAAATCTGTGATAAAAATAAAAGTAAAAAATAATGAAAGACTTATAAATAAATAAATATTAATAATTTTATTTAAATATAATAAAATAATTAATTATAAATTAATAATAATGTATTATGTTATTCACCAATGAAACAACTGAATATTATTTCAAATTTAATTTGTTGAAACTTTAAATATATTTTTGTTGGAACAGAGAATATTTTCAACAGTGATATCTTATCTTTCATATCTATTCTCAGATTTTTAGTGCACTTTATCATGATGTAGGAATGTACGGAATTCGTTTAATAAATAGGAAATGAACATAACTACACAAGGGAATCAAATTTATTTGAGCTAACCACAGATTTCAGAGTATTGTTTATTTTAAAAAATTTAAGTTCGAGTATTTGTGTGTAAAATGTATGTGTCTTATTAAATACTTAATAAAATATAAACAGATACTATTATGTAATCACATCAGTATATTAAAAAAATCAAATTTACTTTCTTTTATTTATAAAATTAAATAATTTTTTTAAATATATTGGTGTGATAGTATCTGTTCATATTTTTTTAACCTTTTGACAAGACACAGATTTTTCATATACAGGTGCTCGAATCTAGATTTTTTAAGATGAACATCATTCTCTTATCCACTAGAATCACTCGTTAGATTCTAAAATTAATTAATTTGTGCATTAGATATTTATTTTTCTTGATTGAAAAAATTGGTCCACCATTTTATTTTATAAATTCTGAGTTTTTTTTTTTTTTTGTTAATTTCAAGCACAAGCATATCACAAGAAAAGTGAGGTAAGCTTTAAATTTTTTATGCTTGAAATTATGAGTATTTGAGATTAACCAACAAAAAAAATTCTCAATTTTTTAGAATAAAATGGTCCATCAATTTTTTCAAAAACAAAAAAAAAAACAAATACCTACTACCCAAATTGATTAATCTAAATAACAATTAGTTGCTTTCCATTTTAATCTTTTTCTAAAAAAATAGAAATTAGATTTGAAACCATAATACTTTGAATTACATGGCGAAAAGAAAAAAAAAATGATTGTGTTGTTGGTTTTATTTTAATAATGTAAAATAAATACAAAATCTAGTATCCAGAACCATTTATCTTGATTGATTAGAATCATTTTAATTCTCATTTTAAAAGTTTTCGTTACTACAATCATATTTTTTTAATAATTTTATTATATATTCTGATCATATTTATTTTTTTAAACAATACATAAAATTACTCATAAACCTTTTCCAACCCATATATAAAAAGATAATGTATTTCAGTGCATTCGAATCCGTATCTTTTTATATTAGCAATAATATTCATACTATTAAACTAAAACTCAATCGATGAAATAAATTTTTAAACTAAAAAAATGGTGAATAGATGTAGGGCTATTTTAACATTGCTTTTAAAAAGTGTTTTTAAAAAGTGCTTTGGAAAAGTGATTTTGAAAAGCTTGGTTTATGATTCAAGTGTTTAATATAACTGTCAAAAAGTGCTTTTGAGAAAAAAATGTCCATTTTAAACATGTGTTATAAAGTAATAAATAAACATTTAAATAATGTTTAAATTAATTAATATTATGATATTTTAATAAGAATATAGAAAATAGTTTATTATATTTTGTTATTAATATTTTAATATATAAAATATAAATTTTAAATATTTTTTATGTAATTAATTAAAGAAGAGAAAGTATCATGTGTTGGAGAAGTGAAAACGTAATTGAGCTGTCAAAAATGCTTTTGAGATGAAAAAGTTGAAAAATTTAACTTCTCTATCTAAATAAAAGTGCTTTTGAAAAATCAAAAAATTCTTTCAAAAGTTGCTTATTTAGCATTGCTTTTGGTTCAAAAATATTTTCTATATCAAAAGTGTTTTTATAAAGCACTATTAAACAAAGCCGTAATAATGTGATAAATTTATGTTAGATTAGTGTTACAAAAGTATTTTTGAAAAGTAATATTAAACTGGTTCTTAGTTCGATTGGCATTAATATTGTTACTAATGTAAGAATATATGAATTTGAATGCAATGAAACACATTATCTTCCTATTTATAGATGGTGAAAGAATTATAAATAATTTTAAATATTATTTTAAAAAAAATAAATATAATCAAAAACTATAATAACTACCTCTCTTTAATAAATATTTAATGTAAAGTGGAAACCAGCTCATTTTACCTTACTTATTTAGAGTAAGAATCTCAACATAGAAGCAAAAGACAAAAGAGAAAAATAAGACAAACAATGTCACATTATTTTTCTTTAAAAAAAGGTGCGTTTGGTTCAAGGAATTTCGTACAAAAGTTTAAAAATATAATTTTTTAATATAATATTTAAAATTATTAATTAATTTTTAAATAAAAAATAAATATTTTTTAATATGTTTGAATTAATATCGATATTAATTTAATTAAAATTCAATCGAGAACTTGAATTATTATTTAAATAATATATTTACTTAATAATAATTTGAATAAACGCTAGAATTATAAGATCATCTTATATTGTATCATTTGGAATTTTTTTATTTTAATTATATATTTTTATAAAATTACAATTTTTTACTTAGTAAAAATTAAATACTTTTTATAATAATATTTTTATTTTAAAAATAATATTTCTAATTAATTTTATATCAAAATAGAATTAACTCAATTAGATAATATGATAAAAGATTTTCAATGTGTTGGAGAAGCAAAATTTTGAGTTTTTAAAAATCAAATAGCGTCCAATAATTTCAACTCAACAGCCAAACATCCCAGGATTCGATACTTTCTCTTTTATCTATACGGTCTCGTCAACTCTCAACTAAAGTGAAGAAAAGATAATCTCACATGCATGTCGATGAAATTTAATATATATTACATAATTTAACAGTTTTTTTAAATAAGGTAATTATCTATCGTCATTTTCAAAATATGAATTTTAAATAAGGTAATTTGTATTTGAATTTTTCGTTATATAAAAAATTTAAAACAACTTAATTTAATTAAAAGGATAACCAGTTTATAACTGAACTTCAACGACCTCGCAGTAGCACGATTATTCCGTGCTACCTACAAAGGGAAACGGAAAAAAACCTGCTATTTTAACTGCGTTAGATTTTATCTCTTTAATCCACTTTTCTTCTCACTGCCCTATTCCCTTTTTGTTTATAATATAAATTTCATGAGAATTAAATGAGATGAAAATAATCTCTATTATTTTAATCAGCAGTTAAAAATTCGATTCTTTAAAATATGAAATAATTTTAAATTCGTAACTTATATTTATTTTTTAATGGACTTATAAAATACAAAAAATTTATTATTAAACTCATTTCGATAAATATTATATTATATCATATTTTTTATAAAAAATTACAATTATAATGATTATTCAAACATATCACAAATGCAAGTATAAATAATTACATAGGTGACTTTCCAAACACGACGATGATAGAAAAAAATTGAAAAACCCTGTGAAAATTGAACCCACAACTCCTAGTTTCCTCTTCTTCTCCGTTACCGCCGTTGGGGCTTCCCCTACAGATATTTTATTTTTTTTTCCTCCACCGGTAACTTCTTTGTCAAAACTCGTCGACGATCTCCGCCGCAGCCGCTGCTTCCGTGTATCCTTCTTCTTTCTTTGTCCTTTTTCTCCTCTTTTTTTTTTCTTTTCTTCTAAGTTCTCCCGCTGCCGAGTCCGTCGGTTTCCGCCGGATCTGATATCGTATTCAGTGTCGGATCGTGTCGACAGTGGTACGGCACCCCTAATTGGCGAGTCCGGGTAACGGAGTTCTGATAAGTTTTCATTGTTTCTTTTACAGGTTAAGAAACTGTTCTTGGGCTGTACTATAGCTCAAGGAAAATGGTACTCTTAAGTTCTGTTACTTTTTTATTCCTTAATGTTATGTGTCGTCGTAATATTCTTCCTGTATTTTGCTAAAAATTCTCATTTCTGCTCTAGGCTTAGTCAGTTGGCTAAAAGAAATGAAAATTCGTTAATTATTCATTCTTATATATATTGTATTTGATATTATGAATGTGTGTGTGGTTTTGTAATTTTTGTAGGATCAAAATGGTTCTGGTGGTGATGCTGATAATTTTGACTGGGATACCGAAGATGAGCTGGAAATTGATAATTATGCAATCGCCTCCCGCTCAGGAGTGTCACTTACCAATGGGGAAGCTGTTTTAGGCACAGCAGAGGTTCTTGCTCATGCATAATTACATCACATGGCATTCTGGAAATTTTAACATGCAAGCCGTTTTAATGATTGTGAAAAATTATCTATGATGAAATTTTCTTTCATTTTTAATTTCCAAAGAAACATTATAGATATTAATTGATGAGTTCCTATAGGGAATTTTCTCTAGAAGCCACTGTAGTTTCGCATCTCCTTTTCATGCACTGCTTTATTTGGTTGATGATATTACTGATGTCCTTGGCTTAAATTTCATTTATTAGCCTCCGTAGCAATGAATATGTATCCATTCACTAAGATCGAGCCTTTTAACTTTTGTGTCTATCCCAGTTATTCAAATACTTATGTTTGTAAACAATTAATCTTCTCTCTTGTACTTACATATATCCTTTCCTGGCATATAATAGCTAAGGGACATTAATTTCAAAACAAACTCACAGTTAACTTTTATTGTCTCAAGGTGAGCTCGTCTGCAGATTCTCCTAATTCCAAGTTAATTGATCATTTTGTTGGGATGGGCTTCTCCCAGGAACTTGTTACGAAAGCAATTGAGGAAAATGGTAAAGCTTCTAGGTCTTTGCTACTTAGAGCACAAGTTTCCATCTTAACTCTTTTATAATCCTGCTTTTCTATTGTCCAGGTGAGGAGAATTCAAATTTGATACTTGAAGCTCTCCTTCAGTACTCTGTGAGTCGTACATCCTATTTAAAGATGCTTATTAGTTCCACACCCCTTGATGATAGAGAGTTGCTGCGACTTTTGTGGTGGAACTGTTACTGTTGATTTACTGATGTGTTTATGTTCAGATTTCATAATATTATAAGTTCTTGGTTTCTCTTTTTGGCATGCAGGCAAGCTCGTTTGCTAGTTCTTCCAATTCCAAGTTGATTGATCATTTTGTAGGGATGGGATTCTCTGAAGAAATGGTTCTCAAAGCGGTTCAAGAAAACGGTAATGGTCCTTTCTCATTTTATTAGACATCACTTTTCACCTCTATTGGTTTATCTGTGATCCTGTCTATATTTTCAGGAGAGGGGAATACAGATACCATATTGGAGACTCTATTGACATATTCAGTAAGCTGTACACCTGAAACCTTTGTTTAGTTATTTCTGAAGCATTTTTTTTTTTGTTTGGGAAAGAAACCTATTGATGTGACTTGTAATCTTGATATTGATGCAATAACAAGTCTACATATTCAGTAGTTCAGGTCATATTGACAATCCTCCCCTAATAGAATCGTCTTTCCGTTGTTGAACTATCTAGCAAATTATTTGTTTGCTCTCTCTGTTACATCATGAATGCTTAATTTAAAATTTGCAGGCTCTTGAAAAGTCTGCTCCTGTGCAACAACATGCTGATTCTGATGACTTCTCATCAGATTATGAACGGAGTTTTTTGGATGATTTCACAGATATTGATAGTTCTTCTGATACTGAGGTATCTAACCTTTAATGTTACATTTACTCAATTTGCGGACATTTCTGAAAGTTACCTTTTGTGAATACAAGGAGAAAATTTAATTTTAAAAGCTGTTGTGCTTTAGTTTTCTAGCCTCGTGGATGATAAAATGTGGCCTTTAGTCATTGATTTGCCTTTTTCTTTTTATAGATTTTATAATTTAGTTACTGACTAGTTATGTATGTTACACTAATGAAATATTTTATCGTGTTTTACTTGTAGATTATTTATGTATGTTGTTTCTTTTTGTATTTCTGTGCTCTAGGAAATAATTAATCCTGATTCTGACGAGGAGAGTAAACTGTTGTACTTGACAAAAATGGGGTACTCAGAGGCTGAGGCTTCAGTAGCCATGGAGAGATGCGGTGAGTGTTTTTATTTTTTTCGAAGGAAGAACAACAAAACACAACTTGAGATTTGGTGCCATGATAAGCATCCTACACAACAAATTGATTACATGCGAAGGACATAACTTGAATACAGGACCACACAAAAGCATATACTTAATAGATGTGGAATAACACCACTTAACATAAAGTATCAAAATTGGAATTCCAAATAACCCATTGCAGACATGGTAAATTTGCTCCAAGGGTCTGTACTTGTAGGGAAACCCAAGTGTTTTCTTAACCCAAGATTTCAGCAATTAACTTTCTCTATCTCTTTGGCTTCCATCTTTATAGGAGAAGATTGTGATACTCTGGAGGTTTTGTCCTAAGTCTTTTATGTTGCAAGAGGGGAATGCATTTCTTGCACGAACATTAACTCTTCAAATATTGCAGGTCCAGACTCATCAATTGCAGAGCTGACAGACTTTATATGTGCTGCTCAAATGGCTAAAGCTGCTGATGCACTTTTCCCTGTTGAAGACAGGGTAATCTCTTTTCCCTTTCTAAGAATTCACTTATTATACGCTTTCTGAATATTTTGTCCTTTGTTGTTTCACGTCTACATTTTAATTAAGAGACTATGCCAATTTTCTGTAGTTTCCATGTATGATTTTTGGTAAAACTTACTCTTCCCATCCAATTTAACAGAAGCCATTCTGCAATGGCTCTAATTACAATAAAAGGCGAAACTTGGGCTATGATTTGTGGAAAAGGAAGAAGCAGATGAAGCTTGAAAAGAAGCTTCTTAATGAAGTTGATGATGCCCTTCATCTTCCAAATCCAATGATTGGTTTTGGGGTCCCAACTGAACCAGATCTGATAACTCAAAGAACACTTCCAGAACCTGCTGTTGGGCCTCCTTATTTCTACTATGAGAATGTGGCACTTGCTCCAAAAGGCGTTTGGAGCACCATTTCACGGTTCTTATATGATGTGGAACCAGAGTTTGTTGATTCCAAGTATTTTTGTGCTGCTGCTCGGAAAAGGGGCTATATTCATAATCTGCCAATTGAGAACAGATTTCCCCTTCTTCCATTTCCTCCACGCACCATACATGAAGCTTTTCCATTGACAAGGAAATGGTGGCCTTCCTGGGACCCAAGAACAAAATTGAACTGCATACAAACATGTACAGCGAGTGCAAGATTGACAGAAAGGATCCGCAAGGCTCTTGAAGCTTATGATGGTGAGCCACCTTTGAATGTCCAGAAATATGTTCTTGATGAGTGCAGAAAGTGGAATCTAGTATGGGTCGGAAGGAATAAGGTTGCTCCACTTGAAGCTGATGAGGTGGAAATGCTTCTGGGTTTCCCCAAAAACCATACACGAGGAGGAGGAATGAGTCGGACGGATAGGTATAAATCACTCGGTAATTCATTCCAGGTGTGTGACGTTTACTCTTTTTCTTTCCCATAATTGCTTCATTCCTATATATTAATGGTTATGGTTCATGAATGTGGACTATGTTTCTGCTATTATTTGATTCCTTTCGAGTAATTCTTTGGTTTCGAGATACATGATCCATGCTTGCAATATTGTGCCTTAAAGAAAAACCTTATTTCAGGTCGACACAGTGGCTTATCATCTTTCAGTTTTAAAAGACATGTTCCCTGGTGGTATCAATCTTCTTTCTCTTTTCTCTGGGATTGGTGGTGCCGAGGTTGCCCTCCACCGGCTTGGAATACCCTTGAAGAATGTTGTATCGGTGGAAATATCGGAGGTGAATAGAAACATTGTTAGGGGTTGGTGGGAGCAAACGAATCAGCGGGGGACTTTGATCGATATAGCAGATGTGCAAGAACTGAATGGTGATCGATTGGAGCAATTGATGAGTCGATTTGGCGGATTTGACCTTGTCGTGGGTGGCAGCCCATGTAACAACCTTGCTGGTAGCAACAGACATCATCGAGATGGACTCGAGGGTAAAGAATCTTCTCTCTTCTTCGATTATTGTCGTATATTAGACTTGGTTAGATGCATGCAAAGGAACCAATGATTTGATGTAAAGGGGCATATTTGTGGATACTTGCTTCAAACTGTATTTATCTTGCATCTTCATTATTGCTCGAGCATAACATTGAAATAATGACTGACATTCTTTGCAACTTATGACGACTTCAAATTCTAAGGGAAATGAAGTGTTTAAAATTTGATAGGAGTTGATTTGTCACTGAGTATCAAACTTATATTATCTGGGTTTAGGAGTGAGTGATGTACATGGGATATATATATTATATATTAAAATAACAACAATGTACAGATTGGATGATGATATCTAGTCTATGCTACTTAGACCTTTTTCTTTTTGCGTGGAACATCTGTGTTTGATGCATATTTGGACATGGAAAAACTTAAAAGAATATTCACATCATATCCGATATGTACAATTTGATTTCATCTTTAATGTTCAAAAACATTGGCTTGGAAAGGTAAGCTTGTAGCATTCGTGCGAATCCGTAATCCCCCATCGCCAATGGGAGTCGGCTGGGTGGGATTGCTTCCTCCACTTTTGTAGTTATATCTATAATAATCACTTTATATTGTTACATCTTACTTCTATTAATAATTTTCTAATTTTTTGAAAATAAATTTATTAATTCATTCAATTCATGGAACTATACGATTTAGGAAAAAATAACAAATACTCGTTGTAATGGTGAATGACAAGTTTCATCAACACAACAAAGGTTTTGCTTCAATATTTAGAGAATATTATGATTCGTTGGCAATTGGTTGTCACAATTCAAGCACAAAACACTTAATACAATAAGTAAATCAATCTCGGATGGTTCAAAGCGGTGATAAAAAAATTGACAAAAGAATTAATTATTCACCAAACTAAAGAGGATAATAATAAAATCATCTTTAAAATCACTTGTAAAATTAAGATTATATGCATAAGTAAGGCTAAAAAAACGTATTACAAGAGTAGATAAAAATCTCTAAAATTGAAGGCTTATTAAATAATGAAAAAAAAAACCAAAAAAAAACTATAAAACTTAAGATAACACAGGTTCAAATCAACTCATAAAATTATTTATTATTCTGAAATACTCTTAAAACAAAAATAGATTAAGAAATTGACGAAAAATCACTCACTTTCCAAGAAAAACACTAGAGATTGGTTGAGTTTTAGCAAACAATAGGCACTATTATTTGTCCATCACAATTTGTGAAGACAACAAAGATATCTACAAAATAGATTTGCAAACTGAAATAGAGAGAAGGCATGTGAAGTGAATGAAAAGAAAAAAGAAAGAAAGAGTTGGTGAGAGGGAGAAAAAGTCGGGCGATAACCAAGCCGGAAGTTGGCATTGTTATTGGACAGATCAAAAAATAAGAAACAAACAGCTTGGAGAGAAAAAGAAAAAAGTTTTAAAGTATTATTATTTAAGTTATTGTCTTAGTTGATGTCATAAGTCAATTAAAACCAACCCATTTAGAAAATGACAAAAAGATCATTCATTTTACTAAACAAGTTATATTATTATGATAATGTTTTTATCTTTTTATAATTTTATAAATCAATAAAAATTTATACATGATGAAATTTGATCCAACAATTATGAATTATGAATTTTGATTCAAGATGATTAATGCCACAAAATAAATTTAAAATTTTTGGGGTGTTTGAATTGAGGATTAGAGGAAGAATTTCATTTTAATCAATATTTTTAAAACTCTAATTATGATAAAAATAATGAAAATTTCAAAATTTGTAAGGAATTTTAAAAGAGAATTTGAGTAGCTGAAATTATTTTCAAATTTTACCTAAAGTCAAAATTCCTTATGATTTTATTTCAATTAATACACATGATTTCATTATGAAATATAGATTTTAAACTTCAAAATATAATTTTTATTTAATTTTAATATATATTTTAAATTTATATTATTTCTTTGTAATATCTTTATTTTTCTTTTATAATTACTGTTAAACTCATAAAATTTCAATAGAGTAAACTTTTAAATAATTAAGTATCTAAACAATGAATTGTTAATATTTTGAATTGATGAATTTTAAAATATTAACATTTTAAAACTTTTTAAATTTTAAAATTTCTAATCCAAACACATTTTTATAAAAAAAAAATTATTTTATGATATACTAATATTTTAGTCGGTTTCTTTTAGAAATCTAAATATGTTTACAAATTATAAAATACATCTTATGGTATCTGCAGTGGCGTGTTTAGTGGGGTTGACAGGGGTCTCGCTCCTCTTTAAAATGAATTTTTTTATTTAGTCTTTTTAAAATTTTTAAAATTTTAAATTAGTAAAAGTAAAATTTAACTTTGGCCTCTTAAAATTGATAAAATTTTGATTTAATCCTTTAAAAATAAAAAAAAAAATATAGGTTATTCGAATTGTGAAATTGTATTTTTACTATCGTAAAAATTAACATTTAATTTTGCCCCCTAAAATGTTTTTGTCTTTACCCCTGGGTATATGAGATTTCATTATTTTCTAATTTTAAAAAATCCATATTTTATCATTTCATTACTTTTATAGTTTGTTATATCCATTGATGATGATGATAATAATAATAATAATAATAATAATGATGATGATGATGATGATGATGATGATGATAATGATAATGATACTGATGATGATGATGATGATGTCTGCTACTTGCACGATTTTTCTCTGCTGTTTTCTAGCAGGTTTAGGTTTTCTTTGTTCTTAAGTTCTTTTCTTCCAAGGCGGCAGCCTCTTTTTTTTAAGTTAATCGCTTACTTTGATTCAATAAATTGCAGTATATTCTTTGCAAAACTAATATCATGGATCAAGGTTTGGCGGCTTTATCTGTAGATGATCAAGAAGATGCAGTTGAGGAGGCGCAATGTCAACTAGGAGTTTTGATGGAAGTTTACGATCTTAGTTTGGTAGGGTGTTTTCTCACGACTGGTGTAATCCACTTCGCTGCAATAAGAAGCACTTTAGCAAATCCGTGGCATCCTGTTAAGGGTATAGAGATTCTGGATCTCAATGATAAAAGATTTTTGTTTAAAATTTTCCATTGGATGGATCTTGATAAGGTTCTTAAAGGAGTCCCTTGGACGTTCAATAATCACCTTCTAGTTTTCCACAGATTAGAAGAAGGCGATGATCCATTGAAAGTACCTTTAGTTCTTGCTTCGTTTTGGGTTCAAATCCACGAGGTCCCCCCAGGTTTTTTCTCTGAAATCCTAGCAAAGAAGTTAGGGAATTTTATTGGGCAATTTTTAGAGTACGATTGTGCTGGGGTTGCTAGAGGTCAAAGGAATTTTATGCGTATAAGGGTGGCCATGGATGTTCGGCTCCCCTTGAAAAGAAAGAAAAGACTTCTGTTCTCACCAGGGAATATTGGGTATGTTTATTTTAAGTATGAGCGTCTTACTCTGTTCTGTTTCTTTTGCGGAAAATTAGGGCACAACGATTCCTTCTGTAAAGAGAGGATGGCCCTTGGTTATGAAATTGTTGAGATGGGGTGGGATCTCTCAATTAGGGCACAATCAAGACGAGCCATGGCAATTAATAACGTTTGGTTAAGAGCTTGACCAAGGTCACATCAAATAAATCCGACTATAGATTGGAGGGTTGGCAGACAAATTGGGACACAAAAGGTGGAGACATTACGATCTTTATCTATAGATCCAATGTTGGGTTTTAATTTGGTAGGGGAAGCTTCAAATTTGAATGAGGTGGTGATCATGGAACATGACTCAGAAGTATTGGTGGTTGGGGTTGATGGGAAAAAGAGATCTCGCGTGGAAATTCGAGAAGATAGTTATAAAGAAACAAGAAATAGTCGAGGTTTTGATGAAGGAAAGGTGTTGGATTCAACTTATTATCGGCGGCTACCAATAGGCAAGCTGACCGGTCACAATGAAAATACTAAGCTAGAACGTCCGAGGGTTGGGGAACCCTCGAAACATGCAACGCCTTCAACATGTGTTGAAGGAGTATAATCCCCACTTGGTTTTCTTTATGAAAACTAAGCTTTGTAAAATTAAAATGGAGAAGATTCATAATTATTTAGGTTTTTTTATTTGGTATTGATGTCTCAGTAAATGGTACTAAAGGTGGTTTGTCATTAGCTTGGAAAGGTAATATTTTGTTTCCCTTCAGAGTTTCTCCAGTCAACATTTTGATGTTGAGGTTGCAGATCCGGATTTAATGTAAATTGGTTTTTTACAAGGTTTTATGGGACTCCATATGTTGTTAATAGAATGGATTCATGGAACATGTTACGAGGACTTGAGAGTAATCATAGTTAACCATGGATGGTTTGTGGGGATTTTAATGAGATATTGTTTGCCAATGAGAAAATGGGTGGCAATCATAGAGATCCAAGACGTATGAAAATTTTCAAGGAAGTAATTAATGATTGTAAAATGGTGGACTTAGGGTTTTCGGGTCTTTGGTTTACTTGGCAAAGGGGAAATATCCCGAAAACTATTATCCAAGAACGCTTGGCTAGAGGTTTCGCTTGTGAAAGATGGTTGGAATTTTTCCCAAATGCTCATCTTAGGCATCTTCCCCACTCTTTCTCTGACCATTGCCCATTACTGATTCAGACAGATCAAAACGCCTTAGTTTCAAAACCTTGAAAGTTTCGTTTTGAAACATGGTGGTTACTTGAAAATTCTTTCATGGAAGTAGTAAAAAGCTCTTGGGAGAATACGGTTGGTGATATATTTGTGAAAATCAAAGCCTTACAAGATACTCTTCTAGAATGGTCGAAACGAATTTGTCTGCAACGCAAAGGGGTTAAACGACAACTTACCCAAAAGATTGGGGAGTTTAGTCGGGAGGATGTAAATGACAAGAATATTGCTGCTTTGATTGAAAATAAGGTATTCTTAAATTTAGAAATTGACAAAGATGAGAAATTTTGGGAACAAAGAGCCCGTGCCAATTGGCTACAAGACAGAGATAAGAACTCAACTTTTTTTCACAAGTTTGCGTCTCAAAGAAGAAGTTGGAATAAGATTCGCTCTCTAGAGAATGAGGATGGTAGTTATACCAATGATGAAAAAGAGATGGAAGGTTTAGCACGTGGTTATTTTTCAAATCTGTTCCAATCAATGGGTACTGGTGATACTGCCTATATTCTTTCTGGAATTTAAAACGTGATTTTTGCACAAATGAATTTGAAACTTACTGCCGTGTATACAATGGAGGAAACTGTTTTAGCTCTTAAAGACATGGCTCCTAATAAAGCATCAGGGGAGGATGGCTTTCTAGCAATATTTTTCAATCATGTTAGCAAATTGTAGGCCAAGATGTTACCAATTTCTGCCTTGGTGTCCTCAATGACGGTATGGATTTTGATGCTCTAAATCTCACTAACATTGTTTTGATTCCCAAAATTCTCAACCTGACAAATTTAGTTAATTTTTGCTCGATTAGTTTATGCAATGTTTTGTATAAATTAATAGCGAAAATGATATCCAACAGATTTAAGGAAGTTCTAAAAGTTTGTATTGATAGTTCACAGAGTGCTTTTGTACCTAATAGATTAATCTCAGATAATGTTCTGTTGGCTTATGAAATACTACATACTTTTCGTCAAAAAAGAGTTAGAAAGAAAGGTTATTTGGCCTTAAAACTCAATATGAGTAAGGCATATGATAGGGTTGAATGGAATTTCATTAAATTGATGATGGAAAAGATGGGTTTTGATGAAAGGTAGATTTCATTGATAATGAAATGTGTCACAACAGTTTTGTATTCTGTAGTGATTAATGGCAGTACGGGTGAGAGGTTTAGACCTTCGAGGAGGCTTCGTCAAGGGGATCCACTTAGTCCGTTCTTATTTTTAATTTGTAGTGAGGGATTTTCTTTTCTCATGAGGATGGAAATTAATGAGGGGAGAATTAAAGGAGTAAAAGCTAGCAAAGGTGGTCCCCAAATTTCACATCTTCTATTTGTAGACGACTCTATTTTATTTGGATTAGCTTCTAGAGAGGGGGTTGAAAATTTGAAAGCAATACTAAGAGAGTATGAAGTCTGCTCGGGTCAAAGTATTAATTTTAGCAAATCTACTCTCTTTTTTAGTACTAATACAAGCAGTATTGATCGTCAAGAGGCTTCGAGAGTACTAGAAGTAAGATGTTCGAATGACTTAGAAAAGTATTTGGCCCTACCTATTATTGTGGGTAGAAGGAAATCAGAGTCCTTCCAGAATTTAAAAGATAAGTTTCATCGAAGAACTGATGGTTGGAGTATTCATTATTTGTCCCAATGAGGGAAGGAGGTATTTATTCGTTCAGTTTTACAGGCTATTCCCTTATATTCGATGTCGTGTTTTCTGTTACCAAAAAAATTATATTTGGAATTAGAGCAAATTATGGCAAAGTTTTGGTGGCAAAAACGGTCGGGTTGTAGGGGTATTCATTGGTGTTCGTGGGATAAATTGTGTGTGTCTAAGGATTTGGGAGGCCTGGGTTTTCGTAATTTGTTAAAATTTAACGTTGCATTATTAGCCAAGCAAGGTTGGCGCCTTATCCATTATCCAAATTCATTATTAGCACAGGTTTTAAAAGCTAAATATTATTCGAGAACTGATTTTCTTAATGCAAATTTGGGGAGTTTACCTTTGTATACCTGGAAAAGTGTTTGGGCAGTGAAAGGGCTTCTCATGAAAGGACTATGTTGGAGGGTGGGTTCGGGGGAGAATATCTCCATCTTGGAAGATGCCTAGATCCTCGAAGCTGAAAATTACAGAATCAATTCACAGATTACTGTTAGTAATTTAACTAAAGTTGCAGATCTTATTGAGGCCAATACACGCAAATGGAAAACGGAGGTCATATTCAATACCTTCCCAATGGATATTGCTTTAAAAATCTTGAAAATTCCACTTGCAATAAGGGACTCCGATGATCTCAGGGTTTGGCGAGGAGATCCTTTAGGTGAGTTTTCAGTAAAAACAACCTATAAACTATTACATGAGAATCCCCATAATCTTAATTATACAGACCAAAATCTATTTAGAAAACTATGGCAAATACAAGTGCCATCTAAGCTAAAATTAACCCTATGGAAAGTACTTTGGAACTTCCTTCCAACTAATGTAAATCTACATCGTAGATGCGTCCGTAGTGATGGTCTCTGTCCAAGATGTGGCATGGGATCAGAAACATTAAATCATATATTTAGAGACTGCCCGATATCTGTGGAAGTATGGGTTAGTTTATAGGAGATTAAAACACTGGAAAGTCACGATGAATGTTCGCTTGAGTGGATTAAATTGGTTTTTCATAGTAATACCATTTCTCAGATTCGGCTATTCTGTATAAGTATCTGAATTATATGGAGTTGTCACAATAAATCCATCCATGAGGGTTACCAGTTAAGAGGAAACGACTTAGCAAGGAAAATCAGAAATTATATGAAAGAACTGGAAGGGTTAGAAAGAAAACAACCTGGTAGTAATGGAACTTCCCAAAAGGATTTTGTGCTACAAACATCTAGGTATCGGATAACCTTCGATGCTTCATTCTCTCCATATCTGGGCAGATCCGGTTCAGGTGTCATTACTTTGAACCTGATGGGTACCATAATAGCCACCAAACAAACAACCCATGAGTATGTCTCCTCAGCTTTTGTAGCAAAAAGATTAGCATGTCTAGAAGCAGTTCAATTAGGTATAGATCTGGGAATACATAAGGTCAGTATAGAGGGAGATGCTAGATCTATAATAATAAAGAGTAGATCAGATATAAGGGACAAATCTATCATCAGAGCCATCATTTCAGATATTCAAACTCATAAAATGTTTTATCAAGAAATATGTTTTAGCCATATTCCTAGAGAGCTTAACTATTTGGCTCACGGTTTAGCTGTTGACTGTCTGAGATTGGAACAGAATACATACCTTGTTGGAGAAGAAGCGATCGGTACCATGCTTAGCCGGTTGAGACATAGACCAAGTGAGCCTGACTGATTAGGTTCTTGGGTAAGGGAGGAGTTTTTTAGCAGCATAAAAGATATCTCATTTCTCTTTTTAGAAAAAGTTGCTATTTCTTGGAAACCTGAAGGTGATAATTATTTCATTCAATGCCTCGTTCTTTGAGGAGCTTATTGGTTTCCAGCTCATCGTTGGCTGGCATTTAGTTTATTAGGTTTTATTTTGCTTTATTTCTTTATTATGGTCTACAATATTAGGGTTCAAGAAGACTTTTTTGAAAGCTCAACTTTAGTTCTGAGTTGGGATTTTTATTTGTTTATGTTAGTTTTTTTAATAAAGCCAATAAATATTTTATTTCAAATAATAATAATAATAATAATAGTTTTTAAAAAATAATATGGTTTGATTTTTCATAATATAAATTAGGGATAAATATAAAAAAAACCCTCAAATTTTGGGGGCTTTTAAATATATGTCATTATCTTATTTTTTTATTGACACCTTTAAAATTACGATTTTTTCATGAATCAATCTAACAATCAACATGAGTTGACCGTTAATCAAATTATAAGTCAACATAATATTCCACGTGGCATGTCACATAAGCATACGACATCATAGATGACGTTATCTATTTAACAATTTTTTTTCTCATTTTGTTTATCTTCTTTCTTTTTCCCCCTGTCTCAATTTTTCTCTTATGTTTTTTTTTCTTATCAAACACCATTTTTCTTCTTCAAAACTTCCCTCACAATTTAGTTAAAAATAAGTTGATATCTGAAAAAAAAAAATTCCAAATCATCTCCAAAACCGAATTTAAAACAATTTTTTTTCATTTTGTTTCATCTTCTTTCTTCTTCTCTCATTCTCTCTTCCCCAATTTTTTCTCTCATTTTCTCTCTTGCCAAACATTATTTTTCTTCTTCAAAACTTCCCCCCACTATTGACAGTCATTTTTTCTCTCATTTTCTCTTTTGCTAGACACCATCTCTTAAATGCAGCCATTAAGGAAAGCTCAACCCTTTCAAGACAATGAAAATGCTCCATGGGATTGTACAATGAAATTGAAACTCAATTGTTTTGGTTTTTGGGTTCTCTTTTTTTCTTTCTGGGTTTAAAGCGTATAATTTTACCGATCTAATGATTTTTTTGCTTAATGGTTTTATTTTTTCTTTGAATTAACTTAAGAAGAGTCGTTGCACCCAAACATCGGCAGTTTCCATAGAGTCTAGTACCTCCCATAGTACCCTGGGATGCTGCTATTCTACCTATGGACAGCCGCCACCTAGCCTTTTTAAAAGGAAAAGCAGTTTTTAAATTGTTCCAAAGTTCGAAAAATATTGATTCCAGGAATTGATGTCTACCTTTTATCATTTAATTAGACCTGGGTTAGCTGATTCTTAGAGGAAGTTACAGAAAATAAAATTATCATTACCTCATCAAATTCAAGACAAGGAATCCACCCTTTTTTCATCATGTAATCAATTTCCTTTGCAATCGAGTCATCTGAGAGAGGTGGAAGGAAAGAGAGCATCTCAAACTTCTTCTTGTTGATTGGATTCCACGTCTGTTAAAATCACAAGGCAAAGTCAAATGAACCACATAATAATGTTAAAACTGAAACCAATCATAGTACCTTCATGCACTGGGTTCTTGAATCGTTGGATTCCATTTCAACTTTGAAATGGAAGATTTTCTCTATTTTTTTATTTTATTTTTTTATTTTTTTATATTAATAGATGCAATGTTAATTCAATAATAAGAGAAATCTGAAATTTTTTCTTCTTTGGTTTTGTTTGGCTTCCAAGAATCCACCAGAGAAAAAAAATAGTAATATTTCAGTGTGCCATTCTTAACTCATTTTCTTAGAAAATTTTCCTTGTTTTTTTTTTTTGGTTTAATTTTCTTATTTTTATTGAATTTTAAAATCTGTGTTGATCTTTGTTATAGAAGAAAAAACTGCTGTTAACAATAACTTTGGGTAATGGCAAAGCTTATTAAGCGACTAACAATGGCAATTTAAGCAAACCCTTCAAAATGGGGAAAGTTTTGAAGAAGAAAATTAGTGTTTGGCAAGAGAGAAAATAAGAGAAACATGGGGGAGGGAGGGGAAGAGAAGAGGGAAGAAGAAAGAGGAAAGAATTTGAGATTTGGGGTTTTGAGATTATTTAGGATTTAGGGTTTTGTTTTTGTTTTATATTTATTAATTTTGTTTAATTTTTTTACCACATTAGCATTATTTTTTAAATTGATGCCACATCATTCGATCACTTGGAACGTCACATGTACAAAATTTGTTGATTGGCTGTTGACTAATGATCAGCTGACGGTTACTGATTCAACAATATCCGTTCTACAAAATTCCATTACATTGAGGGTTGAAATAAAAAAAAAAAAAGGATTGGGGCATATATCCAAAAGCTCCCAAAGTTTGGGGTTTTTTTTTTTTTTTTTTTACAATTATGTCAGAAAAAATTGTAAATGAACTTTGATTCAATATGTAATATCATATATAAACTTTGATTTTATGTGATTTTATATATGAAATTTTGATTTGATTCATAAAAGTATCATGGAGGCCTTTATACTAGGAGTCAATTTACATTTTACCTTTTTTACTCAAATAAATGGGCAAATTAGTTTCCATACGTTAGATCAAATAGCAAATTGATAATTTCTATTAGAAATTTCATTTATTTTTACTATTAAAAATTGACGTAGCTGACAAAATAACTAGATTGTTGCACTTGGTATGCCACGTGTACCTGATGTTGACATATAAAGACCAGTTTTGAATAGTAAAAATGGATGAAATTTTTAACAGAATGACTAATTTGCTCTTTGATCTAATGTACATGGACTAATTTGTCCATTTATTTGACTAATGGAGGAAAATGCAATCTTACTTCTAATATAAGGTTCTCCATGATACTTTTATAGATTTGATTCAATTTTCACAAATTATTAATACTATTATCGAATTAGCACAATTTATGTTGATTTATTACATACACCAATAATTATATTAATCCGATATAAAAATAAATACATGTATTTGTTGATTCACAATATCACTGAAAGTGAAAAATAAGGAGAAGAGGACAGTGTTGAAGAAGGTTCACCTATTCTAGAGCAGAGAGCTAGAAAGGTAAAGGGACTCAGGTAGAAGTGGTAATGTATTAGAGTTGAGAGTAGAGAGGAGTCCTTTTACTAAGTGGTATCTAAGAGTATCTATAAGTAAGAGAGGGTTCCATGTTACTCAATGGGCCTTGGGTGGCCCAATAGAGGGTCCAGTCGGGTCTAAATCGAGATAGAGATATAACAATATTCATTCTTTAAATGTGTTTAAATAAATTAAAATCAAAATTTCACATATACATAAAAATCACAAATTGAATTTAATATGTATAATTGCACACATTAAAATTATAAATGAATTTTGATTTAATTTGTAATTGTATACATAAACTTTAATTTAGTGCAATTATAATGTATACTTGAAATTTTAATTTTGATTTAATCATGTACATTCAAAGAAATAAATATATAAACTTATTTTTATATTAGATAAATATAATTATTCATGTATGAAATATACAAACATAAAATAATTTATATCAATTCATAATTTACAAAAATTTAATCAAATTAAATTTTTATATATAAAATTTGATAGATAATCATCTTTCACCAAATTTTTTATTTAAAAACAAGAAAATTTTCTTCTTATATAAAAAAATTTCTCAGTTATTTTTTTAAAGGGATAAATATTAAAAATTTTCTAAATCCACTACGTGTTTTTTTTTTTTAATTTCTTTCAGATTTAATTTTAAAAGGAAGAAAAAAAAAAAGAACAACTGTACGAAAGCGCGTACTTTCGGGATTTTTTGGTCATTTTAGATTAATAATAAATCCAAATTAAAATAAAATTAGAATTAAAAAGCCTATAAATTGTCTCCTTCTATCAACAGCCTATTTTGAATTTTGAATTTCTCTCGACCTTTGTTTACGGAAACACAGCGAAGAGAGAGAATAAAGAGACGAGAAAAACCCTAAAAATAGCAGAAAAAGTATAGAAATTCGACTATTCCTTCAGCTTCCTCGAAACGATAACGTAAGGTACTTAGGTTTCCGTAATTTCTCTTTGAGTTTTTCATATCTGAAATTTGTTTTTATATTTTTAGACGCCAATCTCAATCCCCTCTAATATTTGATAAAAGAGGTGGAGTTTAGGGTTCCAACTTCTAATTACCCCTTTTCAGATTTCCTTTGATAATTTGCATTTAGCTTAAATTTGGGTCACGGTTTTGATTTTTATTAATAGTATATGATGAGGAAAAGTGGGGTGTTTCCGTGTCTAATTTGAATCTGGTATCTGATTGAATATGAAGCATGTAGGTGTTGGGAGTTATTTCTTTTTTGTTATTATTGTTGGAGTTATTAGGTCAGCTTTAGTAAGAGTTTGCATATGCACGATTAAGCATGTAGTTGTTAGATTTGATTGAATGTGAAGCTTGTGATTGTTGGAGTTATTATTGTTGTGGTTATATTGCTATCCATGAGTTCCGAGGTTAGCTTAAACCTGGGAATGCATGGTTAAAGTACAAATGCAAGAGGTAAAAGGAAAAGTAATGATTTATTATAAATGAAAAATTGATTAAAATGGAAGTTCAGCTCATGGTTTTGGTTATCCAAGCAATTTACCTTTTGAGTTTGTAGTTATGATTTCTTTTATTAGTTTATCATTTGTTCCTTTTTGGAGTTTTTGGTGCTTGTAGATTTTTATTGTTGCTTTTCTTGCAATGGCTGCTACTGCAACTGCTTCTTCTGCGGGCCCAACATTTGCTCCGCCAGATCCCACTCTTCCCAAACCATGGAAAGGCCTAGTTGATGGTAAAACTGGTTATCTCTACTTTTGGAATCCAATAACCAATGTCACCCAATATGAGAGGCCCACAATTGTAGATTCTGTCCCAAAGTCTTCCCCAATGCATTCTTCAGTTCAAAATCAGCAATATTCTGAAGTGCGTTATGGGTATAATCCTGACAAGGAAAATGATCGTTGTGGAAGAGGCAACAATGAAGCATCAAAACCTGAGCCATTATCAAGGTTTAACCAGGTACTTTTTACTACTTCTTTCCTCTAAATCATGCACTTGATTCAATTGGTTTTTCTTGTTGGTCTTAGTTGAAATTGAAAATTAGTACGTTTGCCTTAAACTTTGAGTAATGAAGTATGTCCCTTTTCTTTCTAGTGTCTAAAATATTCATTTTTTCGCATTTGATTTGGAATTGGTTCTTGTTAAACCATCAAAATTCTTGAAGCTTGGGGTTTCAAAAATTTAAGTTTTAACTTATAGATAGTTACATATTTCTGTAATTCTAACTAGGATTAATTTGATGTTCTTAATTTGCAATAGAATGCAAGTGGTGGACCTATCCTTTCCCATAATACACCTAATAGGACTCACGGCTCTGTGGTTGGAGGATCTTCTGCTGGGAGACATGGATTAGTGGCTGATGGAAGTAATCTGTCTGGTGATGCTTATCGCCATCAGCATGAGATAACTGTAACTGTGAGTATGATTGTTACATTATTTTATTACCCATCTTAGTTTTCTATGTTTAGTCAGAGACTCTGGCTTCAGAAAAATATCATATTGCTGGGTAACTGATTATGTTTCATGGATCAAATATTTTTCCTTAAATTTTGTCAGGGAGATGAAGTGCCTTCACCCTTTTCTTCATTTGAAGCTACTGGTTTAACTTCTGAGATACTTAGAGAAGTATGCTATTCTTCTCCTATATCCTTTTGGTCTTTGTAACATTGGTGGATTTTAAAGTCAAATCTAAGAGTGCAAGTTGAATGTTTCTCTTGTAAAGTTCTGTGGTTGCTTTAGGTCCCAGTTGAGCATCAAACTCATGTAATTCTTTTGCCATCTTTACTCTTTGTCGCAGGTGCGATATTTGCTCCTTGGAGGAGCTAATGTCGTACGCTGTGGTAGCGTTTGTGGGGGCCTTGCTTGTAATTTGAGGCGCCCTTATACGGTGGACCAATTTTGGAAGGGCTTTCTGAATGATCTACGTTCGGAGCTGGGACTGCTGTTGCTGATTATTCAGTCTGCCACTCGGTCCGAACGGAAGAAGGGGCCTCCTGTTCCAGCTTGCTTCAGCAAGCATTGGCTGCCTACATACGGGGGATGATGCTTCTTCTGGCATAAATCACTCCTGTATGACAAACCAACCAAGTCTTGATGGTGGTACATCTGCTCACTGAGGATCATGGATTTTTCTTTCTATTGCTTTTAACAGGTACAGAGTGCTGGGTTTTCTGCTCCGACCCCAATCCAGGCTCAGTCCTGGCCAATTGCATTGCAAGGTAGAGACATTGTGGCCATTGCTAAAACGGGTTCTGGGAAAACTTTGGGTTACCTAATTCCTGGATTTATGCATCTCAAGCAATGCCGTAAAGATCCTCGAATGGGCCCGACTGTGTTGGTATTGTCACCAACAAGGGAGTTGGCTACTCAGATACTAGATGAAGCTGTCAAGTTTGGGAAATCCTCAAGAATTAGTTGCTCGGTATGTTACCATTTTTTTAGTCAAGATTTCAAATTTGTTTGTCTTTTGTTGTAGTTTTGTCATTCTTCTATTGCAGTGATAATGTTTATTATATTTATTACTTGGGATGATCTACCAATTATGATTTTTATACTTACGTGAGTTTACATATGTTTTTGTGCAGTGTTTGTATGGAGGAGCACCAAAGGGCCCTCAGTTGAGAGATCTTGAGAGAGGAGTAGATATTGTGGTTGCCACTCCTGGCCGGTTAAATGATATTCTAGAGATGAACAGAATCAGCCTTCATCAAGTTTCTTACCTTGTGTTAGATGAGGCTGATCGCATGTTGGACATGGGTTTTGAACCTCAAATAAGGAAGATTGTGAAAGAAGTGCCTAGTCGCAGGCAGACTCTCATGTACACGGCAACATGGCCAAAGGAAGTCCGGAAAATTGCTGCAGACCTACTTGTAAATCCTGTTCAGGTCAACATTGGCAATATCGATGAGCTTGTGGCAAACAAGTCTATTACACAGGTTTGTACTCCATTATTGCTAACCCTGATTTTAATTCAAAGCAGAAAATGGCCATTATTTTGTAGTTTCTATTATGGAGGAAGGGCTACTTAAATGTCCTATAGAGTTAACATTTCTCTTGTTTTGCAGTATGTCGAAGTATTATCACCAATGGAAAAACACAGAAGATTGGAGCAGATACTGTGCTCCCAAGAACCTGGATCCAAAATCATTGTTTTTTGCTCAACCAAGAAGATGTGTGATCAACTCGCCCGCAACCTCAGTCGACAGTTTGGAGCTGCTGCTATTCATGGAGACAAATCTCAGGCTGACAGGGACTATGTTCTGAATCAGTTTCGAACTGGGAGGTCGCCAGTGCTTGTTGCTACTGATGTTGCTGCTCGGGGATTGGACATTAAAGATATTAGGTAAGTCTTCAATATTTCATGGCAGACTTTATTACGTCTGCTATGTTGGTATATCATTATACTGATTGCATTATTTATCATCTTTCATAGGGTAGTAATCAACTATGACTTCCCCACTGGAGTTGAAGATTATGTGCATAGGATTGGAAGGACTGGAAGGGCAGGTGCAACCGGATTGGCTTATACATTCTTTGCTGATCAGGATTCGAAGCATGCTTCAGATCTCATCAAAGTTTTGGAAGGAGCAAACCAGCTGGTGCCTGATGAAATTCGTAATATGGCTTCACGTGGTTTGATGGGAAGGCCTAAGCGTTGGGCTCCAAGTTCTGGTGGCTTTGGTAGGGGACGTGGTGGACGTACTGATTTGGGCTATGGTGGCGGGGACGGTGGAAGGGGTGGTCGTGGAATTTCTACATCCTCTTCCTGGCTTGAGAAAAGCGGCGGGGGACGTGGATATGATCATGATTCTCGTGATAGGTAAATAATGATCTATTATACTTTGTATAGTAATGGATTTATGTTGGTTTTTGCATTATGCATTTTTGCAGTATTCAGATATCAATCTTTGACATTCACTGATGTTTATTTACCCTCCTTATATGTATGAACAGGTACAATCGTGGTTTCCAAGGTAGTTACGATAGGAGACGAAGTCGCAGTCGAAGTCCTGCTGGTTGGGGTGATCGTCATAAAAACACTGGCCATGATCATAGCCGTAGTCGTAGTGCTGACAGGCATGATAAGGGTCGTCGCTTTCATGAGGAGATGATTAAACGTGATCGGACATCCCCACTGCAACAACGCATGCCCCCTAACGGTAATGGGATTTCAAGGGAGCCGAGAAATTTTGTAGATTGACGATCACCCTTATGGCAAGAGGGATGACATTGGAGGATCATACGGTGGTTGTCAGCATGAGCGCAGAAGATCTGGATATGTGAACGAGGCAATATGTTGGTTCTATGTCTATCTTTTGTTACTCGTAGAGCTAGCGGCGAATGCATAGAAGTTTCAGAAGATTGACATTTCAAGTGGAATTTTTTGTTGATTTATCTTTAGATAATTTCCAAGGCAAAGTTGTAACCTATACTGTACAATAATGTGATGGATATGAAGTTAGCAATTTTTTCAATTATAAGTAATACTTAAGTAATTTATTTTTCAGAGCATAGAAATTTATCCAATTAGCTTAGCAGTGACAGGATTCACATTGTGGGATTGAGAAAATACCGAGGCTTTAATCACTTGTGGAATATTCATCGAATTGTAGAAATCCAGGAATTGGAAAATAACAGTTGAGGCCATGGGTCTATTACAAAGAAATTTTTTTTAGTTAATCGAAATTTTATTTTATCATTCAAATTTGATTTAAAATTTCGAGTCAGTGAGATGAAATTCGATTCGAATATATTTATTTAAGTTAAATTTTAAAAAATAATTTTTGAATCCTTGTAATTATTATTATTCACTGTCGCTTATCGTAATCATGTAATCAAATTTGTTATTAATTTTAATCACCTCATAATTTATTTATTAATCTTTTATATACGGGTTAACTTTTTTACTTACTTAGTTGCTTTAATTATTTTCTAATTCTTGTCATTATATATTTTAGAATTAAAAAATATATTAAATGTAAAAATATTATTTTTTAATAAATGTTATTTTAAAGATAAAATGTGAAATTGATACTAATATAAAATTTTAACATAAATATTTTATGGTATAATTAATAATTCAATTTTAATATAAATATTCAATATAATTAAACAATTCAATAATATAAATAGTATAAAGTGTAAAATTTAATTTAATGATATAAATAGTAGTAGTATATATAAATAAAATTATTACTGGATTTTTTTGGATGATTTTAATTTTTTATTTGGAGTAAAGGGTGAGAAGTAAAAGTTTAGAAGGAAAATAAAAAATTTGGGGAATAAAATTTTAAGAGACAAATAAATAGGGGGAATAAAATTTTGGAGGAAAAGTATTAAAAAATGGTGGGAGGAGGAGATTGGTTTGGGGTAGATGAGGGTAGGATGGGAGGAGAGTAATTTAATATACTGTATCCACTGCCTGAGTATGTTACATATCCAAGCTTTGCCATCCTTCACTGTGGCACGACTTCATTGATCATAACCTTGCTAACAATAACACTTCATTAGGACTAGGTTTTATGGATATATGTATGCATAGCACATGGAGCTCATTTGGTCTACCTCGCGAAAACAAGTATTGGCTCCTCCATTACATGGCTCGCACATGAGACTTTGCTTAGTTCATCTCTATCTCATTATAGCCCGCCTAGAAGATTATTGTGCTCACCAAGTGATTGACCATGATGAGATCTTTGTTGTACACATGTCGGAGCCCAAGGCTAAGAAATGATCACCGTCACTTATAAATACTCATATTTATCCTTGGGAAGAATCTTACATCTCTCTTACCACTCCTCCATAGAACTAGAGCACCCTGAACCTCTAACTACACCTCTAGCAACTCTTGACACACTCCTTAATATGTGAACTGCCATCTCTTCCTCTTACCTAATTTTTTTCTCAACAATTTGGTGCGGTAAGTGTGGATCGACATGACTTTTCCCAATGAGAATGTCTCGGAATGCTTGACTACCTCCACCCGTCCTTCTACCCAGCATGTTGGTTAGACTAATAACTCATAAACAACACACCATGACAACCCATATATTGATGTCTAGGTAGGTTAGTTTCGTTAGTAACCTAAGCCTGTAACACCCCTCGCCCGACCCAATCACTGGGTTTGAGCTATAGGATGCTACATTCATTTTCAGAGCAACCCCCATTAAATTTACAAAAAGATAATCATTCAAACAAGCAACTATGTTTTAAACACATTTACATTATATTAAACAATCAAATTCGAGCCTTAATTGAGCTTATGAAAACTGTTTTGTTGATCCGAGCACGAAATAAGACCAAATTGTAAAATTTTAAAATTTTAGGGTCGACGTCGTGACATCATCACTTCCATGTTAAGACATCACCAAATAGTTTGTCACATCACGACGTCAGGCCACTCGATGTCTCAACATCACATATTTTCGGTCATTGTTGTGACAATGAAAAATGGTCGTTGGGACGAGGACTTTGTTTTTGGTAAAATTTGAGCCCTTTGGTACCTATTTCAAACGAGGAAAAATGATCGCCAGGACGAGAACTTTGTTTTTGATAAAATTTGAGCCCTTTAGTACCTATTTCAAAGCTTTCAGAACAACCTATCAAATTGTACATCATATACCAACTTCAATTGTGTTTAGAATCCATCAAAACATACCAAACAAGTCATTTACTACTTATAACTAAAGCCAATTCAACACGAGTTCAATCTTTTACAAATCATCTATTCATATAGTTCAAACTTTCTTACCAAGGCCATCATTCAAGTTACCACAAAACAAGTTCAATTCTTTGTCATATGCCATTTATATGGTTTTTAGCTAATAGATAACCAAGCATAACTGTAACATCCGTGTTTTAAAACCGGAGTTGGAACAGTATTAGAGTAGAATTGATAGAATATGTAGTTAAAATAAGAAAGGTTAGGAAAATTTAAGGATTAAATAGTAATTGTGAGAAATCATGAGGGACTAAATAACAATTTATCCAAATTGAATTATGAGTCATCATGGGAATTAGATTGATTAAGGAGGAGCAAAAGAGTAATTTGATAGAAGATATTTTTGAAGGCAATGTTTTGGGCCAAAGTGTAAAGTTGGAAGGCCCAAGGGCTAAAAGTGCAATTTTACCATTTTTATAAGAGAGATTTTTTAGTGGAGAAATCTAGAGAATTTGAGAAACATAAAATTAAATAAAAGATGAAAATATAATATTTTTCATTCATTTCCAATGTCACATGCATATCTTTCCTTTCCAACTTTTGTTTTTATTTCAATTAGGTTCTTCCACCATTGTTAAACCTTCCAAGCTTCAAAACCTTCCATTTTCTTTGAAATTTATGTAAGAAAGGCATAGAAGGAAGTTAGTAGTCACCTTAATTTCCTTGTAGAGCTCACTTTGAAGGGTTAAAGTGTGTAGGGATTGAATTAGAATTTTGGGATTTCATGAACAAAGGTAAGAAATGATTACATTCTCATGATATATATGTGTATTTTCATAATTTAGCATGAAAATCATTGAATTTTAGCCTTTAGCTTATATGTGTTTATATGAAATTGAAAAGAAAGGAAAGAAGGAGAGGGACCAAATTGAAGAAAAGGGCAAAGAGAAGAGCAAGGAGTAAGAAGAGAAGAATACCAACCTTTTTGTTGTAAGTACTACAAGATTTTAAATTGAAAATTTATTCTCTTTAAAAGTATATGATTTTAGTATATGATTAATTGTGGTACAAATGAGTAAAATGATATGTTTAGTTATAAGTATGAAGATTATGTGTGATTAAATGAAGTTTAGTGCAAAGGAATATGAGAAGGGAAATAGTCTCATTAAAACAGTTTGGATAAAATCAGAGGACTAACTTCGAAAATTCACCAAAAATTGTATAAAAAGAGTTAAGAGTCGAATGAAATATGTAATTAAATTTTATTGAGTGTAGTTTCATATGAAAGAAACGGTGATGGAAATGGATCTGTATATTCTGAGATATATTTGATTTTGTATAACAAGGTCAAAGTAGGTTCGAGTTCCCCTGTTTTGACTTTGAAAAATCATAGAAAAATTATTAGAGAATGAAATTTATATGGATAAATCCTTAATGAGACTATTTTCAAAAGAAACAAACAGGAACATTATTAGATTCCTGTACTAAAAGATAATTAATTTTTAGTAAAGAAAGGTCGAAACTGTCAGACAGCAGAGAATGGGTAAATTGAAAGAATTTTCTGTACGAATTGGCTAAAGTAAAAATTATGGAAATTTTATGGTAAAAATATAATTGAGTTTAGTTTCAGAAACGTGAAGCGGATAATAATTTTGAATTCTGTAGCTCAAGAAATAAATAATTTAGTAACTGTGACTCATATGAACAACTGTGAAAGTTTATGTGAAAATAAGAGTAAAGAGGTGTATGATGATATATATGTGAAATATACATGATGATCTGGTTGTGTTTAGTGAAGGAGTGAAATATAACAACTATTAGAAATGTTGCTATATGAGATTTTATGCCCATGTAGACAAGTTAGAACCATTGTGATATTAGTGGCATGCCATTAAGGAACATTAACGCGCTTACTGTTCAGCACTGTATGTGCTTACTGATTCGCACTGTATGTGCTTACTGATTCACACTATATGTGCTTACTGTTTTGCACTGTATGTGCTTACTGTTTCCCTAGCACTTATGTACTCACTGATAGTACTTCGGTACTCACTGTTAGTTCCGTATATCCGAGAGGTTCTATGAAAGTGTACAATGGGCTAATATGAGAAAAAAGTGAATCAAAGTATGAATTAAACTAATGTGATAAGTTACATGATTTATGCAAGTAAGGCAATAAGTTTATAAACATGAGAAATTTAATAGTTATTCATTACTTTTGTAGTGCTTACTAAGCCTTCACCTGCTTAACGCATTTATTTTAACGTTTATTTTAATGCGTAGGTATAGTAGCTACGAGTTGATGAAATGAATTGATGATATTTTGAATAAAATAATTTAAAAACACATTGTTTGGAAGAAAAAAATTATTATACTCGTGTTTAATTCTCCAGTACTTTATGTAATACTTATATACAGGGTATAGGGGTGTTACATTTGTTGGTATCAGAGTGAAGGTTTTTTGATGTTTGGGGTTGAGAATGAGTCCACGTGTACATGCCATGTAACACCTCTATACCCGGTTTATATGTATAAACCTGATATAGAAGTATTTCATTAATGTTCAGTACAGAAAACTCGGGTCATGTAAAACTTTTTTTTAATCAAACGATGCATTTTAGGCTTCTTGATTCAAAATATCGTAAATTAATCATGTATAATTAAAATCGAGACTTAAAATTGATTTAAAAAAAATATATGATTTTTAGTACAAAACACAATTTCAACCAAAATTCATCATTTCATTTCATCACACAAAACATTTCTAAACAACAATTTTGTCTTCTTCTAATAAGGACACGTATAAGTTCCACAGTACATGTCATTTTACATCAAAAGTCATATACCTAAATTTGAGCTCTAAGTGATGTGATGTGATGAGAGATCCCCATTTAGCTTCTTGTATTCCTTGTACCTACGCGTTAAAATAAACGCGTTAAGCCGGTGAAGGCTTAGTAAGTACTACAAAAGCAAAGTATAAACTTTTAAATTTTCTCATGTAATTTACTATTTCGCCTTACCAGTATATAGCTTGTATCTTACCACATTGACATTCATTTCACTTTGGTCCACAATTTAGCCCAATGTAGACTTCTATAGAACCCATCGGATAAATGAAATAGAAAGTACCGAAGTACTTAACAGTAAGCACACAAGTGCTGGGGAAACAGTAAGCACACACAATGCAATCCAGTAGGCACACACAGTGCAATCAGTAGGCGCACATAGCGCAAATCAGAAAGCACATGAAGTGCGAAACAGTAAGCACACAAAGTGCGAAACAGTAAGCACACAAAGTGCGAAACAGTAAGCGCGCTAGCATTCCTTAATGGCATGCCAATAATATCACAATGGTTCTAATTTGTCTACTTGGGCACAATCTCAATTAGTATCATTTCTCATAAATGATATATCTCACATAAATACATCATCAAATACTTCACATTTATATTTTCAAAATTGTTCACTTGCGTCAGTCACTAAATTATTTATATCGTGAGCTATAGAATTCGGAATTATAATCTGCTTGATGTTTCTGAAACTAGACTCAATCATATTTTTACCATAAAATTTTCAGAATATTTACTTTAGCCAATTTGTACAGTAAATTCTGTCAATTTACCCCTTTGCTGCTGCCTGACAGTTTCGACCTTTCTTCACTAAAAACTATATATCTTTTAGTACAGAGATCAAATGATGTTCCCCTCTGTTTATTTTGAAAATAAACTCATTAAGGATTTATCCATATAAATTTCAGACTCTAATGATTTTTATACATTTTTATATGATTTTTCAAAGTCAGAACAGGGGAACTCGAACCTACTCTTACCTTGTTACACAAAATCTGTTATATCTCAGAATATACAGATCCATTTCCATTACTGTTTCTTCCATATGAAACTAAAGTCAATAAGATTTAATTACATATATAATACGACCCCTAAATATTTATATACAATTTTTAGTGAATTTTCGAAGTTAATCCTCTGATTCTGTCCAATCTGTTTCAATGAAAACATTTTCTTTTTCATGTTTCATTACACTAACCTCACTTAATCATCTTTATAACACATAATTAAACAACAATTTCCATGCTAACAATTCAAATATCTTATGGAATATAGACTATAAACTAAAATTCTTGTAGTACTTACAACAAAAAGGCTGAATTTCCTCTCTTTTACCGCTTGTTCTATTCTTTTCCTTTGTCTTCAATTTGATCCTTGTCTCTCTTCTCTTTCTCTTAACCCTTGAATTCAAATTTTCTCGATTTAGTCTTTATCTCTCTAATACCTCAAAAGAACTCTATATGAGATTTGAGGTGTCTACTAACTCTCTTTTATGACTTTCTTTCAGAAATTCCAAAGAAAATGGAAGGTTTTGGAGTTTGGAAAGCTTAAAAATGATGGAAGGACCTATTTGGAATAAAAGCAAAAGTTGGAAATGGAAGAAAAGGGCATGGACGGCTAACATATGAAAAAGATGATATTCATCTTTTTAACCATTTTTTCTTCTCTCAAATTCTCTAGAATTTTCACTTAAAATATCTCACTTAAGAAAAATGGTAAAATTGCACTTTTAGTCCTTGAGCCTTCCAACTTTACACTGGCCCAAAACTTTGCCTCCAAAAATATCTTCCACCAAATTACTCTTCTGCCCCTCCTCAATTAATCTAATTCGCATGATGACTCAAAATTCAATTTGGATAATTCGCTATTTAGTCCCTCATATTTTCTCTCATTTACTATTTAATCCTTAAATTTTTCTAACTTTTCTTACTTCAACTAAACATTTCTAATTCTCTATTCTATTTTATCACTATTCTAAATCCGGTTCAAACACATGGATGTTACAATTCTCCCCTCTTAAAATAAATTTCGTCCTCGAAATTTACCTGTAGTGAACAACTGTGGATACTGTTGTTTCATCGTTTCCTCTCTTTCCCAAGTAGCTTCTTCTGCGTTATGATGTCTCCACAACACTTTTACTAGAGGAACTCTTTTATTTCTCAATTCTTTCACTTCTTGAGCTAGTATCTTTATTGGTTCCTCTTCATAAGTCAAATCCAGTTGTATTTCAATATTCTCCGGAGTAATCACATGAGATGAGTCAGACTGGTACCTCCGTAGCATAGACACATGAAAAACATTATGATCTTATCTAACTCTAGAGGAAGAGCCAATCGATAAGCAATTGGACCAATTCTTTCCAAAATCTCATATGGCCCGATAAATCTTGGGCTCAATTTCCCTTTCTTACCAAACCGGAGAACTTTCTTCCACGGAGACACTTTTAAGAAAACCTTTTCACCAACATTGAACTCTATAACTTTCCTTTTCAAATCAGCATATGACTTCTGTCTATTTGAAGCAGCCTTTAATCGCTCTCGGATCAACTTCACTTTTTCTTTAGTTTCTCGAATCAAATCAGGACCCACAAGCTTCTGTTCACTTAACTCTGTCCAGCACACAGGAGTTCTACATTTTCTTCCATATAATACTTCATAAGGCGCCATTTGAATGCTTGACTGATAGCTATTATTATAAGTAAATTCAATAAACGGTAAATACCTTTCCTAATTGCCTTTAAACTCAATAATACAGCTTCTCAACATGTCTTCCAGAATCTTAATCACCCTTTCTGACTGTCCATCTGTCTGAGGATGATATGCTGCACTAAAGTTCAATCGAGTACCCAAAGCTTCATGTAATTTTTCCAAAAACTTTGATGTAAATCTTGGATCTCGATCATAAATAATAGATACAGACACACCATGTAATCTAACTATCTCATCTATGTACAATTGAACATACTTTTCCATTGGGAAATCAGTTCTTACTGGGAGAAAATGAGCAGACTTGGTTAATCGATCAACTATCACCCAAATAGCATCTTTCTTCTTTGGTGAAAGTGGCAATCCCGTGACAAAATCCATTGTAATTCTTTCCCATTTCCACTATGGTATGGTGATTGATTGAAGCAATCCCAAAGACACTTGATGTTCTGCTTTTACCTTCTGACATGTCAAAAACTTGGAGACATACTCAACTATATCCCGTTTCATCCTTTTCCACTAATAGAATGACTTTAGATCATGATACATTTTGTTACTCCCCGGATGCATAGTAAATGAACTATGATGAGCTTCATCCAAAATTTTCCATTTCAAATTTTCTTGATTAGGCACACATAACCTATTATGAAACCTCAAATTTCCTTCATTATCAATCTCAATTTCACCATTTTTACCTTATTCAACTTGCTTCTTTATCATCATCAACTTTTCATCGTCTTTTTGTGCATCTTCCACTTCTTGTAACAAAGTTAACTTCACTCTTAACTCAATTGATAACTCACCATCTGATTGTATCTCCAAATGTGCATTCATCGCCTTCAAGCTGCCATTTATTTTCTACTCAGAGCATCAGCTACCACGTTCGCTTTCCCGGGATGATAGTCAATGATACAATCATAATCTTTAATCAATTAAATCTACCTTCTTTGTCTTAGATTCAACTCTTTCTGGGTTAACAGATACTTCAAGCTTTTATGATCTGTATACACATAGCATTTTTCTCCATACAAATAATGTCTCCAAATCTTCAGTGCAAACACTACTGCAGCCAACTCGAGATCATGTGTCAGGTAATTCTTCTCATGTGGCTTCAATTGTCTAGATGCATATGCCACTACTTTTCCATCTTGCATTATTACACAACCCAAACCATTATAATAAGCATTATTATAAATCACAAATTCCTTACCAGATTCTGATTGTATTAACACCGGAGCTTCAGTCAATGCTGCTTTTAATCTTTCAAAACTTTGTTGACACTTCTCATTCCATTCAAACTTCACATCTTTTTGTAATAGCCTCGTTAAAGGCAATGCAATCATGAAAAATCCTTGAACAAATCTTCTATAATAACCAGCCAAACCTAGAAAACTTCTTACCTCAGTCACATTCTTTGGCGGTTTCCACTTGAGAATAACTTCAACCTTCTTTGGATCCACTCGAATGCCATCGGCCGATACAATATGTCCTAGAAAAATGACTTCTTTCAGCCAAAACTCACATTTACTCAGCTTAGCAAACAATTGTTCTCTCTCAAAATCTGCAATACAATTCGAAGATGCTTCTCATGCTCTTCTTCACCTTTCGAATATACCAGAATGTCATCAATGAATACTACCAAAAATTGATCCAAATATGGTTGAAAAATTATGTTCATTATGTCCATAAATGAAGCTGGAGCATTAGTAAATTCGAATGGCATGACCAAAAACTCATAATAACCATATCGGGTTCTGAAGGTAGTCTTTGGCACATCCGAGTCTTTTACCTTCAACTGATAGTATCCTGTTCTGAGATCAATCTTTGAGAACACACTTGCTCCTTTCAACTGATCGAACAAATCATCAATTTTGGGCAACAAATACTTATTCTTTACTGTCACTTTGTTCAACTGACGATAATCTATACACAACCTTAAAGACCCATCTTTCTTCTTTACAAACAAGACCGGAGCTCCCCATGGTGATACACTTAGACGTATGAATCCTTTATCCAACAATTCTTGCAACTGAGTCTTCAATTCTTTTAACTCAGCTGGTGTCTTTCTTTATGGTGCTATCGAAATCGATGCAGTCCCCGGAACTAATTCAATTCCAAATTCAACTTCTCTTTCAGGAGGTAAACCTGGTAATTCTTTAGGAAATACATCAGGAAATTCTCGTACTACTGGTATCTTTTCAATCTCACTTTCTTCTGCTCGAGTATCCAGAACATAGGCTAAGAAAGCCTTATATCCTTTCTTAATCATTTTACAAGCTTTGATTACAGAAACCACATTTGACATAGCACTGTAATTCTCACCAATTACAATCACCTCACTTTCATCTGTAGTTCTTAAAGAAATTCTTCTTCTTTTGCAATCAACCACGACTGCATATTTCGATAACCAATCCATCCCCAATATCACATCAAATTCATTAAATGACAAGACCATAAGATTTGCTAGAAATTCACAATCCTGAATCTTTAAAGGACACCCATTACACACTTTATTAACTCTCTCACTTTGCCCAAAAGGGTTTGTAACTATCACCTCATGTTCCGTAGGTTCTACTACTAATTCTCTATCTTTCACTAATGAAATGCATATGTATGAATGCGTAGAACCTGGATCTATTAATACAATTACCGAAGAGTCAAATAAAGAGAATTTACCAATGATCATATCGGGAGCATTTTCTTCTTTCCTGGTTCTGATGGCCGAGGCTTCCGAGACTCAGATCTATCAACTTCAATTCTTGTTGATCTTATGCCAATATTACTAGAATTCCCGAGCACTTTACTTCTCTGTGAAGCTATACTTCCTTTTACAGACTGCTCTGTAATGTTTCTATCAATCTCGAGCAATCTCTGACAAAATGATCTTTAGCTCTACACTTAAAACAAGCTCGAGTATTTACTCGGCATTCTCCCCAATGGAATCTTCCACAATGTCCACATGGGGATTGTATTTGTAATGCTCTTATTCTAGTGCCACCTGTACTGACTATGGAAATTCCCTGTTGATTCCGTCTCGTTTGATTTCGAGACCTTTGAACAGTGGAAAATGAACCATATCTTGGTTCCCGAAACTCTTTCATTTTCTTCAAAGAAAGAGGAGGAGCAGAACTTGTTGCTATTCTTTTTCCAACACTCTTCTCTTTTGAATGATTCAGTCCCTCTTTCAATCTCTGAGCTCTATCAACTAAAACAGAAAATTCTTGCAGATGAAATGGTAAAAGTGGAACATATATTTCTTCATTTAGTCCCCATTCAAACCTTCTGCACATATTAGCTTCATTGACAATCAATTCTTTAGCATACTTGCTCAATCTGATAAATTAACGTTCATATTTAGCTACCGACATATTTCCTTGTTTCAAATCTAAAAATTCCCTTTTTTTCTTTTACAGATACAGCTAACTAATGTACTTTTTCTCGAATTCATATATAAAGAAATTCCAATTAGTTCTCTCCGCAGGATGAATATTCGATACTGTAGTCCACCATTGGTAGGCTTCACCCTTTGACAGAGATACAACACATCTTAGCTTTTATTCTTCCGTGCACTGTAGTTCCTCAAATACCCTCTGACTATTCTCGAGCCATTCCTCTACCTCTACAGAATCATTATCTTTTCTTCCCTTAAACTCTTTAGCTCCATGCTTTCTTAATCTCTCTAAAGGAGATCGACGACTGGATACAGAGGGTTGCAATTGAGGGGTACTAGTAGATGGTGGTGGAGGCACATTCTGTACATTGCTTCTTACTACTTGTTGTAACAACTGGTTCATCGTTTGTAACAAAGTAGCAATCGAAATTTCTTGAGGAGGGGATATTGATTCACTTAGGGGTCGAGTTCTTTCTTCACTTACTGATTCTCTTCGATCTCGGATCCTATGTGGATCTTCTTCTCTATTAGGGTTTGGGACCCTACTTTTATTTTCGGACTCTTCTCGTCTGTCTGACATCTTTGCTTTTTACAATATTCATAATTTAAACAATTAAATAACTAAATAACCTCTCATCACATCAACATATAAAATGGCATGTACTTGTGAACTTATTTCCCGGCCCCAAACATAAAAAAACCTTCGCTCTGATACCAACAAATGTAACACCTCTATAGTCAATTTATACGTATAACCTAATATAGAAGTATTTCATTAATGTTCAGTATAGAAAACTTGGGTCATGTAAAACTTTTTTTTTTATCAAACGATGCATTTTAGGCTTCTTGATTCAAAATATCGTAAATTAATCATGTATAATTAAAATCTAGACTTAAAATTTATTTAAAAAAAATAAAATATGATTTTTAGTACAAAACACAATTTCAACCAAAATTCATCATTTCATTTAATCACACAAAATATTTCCAAACAACATTTTTGTCTTCTTCTAATAAGGACACATATAAGTTTCATAGTACATGCCATTTTACATCAAAAGTAATATACCTAAATTTTAGCTCCAAGTGATATGATGTGATGAGAGGTCCCGATTTTGTATTCCTTGTACCTATGTGTTAAAATAAACGCGTTAAGCCGGTGAAGGCTTAGTAAGTACTACAAAAGCAAAGTATAAACTTTTAAATTGTCTCATGTAATTTACTCTTTCGCCTTACCAGTATATAGCTTGTATCTTACCACATTGACATTCATTTCACTTTGGTCCACAATTTAACCCAATGTAGACTTCTATAGAACCCATCGGATAAATGGAACAGAAAGTACCGAAGTACTTAACAGTAAGCACACAAGTGCTGGGGAAACAGTAAGCACACACAGTGCAATCCAGTAGGCACACACAGTGCAATCAGGAGGCGCACATAGCGCAAATCAGTAAGCACATGAAGTGCGAAACAGTAAGCACACAAAGTGCGAAACAGTAAGCGCGCTAGCATTCCTTAATGGCATGCCAATAATATCACAATGGTTCTAATTTTTCTACTTGGGCACAATCTCAATTAGTATCATTTCTCATAAATGATATATCTCACATAAATACATCATCAAATACTTCACATTTATATTTTCAAAACTGTTCACTTGCGTCACAGTCACTAAATTATTTATATCGTGAGCTACAGAATTTGGAATTATAATCTGCTTAATTTTTCTGAAACTAGACTCAATCATATTTTTACCATAAAATTTTCAGAATATTTACTTTAGCCAATTTGCACAGTAAATTCTGTCAATTTACCCCTTTGCTGCTGCCTGACAGTTTCGACCTTTCTTCACTAAAAACTATATATCTTTTAGTACAGAGATCAAATGATGTTACCCTCTGTTTATTTTGAAAATAAACTCATTAAGGATTTATCCATATAAATTTCAGACTCTAATGATTTTTATACATTTTTATATGATTTTTCAAAGTCAGAACAGGGGAACTCAAACCTACTCTTACCTTGTTACGCAAAATCTGTTATATCTCAGAATATACAGATCCATTTCCATCACTGTTTCTTCCATATGAAACTACACTCAATAAGATTTAATTACATATATAATACGACCCTTAAATATTTATATACAATTTTTAGTGAATTTTCGAAGTTAATCCTCTGATTCTGTCCAATCTGTTTCAATGAAAACATTTTCTTTTTCATGTTTCATTACACTAACCTCACTTAATCATCTTTATAACACATAATTAAACAACAATTTCCATGCTAACAATTCAAATATCTTATGGAATATAGACTATAAACTAAAATTCTTGTAGTACTTACAACAAAAAGGCTGAATTTCCTCTCTTTTACCGCTTGTTCTATTCTTTTCTTTTGTCTTCAATTTGATCCTTGTCTCTCTTCTCTTTCTCTTAACCCTTGAATTCAAAATTTCTCGATTTAGTCATTTATCTCTCTAACACCCTAAAAGTAACTCTATATGAGATTTGAGGTGTCTACTAACTCTCTTTTATGACTTTCTTTCAGAAATTCCAAAGAAAATGGAAGGTTTTGGAGTTTAGAAAGCTTAAAAATGATGGAAGGACCTATTTGGAATAAAAACAAAAGTTGGAAATGGAAGAAAAGGGCATGGACGGCTAACATATGAAAAAGATGATATTTTCATCTTTTTAACCATTTTTTCTTCTCTCAAATTCTCTAGAATTTTCACTTAAAATATCTCACTTAAGAAAAATGGTAAAATTGCACTTCTAGTCCTTGAGCCTTCCTACTTTATACTTTGGCCCAAAACTTTGCCTCCAAAAATATCTTCCACCAAATTACTCTTTTGCCCATCCTCAGTCAATCTAATTCCCATGATGACTCAAAATTCAATTTGGATAATTCGCTATTTAGTCCCCCATATTTTCTCTCCTTTACTATTTAATCCTTAAATTTTTCTAACCTTCCTTACTTCAACTAAACATTTCTAATTCTCTATTCTATTTTATCACTATTCCAAATCTAGTTCAAACACACGGATGTTACATGCCATTTTATATGTTGATGTGATGAGAGGAAGTTTAGTTATTTAAATTGTTTAACTGTGAATATTGTAGAAAGTAGATATGTCAAATAGACCTCGAGAAGAAGTTGAAGATGAAGATGAAAGTAGGGTCCCAAATCCTATTAGAGAAGGAGATACACCTAGGATCCAAGCTCAAAGAGAATCTATACATTTTTATGATTATAGAGAGTCTATGAATGATGAAAGAACTTAACATATGAGTGAGTCAATGCCCTCTCTACAAGAAATTCTAATTGCGGTTCTGTTGCAAATAATGAATCAGTTGTTACAACAAGTGGTAAGAAATAATAATGCTCAGACTGTGCCTCTACCACCTCCTGTTAATGCCCCTCAGCCACAACCTTCTGCATCTAGTCATCGATCTCCTTTGGAGAAATTAAGGAAACACGAGGTTAAAGAATTCAGAGGAAAGAAAGATGATGTCCGATAGAAGCCGAAGAATGGCTAGAAAATAGTTAGAGAGTGTTTAAAGAGTTGCAATGCACTGAAGAAGAAAAATTAAGGTGTGCAGTATCTTTGTTAAAGGGTGAAGCATAACAATGGTGGACTATAGTGTTAAATATTCATCCTGCAAAAAGGATCAACTAGAATTTCTTTGTGTCTGAATTCAAAAAGAAGTATATCAGTGAACTTTATTTGGAAAAGAAGAAAAGAGAATTTCTAGATTTGAAGCAGAACAACATGTCGGTGTTCGAGTATGAACGTGAGTTTCTCAGACTGAGCAAGTATGCTAAAGAGATGATAGCTAATGAAGCAGATATGTGTAAAAGATTTGAGTGGGGTTTGAATGAAGAGATATATGTTCCTCTTCTACCGTTACATCTACAAGAATTTCTTGTTTTGGTTTATAGAGCTCAACGGTTAGAAGAGGGATTGATTCGTTCAAGAGAGAAAAGTGCTGAAAAGAGGATAGCTATTGGTTCTGCACCTCCCCCTTCTTCAAAAAGAATGAGGGAGTTTAGAGATTCTAGATATGCTTCATTTTCTATTGGTCAGAGATTTCGAAGCCAAACAAGACAGACTCAACAAGGAACTTCCATAATTAGTACGGGTGGTATTAGAAGAAGGCCATCACAATTACAGTCACCATGTGAACACTGTGGAAGATTTCACTAGGGAGAATGTCGAGTAAATAATCGAGCCTATTTCAGATGTGGAGCTAGGGATCATTTTGTTAAAGTTTGTCCAAGATTGATAGAGAATACTACTGAACAATCTGCAAGAGGTAGTTCAACTCCACAAAAAAGTAGGTTGCATGGGAATTCTAGTAATACTGGTATGAGATCGACAAGAGATGGGGCTAATAAATCAAAGTCTCGGAGACCAATGACATATGCTATCAAGACCAGAGAAGAGGAAGATGCTCTTGATGTTATCACCGGTAAATTTTCTTTATTTAACTCTCTTGTAGTTCCATTAATTGATCTCGGTTCTACACATTCATATATATGCATCTCATTAGTGAAAGAGAGAGAATTAGTAGTAGAACCCACTGAGCATGAGATAATTGTTACGAATCCTTTTGGCAAAGTGAAAAGGTCAATAAAGTGTGTAGGAGATGTCCCTTAAAGATTCAGGGTTGTGAGTTCCTAGCAGATCTTATGGCCCTTACATTTCATGAATTTGATGTGATATTGGGAATGGATTGGTTATCTGAACATGGAGTTATGGTTGATTGTAGAAGAAAAAGAGTTTATTTGAGAAATTCATATGGAAAAGAAGTAATTATGATTGGTGAAAAGTTTAGTGCTTTATCGAATGTGGTTTCTGCAATAAAGGCCTTCGAGATGATTAAAAAAAGGTATAATGCTTTCTTAGCTTATGTTTTAGATACCCGAGTAGAATGTAATAAGATTGAGAAGATACTGGTGGTACGAGAATTTCCTGATGTGTTTCCTAAGGAATTGCTGGGATTACCTCCTGAAAGAGAAGTCAAATTTGGGATTGAGTTGATTCCGGGTACTACACCGATTTCAATTGCATCTTATAGAATGACACCTGCAGAGTTGAAAGAATTGAAGACTCAATTGCAAGAGTTATTGGATAAAGGATTTATACGTCCTAGTGTGTCACCAAGGGGAGCCCTGATTTTATTTGTGAAAAAGAAACATGGGTCTTTGAGACTATGCATAGATTATTCTCAACTGAATAAAGTAATAATAAAAAATAAATATCCATTGCCTAGGATTGATGATTTATTTGATCAATTGAAGGGAGCAAGTATGTTTTCAAAGATTGATCTTAGATCGAGATACTATCAATTAAGGGTAAAAGAGTCGGATGTACCAAAGGTTGCCTTTAGGACTCGTTATGGTCAATATAAGTTCCTAGTGATGCCGTTTGGATTGACTAATACACTGGTTGCATTCATGGATCTTATGAACATAATTTTCAGCCGTATTTGGATCAGTTCGTGGTGATATTTATTGATGATATTCTAGTGTACTCGAAAGAACAAGAAGAACATGAGAAGCATCTCCGAATCGTATTGCAGATTTTGGGAGAAAAACAATTGTTTGCCAAGTTGAGCAAATGTGAATTTTGGCTAAAAGAAGTTACTTTTCTAGGTCATATTGTATCATCGGATGACATTCGAGTGGATCCGAAAAAGATTGAAGCAATACTCGAGTGGAAACCGCTAAAGAATGTGACAGAGGTAAGAAGTTTTCTTGGTTTGGTTGGGTATTATAGAAGATTTGTTCAGGGATTCTCTATGATTGCATTGCCTTTAACTAGGCTGTTGCAAAAAGATGTGAAGTTTGAGTGGAATGAAGAGTGCTAACAAAGTTTTGATAGATTAAAAGCAGCATTGGCTGAAGCTCTAGTGTTGATACAACTAGAATCTGGTAAGGAGTTTGTGATTTACAGTGATGCATCCTATAATGGTTTGGGGTGTGTGTTTATGCAAGATGGAAAAGTGGTTGCATATGCATCAAGGCAACTGAAGCCACATGATAAGAATTATCCGACTCATGATCTCGAATTGGCTGTAGTGGTGTTTGCCTTAAAAATTTGGAGACATTACTTATATGGAGAAAAGTGTTATGTGTACACGAATCACAAAAGTTTGAAGTATTTGTTAACCTAGAAAGAGCTGAATTTGAGATAAAGAAGGTGGGTTGAGTTGATCAAGGATTATGACTGCATTATTGATTATCATCCCGGGAAAGCAAATGTAGTAGCTGATGCTTTGAGTAGAAAGTCAATAGCAGCATTAAAGGTAATGAATGTACATTTGGAGATGCAACAAGATGGCGAATTATTAGTTGAGCTAAGAGTAAAGCCCACTTTATTGCAAGAAGTGAAAGATGCACAAACAGATGATGAGGAATTGATGAGGATAAAGAAACAACTTGAAGAAGGCAAAAGTAGTGAGTTTAAGATTAATAGTGAAGGGAATTTAAGATTTCATAATCGACTATGTATGCCTAATTAAGAAGATTTGAAACGAAGGATCTTGGATGAAGCTCATCATAGTTCCTTTGCTATGCACCCAGGAAGTAACAAGATGTATCATGACTTAAAGTCATTTTACTGGTGGAAAAGGATAAAGCGGGATATAGTCGAGTATGTTTCCAAGTGCTTGATATGTCAAAAGGTAAAAGCAGAGCATCAAGTGCCGTCGGGATTGCTTCAATCGATCACCATGCCAGAGTGGAAATGGGAAAGAATTACAATGGATTTTGTCACATGAATGTCATTTTCACCAAAGAAAAAGGATGCCACATGGGTGATCGTTGATCGATTAACTAAGTTTGCTCATTTTCTTCTAGTAAGAACTGATTTTTCAATGGAGAAGTATGCACAATTGTATATAGATGAAATAGTTAGACTTCATGGTGTATCTGTATCTATTATTTCTGATTGGGATCCAATATTTACATCAAAGTTCTGGGAAAGATTACATGAAGTTTTGGGAACTCAGTTGAATTTTAGTATGGTGTATCATCCCCATACAGATGGGCAATCAAAACGGGTGATTTAGATTTTAAAAGATATGTTGAGGAGCTGTATTATTGAGTTTGAAGGTAATTGGGAAAAGTATTTGCCATTAGTTGAATTCACTTATAATAACAGTTATCAGTCAAGTATTCAGATGGCGCCGTATGAGACATTGTATGGAAGAAAGTGTAGGACTCTTGTATGTTGGACAAAATTGAGTGAAAAAAAGTTAGTGGGTCATGATCTAATTCAAGAAACTGAGGAGAAAGTAAAGTTGATTCGAGACCGATTAAAGGCTGCTATATATAGACAAAAATCATATGCTGATTTGAAGAGAAAAGATATCCAGTTCAACGTTGGTGAAAAAGTTTTCTTGAAAGTGTCTCCATGGAAGAAAGTTCTCCGATTTGGTAAAAAGGGGAAATTAAGCCCAAGGTTTATCGGGCCATATGAAATATTAGAACGAGTTGGTCCTGTGGCATATCAATTAGCTCTCCCTCCAGAATTAGACAAAATTCATAATGTTTTTCATGTGTCTATGTTGAGAAGGTATCGATCTGATCCATCACATGTGATTACCCCAGAGGTCATAGAAATACAACCGGACTTGACCTATGAAGAGGAACCGATAGAAATTCTAGCTCGAGAAGTGAAAGAGTTGAGAAATAAAAAGGTTCCATTGGTTAAAGTTTTATGGAGACATCATAATTCAGAAGAAGCTACACGGGAAAGAGAGGAAACCATGAGACAACAATATCCACAGTTGTTCGATACAGGTAAATTTCGAGGACAAAATTTATTTAAGGGGGAGAATTGTAACATCCGTGTTTCTGAACCGGAGTTGGAACAATATTAAAGTAGAATTGAGGATTAGTATATGTAGTTAAAATAAGAAAGGTTAGGAAAATTTAAGGATTAAATAGTAATTGTGAGAAATCATGAGCAACTAAATAGCAATTTATCCAAATTGAATTATGAGTCATCATGGGAATTAGATTGATTGAGGAGGGGCAAAAGAGTAATTTGATAGAAGATATTTTGGAAGGCAATGTTTTGGGCCAAAGTGTAAAGTTGAAAGGCTCAAGGACTAAAAGTGCAATTTTACCATTTTTATAAGAGTGATATTTTTAGTGAAGAAATCTAGAGAATTTGAGAGAAATAAAATTAAATAAAAGATGAAAATATCATCTTTTTCATTAATTTCCAACGTCACATTAATATCTTTCCTTTCCAACTTTTGTTTTTATTTCAAATAAGTCCTTCCACCATTGTTAAACCTTCCAAGCTTCAAAATCTTCCATTTTCTTTGAAATTTCTTTAAGAAAGGCATAGAAGGAAGTTAGTAGTCACCTTAATTTCCTTGTAGAGCTCACTTTGAAGGGTTAAAGTGTGTAGGGATTGAATTAGAATTTTGGGATTTCATGAACAAAGGTAAGAAATGATTGAATTTAGCATGAAAATCATTGAATTTTAGCCTTTAGCTTAATTTCTCATGATATACATGTGTATTTTCATAATTTAGCATGAAAATCATTGAATTTTAGCCTTTGGCTTATATGTGTTTATATGAAATTGAAGAGAAAGGAAAGAAGGAGAGAGACCAAATTGAAGAAAAGGGCAAAGAGAAGAGCAAGGAGTAAGAAGAGAAGAATATCAACCTTTTTGTTGTAAGTATTACAATATTTTAAATTGAAAATTTATTCTCTTTAAAAGTATATGATTAATTGTGATAAAAATGAGTAAAATGATATGTTTAGTTATAAGTATGGTGATTATGTGTGATCAAATGAAGTTTAGTGCAAAGGAATATGAGAAGGGAAATAGTCTCATTAAAACAGTTTGGACAGAATCATAGGACTAACTTCAAAAATTCACCAAAAATTGTATAAAAAGAGTTAAGAGTCGAATGAAATATGTAATTAAATGTTATTAACTGTAGTTTTATATGAAAGAAACAGTGATGGAAATAGATCTGTATATTCTGAGATATATCGAGTTCCCCTGTTCTGACTTTGAAAAATCATAGAAAAATTATTAGAGACTGAATTTATATGGATAAATAATTAATGAGTATATTTTCAAAATAAACAAACGGGAACATTATTAGATTCATGTTCTAAAATATAATTAATTTTTAGTGAAGAAAGGTCGAAATTGTCAGGCAGCAAAGAAGGGGTAAATTGAAAAAATTTTCTGTACGAATTGGCTAAAGTAAAAATTCTGAAAATTTTATGAAAAAAATATAATTGAGTATAGTTTCAGTAAAAATTCTGAAAATTTTATGAAAAAAATATAATTGAGTATAGTTTCAGAAACATCAAGTGGATAATAATTTCGAATTCTGTAACTCAAGATATAAATAATTTAGTGACTGTGACTCAAATGGATAGCTTTGAAAATTTATGTGAAAGTAAGAGTAAAGAGGTGTATGATGATATATTGTGAAATATACATGATGATGTGGTTGTGTTTAGTGAAGGAGTGAAATATAACAACTATGAGAAATGTTAGTGGTTGTGTTTAGTGAAGGAGTGAAATATAACAACTATGAGAAATGTTGTTATATGAGATTTTATGCCCATGTAGACAAGTTAGAACCATTGTGATAATAGTGGCATGTCATTAAGGAACATTAGAGCGCTTACTGTTCAGCACTATGTGTGCTTACTGATTCGCACTATAAGTGCTTACTGTTTTGCATTGTGTGTGCTTACTGTTTCCCCAGCACTTTTGTGCTCACTTATAGTACTTTGGTACTCACTGTTAGTTCTGTATATCCGAGAGGTTCTATGAAAGTCTACAATGAGCTAATATGAGGAAAAAGTGGATCAAAGTATAAATTAAACTAATGTGATAAGTTACATGGTTTATGCAAGTAAGGTAAGGAGTTTATAAACATGTGAAATTTAATAGTTATTCATTACTTTTGTAGTGCTTACTAAGTCTTCACCGGCTTAACGCGTTTATTTTAATGTGTAGGTATAGTAGCTACAAGGAGATAAAGTCAAGGCAAGGGACCTCTCATCACATCAGCTCACCTTTGGAAGATTCAATTCCAGGTATTTACTCTTGGTAAAAATGACATGTACAATGGTACTTATATATGTCCCTAATGAAAGGAAAAATGTTGTTTTGGAATACTTTAGTTGATGAAATGAATTGATGATATTTTGAATAAAATAATTTAAAAACACATTGTTTGGAAGAAAAATTTTGTTATACTTGTGTTTAATTCTCCGATACTGTATGTAATACTTCTATACTGGGTATAAGGGTGTTACATGAGATGCATATGAATTCATTTCCCATACAAGTTACCAAACATTTCAAATTACCAAAGTCATCAAAACATCTTATACTTTAAGGTATATGCCAAAACACTTCTATACATTTAAGACACCTATATACTTGCCACAATTTCGAACTTTAAATGATTGAAAAGCTACCGATTTGAAAACGAAATAATGTGAGCTTCATACAATCCGCTTAACGTGTTCCACAAGGTGATCTACAAGAGAAAGGGAAAATAAATGGTGTAAGCATTTATGATGCTTAGTAAGTTTATAAGTATTTAAACAAGAGACTTACCTCATCTTACAATTAAAAATAACAAAATAATTAACTTGGCGAAGTTTCCTAACATGACAAATCACAACAACAAGGTGAGTTTATCATGTAATCAACCATAACGTCATATAAATATATACCAATTTAATTCATTTCAACATTATGATCATACTTAATATAAAATGTATCCATCTATATATTAAGCTTATATAATTTCATTTCACCTGTCATTTAACTATAAACACATAGTCCGATGATCTCTAGTAAATGGACTCAGATACATAGGTATCTTTGGTACAATAATTGCTCGTCCGAGCTTAATACTTATTCGTGTCAAGTTACCAGTCCAGACTAAATCTTTAAAATGACATCAGGTTACTAGTCCGGGCTAAACTTGTGTCACATGTATCTTCGAGTTCGTAACAAATGCTAGATCTCGGTAATCATTGGTAATCAATCCATATAGGTGTGCACAAATCCTACAATAAGTTCACCTGAGAATTTTCAAACATACACACATATACCTTTTTACAATTTAATCTGAGAATTTTCAAACACATACACATATACCTTTTTACAATTTAATCCAAATCTTACCTTTTGTACCAAATCGCAAACTATCCAAATTTCAACCAAACATACACATTCAAAATTTAAATACATAACAATTTAAATACGATCATACCATATGAACTTCCCTGACAAAATCAATAATTAAGTTGGAACTTCAAGGACTATTCAATAATTTTATCTTTTCCCTAATTATTTTTGATTTGATCCAATTCCTGATCAATTTGAGGGACTGGATGTTTAAAGCTAAAAACCCTACTTTTTTTCTCTTTTGCTTCGTGAAGATGTGTAGAAGAAAAAAAATGCATTTGTTTCTTTTAATTTAACTTATATACCTTTAATTAAAATTAATTAATTATAAGGGTTAAATCTAGAATTAGTACTTGAATTTGTTCACTTCTCTCAAATTGGTACCTATAGTTTTTTTTGTCCAAAATAGTTGAATTTTTTTTCTTGAGTCTAATATTGTTAAGTCTGAAACACGTGATAGAATAATATTGTGAAACGTCGTATAAATAATGTCATGATGACATCATAGTGATGTCATAATCTAAAAAAATTAATGCATTTTTTCCCTTTTGACTTTTCTACCGCCACCCCACCCAATTTTTCTATCGTCTCTTCTTCTTCTTCTTCACTTGGTTTGCAATTTTTTTATTTCTTCTATCATTTGCATTACCTAGGTTTCAATTCATTTTATTACATCACCTTTTTTTTTTCCGTTACAAAAGTGTTATCGCTTTGATTCTCTTTCTGAATAATTTAAATCTGTTGGGAATTTTTAACTGATTGGTTTTGTCTTTTCTTATCTTTTTCTCCCTCATGGGTTCCTTTTTTTAAATTTTGCATCAAAGGGGGTTAGAACTGTAGGAGTCATTACATTTACAGCCAATGTATTGGTAATCAAAGTTTCAAACTGAATACTCTGTGTATAAAGTGGCAATTTTTTGTTGGATTTTTTAAGCTTATATTATGGAAGCTTTGATGGTTTGGGGGTAGTGGGAGAATTTGAGGATTAAGAGCTCATAAAAGGGAACCCTTTTCATATCTTTGTGTATTCTGTGATAAGCTTTACTTGAAGAGGATGATATCTTGTAGATTCCACAGAATAAATGAAAAATTTTGAATCTTTTAGTTGTCGTGGCTGACAATTTAATTAACAATGTAAGATGAGATAAAAAGAAGTGTTTAGAAAATGGAAACCAAGGAAGAAGCTGACGGACATGACCAATCACAATCAACAATTTGGGAATTAGACCATGGTTTTGAGGAGGAAGCTGTGAAAGTGGATGGGGAAGTTCAGAATCCCGTGCACTCTGGAAGCACCGGTTCTCCAAGGTTGCTGCCATTGGGGCATAGCCGCACTCAGAGTGAGTTTGCAACTGCAGGACACAAGCGTACCAATAGTTTCCAGAGATTGAAAACTCAGATGCAGAGGGCTTGGCGATGGGGTGGCAGTTCAAGGGATGAAAGGTATCAGCCAAGCTTCAATCTTGAGGTTTTGGCAAGCCAGAAACGCCAATGGTGCCAGCTCCACTCCAAATCTATGGTATTTTAGATCAAACTCTTCCACTTTTTTCTTTGCTCATTTCCAGGTCTCCTCTAATCAGTCATTTCGTGTATGCATTTTCTATGGCTGTAAATTCGTTGGATTGATTGTAACTTGTTATTGAAGAATAATTATAACTTGCACCATTGCTTACACTAAGGACGAGTCCCACGTTACTTCCTTTTTCGTTCTTTTGCTTATTATGTTTGTAAAGCTTTTGCCATTTTTAAAAAATCTCTTTTACTATTTGTGTCTCTACTGAACTTGTATCAACTTTGATACAAGATTAAATTGTTTCCCTTTAAAAACCTTGAGTAATTGAATTATAAACCAAGTTAATAAAATTGGGTTGATGGAAGAAGAAGAACAAGAAGGAGGAGGAGGAGAAGAGACAATAGAAAAATTGGGAGGGGTGAGGGGTAAAAAAGTCAAAAAGGAAAATATATTAATTTTTTTATATTATGACATCACTATGGCGTCATTTATGGTACATATCACAATATTATCTTCTCACGTGTCTCAAACTTAACAGTGTTAGACTTAGGTATCAAACCAATAGATGGAAAAAAAGTTTTGAGTACCAATCTGATTTAAACTTGAATTAAAAGCTTGAAACTCATAATTTTCATAATAATCCCATTCAGAAATTTTGTTCGCACAATTTTCACTAAAATGATAATAACTTGAGCTCCCGAACTCAAAAATGAGTGATTCAAAGTGGTTTCGAAACTAAAAAATAGATCTTCGAACGCTGAGAAGACATCTCAACCCAAAAATGTTTGGATCGCATCCAAAGAATCATTGCAAGTTAGCTGGTTTTCCAAACTTGAAAATTGATAACTTCAATGAATGAAATTTAATAAATTTCACCCCATTTGTGTATGCATCATTAATAGTGAGTAACATCGCAATGTTAATATGCATGAAATTGCGACGTGGCTCACTGGCTTGGCGACATCACAATATGGTGATTATGAAGTCGCGACGTCGACCCAAAAATTTTAAAACTTTACAATTTGATTTTATTTCATGTTCGGGTTAACAAAAGAGCTTTCGTAAGCTCATGTGAGATTTAAAAATGATTGTGATGCATATTTAAAATCTGAATGATACTTGTTTGCATATATGAATGATTGAATGTTGAATAATTGTTTGTAGCTTCTTCAGCAACGAATATTACATCTTAGAGTTCGAACACAACGATTGAATCAAACGAGGGTATTACAGTTTAAGAGTATATACATAGGAGCTCCTATTATTTGTTTTCATCCATTTGTGGATCAAAATTTCAACAGCAAATTTGTGAGTGATGTGTGTGGGCCTTGACATAAAAGATAGTTACCATAGATCCATTGTTTTTTAGAAAATGGTGAAGGACATGATTGAAAGGAAGAATGAAGAAATAATGAAGTCATGGATGAGAAGATGCCCATCTTCCATATAAAAAAACAAAACAAAAAAAAAAGAAAAAAGAAGCAATATGAGAGAAAGAACAAAAATAAAAACAAAGTATTTTGTATAATTATAAAAAAAAATCTCTAATTTTAGTCAAAAGTAAAAAAAATATCAATAATTAAAAAGTAAACTTAAATAAACATAAGAGACTAATTTTATAGTTTACCCTACATAAATAATTTAAAAAGTACAAAGTATTATGTACCATTGATAAAAAGGTGTTCCACATTGAACAATTGTAGTTTTTATTCATTAAAGATAAAAATCATTTTAAAATTGTACCAAATATAGATTACAATTTACTCATTTTCTTCCAAACAAATTTTCTAATTTATCTATTTATAATTTAATTATATATATATATATATATATATATATATATATATATATTATTGTTTTTCTACAACATTTATACATGTAATATATTCAGTATATTATAAATATATTATATTCCAAATAATTTAATACACACATTAAAATTAGTTATATAATTATTATATTGCTTCTCTAGGTGAACCTCATATTAAGTGGACCTCAAATATCATGTAACTCCACAACGAATTCAAAGGACCTTTGCACAAGATTAATTTTGTCAAAGCACGTAAGACCTGATGCTCCTTGATTGTTCGATCTTTCCAAGACGTCACACTATCAATCTATAAGGTTACATTGTCGTCGTTACAAGAAGACAAAATGTGAATTTACCACTAATGAGATCCGGACATGTGACCTCCCTTGTCTCTCATACATAAGTCTACTACACTAAAGATATCATCAAACACATAATCAAACACTAAAAACACTATTTCCTCTCCACTCTCTCCTTCTCAACCATTCTCTCAATATTTCTTCTGTTGTCTAACACTTTGGCTCCCCGTCCAATCAGGGTGAACTATCATCATCCCCACCATTTATTTTTTCTTATTGATTCTACACGTCAACAATAATCTATACTATTAATAAAAATTTTTACTAAATTGATATCAAAATCAATCGAATACCAAATCAATTAAAAAATTACGAAAATATCTTTTCGTAATTAAAATAAACTATATCATTTAAGGGTATCATACTAGTAAAAAAAATAAAAGGGTATACTTGATAGATTATAGAGAATGGTTGCTTCTAAAGAAAATGCTTCTCAATCAAATCAAAATGAATTTCCGTATTTATATATATATATATATATATATATATATATATCCCTGGAATTAACTATCCTATCTGGCCTGCATTAACGAAGAAAAATATAAAAAGGGGTTCCACTGTAGATTTATTTATAAGCTAAATCGAACCGTGGCTCAATTTTTAAATTATTTTTCAGGCTTGTTTTTATCTGATTTTTTAAATTCAAAAGTATTGTATTATTAATATTAATATATTTTATAATTAAAATTAAATAATAATATAAACTGAACCGAACAAATCGAAAATTAAATTTAATGTCATCAACCTTTGGTACCAACAATCATTGTAGGATGATCTGGAAATTCGCTGGCCTATCTCAGTAGATGGGACCCACCCCTCATTAATCTTTCTTAATCAAAATTAAAATTATCATTAACTATTAATCAAACAAAACTCCAAACCGATTTTACCAATACACCCTTTCCCTAATTTATAACTCTCTCTCTCTCTCTCTCTCTCTCTTTCCATTAAGCGACATACGCACAGAGATAAAAAAGAGGGAGAGAGAGAGAGAGAGCATCTCGATCACCGTGATGGCGGCGGCGGCTCGTATAGATATAGAGCCAGCAATACCCGAAGAAGAAACGATGTCGAATTCCCTTATACGAAACACTCGTTGCTGCTTCTGTTTCCCTTGCTTCGGCTCCCGTCGGACGCCTGCCGTTGGCGTAGCCTTTTGGCAGCGGATAGGTTCGTCCCACGTCCAGTCCAATACCGGCTTCTGGTCCTCAAGTGTTAGAGCCTTCAAGAAGGTTCGAAATTGGTCCGAGATCGTCGCTGGCCCCCGCTGGAAGACTTTTATCAGGAGATTCAACCGTAGCAAAAGTGGGAGCGGCATCGTCTACGGCGGTAGGCATGGGCAATTCCATTATGATCCTTTGAGTTACGCTCTGAATTTCGACGAAGGTCCGGGACAGAATGGTAATTTCGAAGACGATAATGATTTCGGTGCCTTTCGGGCTTTCTCAACCCGTTACGCTTCTGTTCCTGGTTCGGAGAAATCACCACTGGTGTAGTGGAGGGCCGAATGAATGATGTACAGTGAACCGGTGACGTCACTATGGCGCGGCTTCTTCGTTTACTTTTAGATGATAAGAAGGCAGATTGTCGGGTTGGGGGTGATAGTGAAAGGTGAGGATGAAGCGTATGGGATTAAGATTAGATTTTGTATGTATTAATTTTTGGGCTTTTTCTGGTTCTGGACGTTTTGTGTTATTTCTTTTTGAGGTGTTTATTTTTTCTATGTAAATATAAAATCGGTTTATATCTCCAAACGTTACGATATTAAATTTGCACTTAATCAGGCTGTTTTTATTAATTAAAATAATTAATTAATAAATAAAATATATTAATAAACTAATCAAATGATGATATGTGATGGTTTTTAATTTAATTTAATTTTTTTCATAAACAAATTATTTAAATTCACAAAAATTATAAATATGATGAAAAATATAATAAATCTAATAAATTATAAATTTAATAAAATATATTTATTTTTTTATAAAAACATATTAGAATTCAATAAAATTCATAAAAACTATAAAAATATATATAAAAAAAATCTCAAGTTGGATCGCATCAATCGATTGGATCAATTAGATCGAAATAAATAAAAATATCGATCTAAAAAAAGCCACTAGACCGGTTGAAATAAACAAGAATAGTTTTTATTATTATTCTTTTAATGTTTTATTTAATTGAATTGGACAGAATAGTTGAACTGGTAAATAGGTAGCTTGTGATTCGACAACCGGTTTGATTCTGATGACATAGGTTAGAATACTTTATTCTGATATATGCTAATAGTTGGATAATAAAATTTTAATTTGATAAAAATATATATTAAAAAATAAAAATTCAATTCAATTGCTCGATTCCCAGGTCAATCGATCCAATGGCTTTCTCAAAACCGAAACTCTTGTTGGTTTCGTGCTAACCGCTAACTGATCTAATCCAAGTTTTTATTTTTATTTTTATAATTTTAATAAGTTTATTCAATTATAATATTTTCTAAATATTATTATTGTTTTTTAAGAATCCTAATATATTTTTAGTTTTATAAAAAATTTAAAATTTTATTAAAATTGATTCAATTATTATATTTTTATAATATTTAGGGTTAAATAGTGATTTACCCCTTTAACTATACTTTGTTCCTCAATGTAGTACTTGTAGTTTTTTTTTTCTCAATTTAGTACATGTGGTTTTATTCCGTCAACCAAATAAAGTTACGTCATAATGTTGAACCAATCAACCACTGTAACATGGCACAATATTTATTAAAAAACATTTTTTTTTCCAAAAATTCCTTTTTATTTCCATTTTATTGATTCATCATCACCATCGGTAACAACACATCATCATTCATCAGTATCACCATTGTCGAAATCATCTTTTTTGAAAACGACGAGTTTCGAAAATTATCTTAAAATCGAAAATAATGGGAGTCACCACCAATCCTTTTGTATAGTGTGATTGAATTACCTTAAAACGTTTAAAATCTGTTTTGAAAAATATTTTGGTCTTCGTAATCCAGAAAACGAGTTCGAGAGTCGGTTACACATGAGGAAGGGTTAGCACCCTCATACGCCCAAAATTGGTACCACATTGATTATCTTAGGGTCTTGTTTGTAAAATTTTGAAAGCTCGAATAAATTTTAAAATACGATCCTTGAATGCATGAGTTACGTTTAAAAGAAATCGATTTTGTTTGGAAGTCTCACTATTTCAAAGTGATCGAGGAAGAAAGTCACGTCCAGTGAGTTAGGACATGACATTTTGAGATCCAGAAATAACGAGCTTTCCTTTGTCATAAAATTTTTAACTTTGGAAAAGGATGTTAGATTATCTCGTTTCAAAAAAAGGTCGCACCTAGTAAGTTTAGGTACAAATTTTCAGAATCAGAGATAAAGAAACATTGTCTCGATTTAAGGATATTCTATTATTCTGATTTGAAGAAAAATCGTGCCTAGTAAGTTAAGGCACAAATTTTCAAAATTCGAAATAAAAGAATATTGCCTCGATTTTAAAGTTTTTGCGAAAACAATTTTGTAAACAAATATGCAAGTTTAATATGAATGAGTAGTTAATAATGGATATTAAATAACATGAAGTAAGATAATTAAGCAGATAAATGGTAAGCAAAAAAAATCAAAAATACAAAATACGAGTGCATAATAATTAAAATTAAATGCAAATATTGATGAGGAAGAAAAAAGAAAACAATTGGACTTGAAAATGAGACCTTTTGGATACTCGGGGGCAAAATGGTAATTTTGGATTATCGGGGGGCAAAATGATAATTTTGGGAAAGTTCGGGATTAAAACGAAACTTTAGACATCCGAGGGTAAAACGGTAACTTTTAGAAAAAATCGAGATAAAAAACGGAATTTTTGGACATCGAGGGGTAAATGATAATTTTTAGAAAAATTGGGATTAAAAATGGAAATTTTGGACATCCAGGGTAAAAAATGGAATTTTGGAAAGTTTTTGGGTAAAAAATGGAATTTTGGAAAGTTTGAGGGTAAAAATGTAATTTTTGGAAGTTTCGAGGTTAAAATGGAATTTTTGGAAGTTTGGGGGTAAAAATGTAATTGTTGGAAGTTTCGGGGTCAAAAATGGAATTTTTGGAAGTTCGAGGGCCTCGTTGACAATAAAACCAAAAAATATGACACATGGCAGCTTCTCATGCCTTCAAAAGTCAAAAGACCAATTTGTAAAACTTTTAAAATTACTGGGTCAATTTGTAATAAAATAGAATTTGATTTAGGGATGAAATTAAAACAAATCAAAAATAAAAAGGACCAAAAGCGTAGATAACCCAAAAATGACATGTGGTAGCTTGTTGTGCTTTCAGAAAGGTTAAGGGACTAAATTAAAAATGAGATAAAATTAATTGGCAAATGTATAATAAATTAGAAGTATAAAAAGGATTTTATTGTAAATTTTTAAAAAAAGGAAGGATTGTGCGCACAAAATAACCCATTTCAGCTTTGAATTCCTCATTCAAGAATCGGTGCCGCACAGGTAAGGTATTTAGACAAATTTTTTAGCAAAAAAAATCCATTTTCCTTCATTTCTCTTTAAAAAAGATTCTTTGCTCTGTACTTTTTTCTCTCAATGGCCTAAGGACAGAAACCCATGGCCGTCGCACTACCCATTACCGGGACTGATCTCCAATGCCGATCGTCGTCCGCCATCACGCGCGCCACCTTCTCCGTCCACACGCCGTCGTCCAAGGTAAAAGTTTCTCCTTTTTCCCTTTTCAGATTTTCATACCTTGTTTAAAACCCTTTGTTCTTTCTTATTACCTTACCGTAAACCATTTCAATATTTTCTTCTCCTTTTTTTTTAAAAAACGCCTCTGTTTCAAAACTCGAATAGATTCGTTTTTGTTTGTCAAAATCTGCCTTTTGATTCATAACATTCTCAGATCTATGTTCATTGCTTCATGCTTTTATTTGTTTTATTTGTTTCAAAATCTGTTCTTGCTTTTGTGTTATTAATTACTCTTTTCCTCTTGATTCAAATCAGCATTCTGGGACATCCCTCGCGACCATGGGCAGATCGAAAGGGGAGTAACCGGAGCCGCGACGACGGCGGCTCTTCGAATCTAGGGTACGCCCGTTTAACCTCCTTTTTTATTAAAATATTTGAAACGTTTTTTAATAATTTATTATGAATGATGATAATAATGACATGCCTGAACCTATTTAATGAATTAAAAACATTTTACAAAAAAAATCCTTTTGAAAAATGAGCATTAAATGAAATACATTAATAATAAGTACATATCAAAGCACATACTTTGGAAATATCAAAAGTAATAACACTTGGTACCTGTTCTGATTTCTGATAATGTATGCTTCATTTGTTGCTCTGTATGTATTGGATGTTTCAGTTTTTGATTTAAAAAAGGCTTGTTTGCTTCTATATTATTTCCTCCAAAAACTTAAAGGTGTACATTAAATTTTTTGAATCTCCAAAAAATCCCCCTTTTTGAAAAATGAATGAATCTGGTTTTATAACCAGAATTACAATGATGGTAATTTGTCTTGCACAACTAATTGCTTGTCTGTCTTTTCTTTTGCAGGTTGGCTCGACAGTGGCAGTGCAACTTGCTGGTGATGGTGGTTGATGATGGTGATGTGGCAGCATGTGAGTGGGCGGGGTGGGTGGCAATTTGGTCCAAGTTGTCTTAGTTAGGGCAGATTGGTGTTAGGTTTAGTTTAGGTCAATTAGATTTGGCCCAATTAGATTTAGGGTGCAATGGGTCAAATTGGGCTAGACTTGTAATTTGGGTCAATTGAAAATGGGCCTATTAAAATGGACATTTGTATTTGGACTTTTTAATTGGACCTTTAATTTAATTTTAATTTAAAAATAAATTTAAATTTAAAGTAAATCCAAACTCAAAAATGAATTTGAATTTAAAATAAATTCAAAACTTATTTAAAAATTAAAATTTAAAATTTAGACTCAATTAAGTGTTGGGCCCGATCAAAATTGGGCTTCAATTTGCTCGTTGCTATGTAACAGGAACAGAGCAAAGACCAAAAGAAAGCCCAATTTTGTCTAGTTTCATTTCTTCGTTGCTCTTTCTTGAATTGGTCCACCCTTCACTTTATTGACCGTTTGATTTTGCCGCATCTCCCTCTGCATCTTCAACATTATGATTCCATCTTGCCCTAAGGAAATTTTCAAAAAGACAAAATTTGCTACTGTATTTTCACTCCATTCTTTTGAAATTTCAAAGAGATTGAAGTTTGTCACCGTAGTCTTTGAGTCTGGTTTCATTGATTTGGTCTTCTTCTAGTATCTCATCAGGAAGATGGTTGCGTTGCTTGTTTCAATCCGCTTCTTTGTATCTCATCAGGAAGACGAATTAGGTCCACTTCTCAGTATCTCATCAGGAAGCTAACCATTTTATTGCTTTGACCTACTTCTCTGTATCTCATCAGGAAGCTAGGGTTCAGAGATTTGTTCGTATTGAGCCTTGAGTTAGTATACTTCTTTGTATCTCATCAAGAAGATGACCGCCTCACTAGTTTCAATTCGTTTCTCTGTATCTCATCAGGAAGACGAATTTGGTCGACTTCTCAGTATCTCATCATGAAGCTAACCATTTTATTGCTTCGACCTGCTTCTCAGTATCTGATCAAGAAGCTAGGGTTCGAAGATTTGCTCGTATTGAGCCTCGAGTTGGTATACTTCTCTGTATCTCATCAGGAAGATGACCACCTCACTTGTTTTAATCCACTTCTCTGTACCTCATCAGGAAGACGAATTTGGTCCACTTCTCAGTATCTCATCAGGAAGCTAACCTTTTTATTACTTCGACCTACTTCTCAGTATCTCATCAGGAAGCTGGGGTTCGAAGATTTGCTCGCTTTGAGCCTTATTTCATTGATTTGGTCTACTTCTTAGTATCTCATCAGGAAGATGATCTCATCGCTTGTTTCAATCCGCTTCTCTGTATCTCATCAGGAAGATTAATTTGGTCCACTTCTTAGTATCTCATCAGGAAGTTGGGGTTCGAAGATTTGCTCGCTTTGAGCCTCGTTTTGTTATACTTCTCTATATCTCATCAGGAAGATGACCGCCTCACTTGCTTCAGTCCGTTTCTCTGTACCTCATCAGGAAGAAGAATTTTGTCCACTTCTCAGTATCTCATCAGGAAGCTAACCTTTTTATTACTTCGACCTGCTTCTCAGTATCTCATCAGGAAGTTGAGTTTCGAAGATTTGGTCTACTTCTCAGTATCTCATCAAGAAGATGACCACATCGCTGTTTGTGTATAATCGTAATCTGCCCCGTGATCGGGGTAGTAGATTGGTTGACGGTGATCTGCCTCAAGCTCGGGGTAAATGCTCAGGGTAAGAGATTGGTTGATGATGATTTGCCTCAGGCTCGGGGTAAAAGATCAAATGGCTTCAATCTACCCCAGGCTCGGGGTAAGAGATTGGTTGACGATCTAACTTCACTCTATTCCATTGCAACTTCAAGGAGATTGGGATCCGCTGCTATAGTTTTATTCCAACTTTGCTGCAACTTCAGGAAGATAGGATTTGATGTTAAAGCTTCATCTTGCTCTTACTACAACTTCAGAGAGATAAAGACTTGCTATTGTTTTTAATCCGACTTTACTGCAACTTCAAGAGGATAGGAATTGATGTTAAAGCTTCATCTTGCTCTTACTGCAACTTCAGAGGGATAAAGACTTGCCATTGTAGTTTTGATCTGATCCACTACGACTTCAAGGTAGAAGTTTCACAGTAGTGGATTCGACCTTTCTCGTCATGTTTCTAAGGTACCGGGTTCGCCATTGCGACTTAAACCTTTCCTTTTCAAATCTTCGTGGTACTGGATTCGCTGTTGTGGCTTAAATCTTTCCCTTCTTGTCTTCTGAGGTACACTGTCCGCCGTTACGACTTAAGCCTTTCCCTTTTGTATCTTTATGGTATTGGATCCGCCGTTGTGATTTTAGATCTTTCCTTTCATGTCTTCATGGTACTGGATTCGCCGTTGCAGATTAAATCTTTCCCTTCTTGTCTTCTAAGGCACACGGTCTACCGTTGCAACTTAGACCTTTCCCTTTTGCATCTTTGTGGTACTGGATCCGCCGTTGCGGTCTTAGATCTTTCCTTACATGTCTTCCTGGTACTGAGACCTATAGAATATGCTCAAATGGGTCTCTAGGTAGGCTAGATTGTTTAGGATGTCATGCTTAAAGTGAGTCAAAATGCTCCTAACTAGGTGAATATGAATGATTTTATCTTAGTCCTTAGGTTGACATTATTCATCGTTTGTCTAAGTCTTATCGCTGATGTATTATCATGCTTTATGTATGTGTATCATTGTCATGGACCCTAAAGAGGTAGTCGTAATTTGGACTATTTATTTTGAGACCTTTCTAAACCTCGGGTTATCTCCAACTAGTGGTCCTGTTTCAGGTCTCTGTAATATTTAGGAATTTTCCAAAATGATATGTAGAAATCCTTCTATTCCTTATATTTGTTGACCACTAACTGTTATTTCAAATGCAAAGATGCTTGAATCAAGGCTATAAGATGGATGAAATTGAATTTGATTGCAAACAAAGGTCATATGAATGAAAAGATCGTTTGGTTCATTAATCATTATTTCAATGTGGAATTTGCTTGAGCATGGTTGCAAGGCGAATGAAATTTTATTAGAGGTAAAGCTCACATGAATTGAAAGATTAAAATTGACCCATATTGGTCAAAGGATGCCAAATATAAAGTGGGCAAAGAATAGAGTTAGGTGGATGAATTTCATTGGAGGCAAAGCTCGCATGAGTGAAAAGATTAAAATCAATAGTCTATTGGCTGTCATGCAAACGTGCTTGAACATAGTTACGAAATGGATGAAATTGAATTTGATTGAAGGTTAAAGCTTGCATGAATGAAAAAGGTCATTGGTTCATTGATCATTGTTTTGATGTAAAAATGCTTGGACATGATCGCAAGGCGAATGAATTTTATGGAGGCAAAGCTCACAAAAGGATTAAAAATGACATGTGTCGAAACCATCCTTTTTTAAAAGCGACTAGTCTCGAAAAACCCTTAAAATCAAAAAATAATGGGAGTCGCCACCAATCCTTTATTCGGTGTGATTGGATCACCACAAAACATTTTTCTTCTTGGTCTTCGAAATCTAGAAAAAATAGGTTCGGGAGTCGGTTACGCATGAGGAAGGATTAGCACCCTCATGCCCCCAAGATTGGTACCGTATTGATTATTTTCGGATCTTGATTTGTAACATTTAAGAGCTCAAATAAAGTTTAAAATACGATCCCTGAGTGCATGAGTTAAGTTTAAAAGAAATTGGGTTTGTTTGGAAATCCCGCTATTTCAAAGTGATCGAGGAAGAAAAGTTACATCCAGTGAGTTAGGACACAACATTTCAGGATCTAAAAATGATGAGCTTTCCTTCCTAAAAAACTCTTTTGTAAATTTTTGGGAAAAGGATATTCGATTCTCTCGATTCGAAGAAAGGTTGCACCTAGTAAGTTAAGGCGCAATATTTCAGGATCGAAGATAAGGAAACATTGCCTCGATTAAGGGTGTTCGATTATTTCGATTTTAAGAAAAAAAATGCACCTAGTGAGTTAAGGCACAAATTTTTGAAACTCGAAATAAAGGAATATAACCTCAATTTTTTTTAAAAGAAATATTTTGAAAACAAGCATGCGAGTTAAATATGAATAAGTAGTTAACAATGAATATTAAACGCAACATGAAATAAATAGGAAGATAAATTATCCACGAAAAATCAAGATGCAAAATACGAGCGCGAAAAAAGTTAATGAGAGAGAAGAATGATGTAATCGAAGTTTAAAACGAGACTTTTTGGATGCACGGGGGCAAAATGGTAGTTTTGGAAGGTTCGAAGCCAAAAATGGGATTTTTGGAAGTTTAAGGGTAAAATGGTAATTTTCAGAAGGTTCGGGGTCAAAAATGGGATTTTTGGAAGTTCGAGGGTAAAATGGTAATTTTTGGATGGTTCGGGGTCAAAAAATGGGATTTTTGGAAGTTTGGGGGTAAAATGGTAATTTTAGAAGGTTCGGGGTCAAAAATGGGATTTTTTGAAGTTTGAGGGTAAAAATGGTATTTTTAGAAGGTTCGGGGGTAAAATGGTAATTTTTTGGAAGGTTTGGGGTCAAAAATGGGAATTTTGGATGTTTAAGGGTAAAATGGTAATTTTTGGAAGGTTCGGGGTCAAAAATGGGATTTTTGGGAGTTCGAGGGTAAAATGGTAATTTTTAGAAGGTTCGGGGTTAAAAATGGGATTTTTGGAAGTTCGAGGGTAAAATGGTAATTTTTGAACAATTTAGGGACCTCCGGGGTAATAAAACCAAAAACAGGTGACACGTGGTAACCCCCGAGGCATCCTGAAGTCAAAGGACTAGTTTGAAAACCATGGAAAATTTTAGGGTCAATTTCGTAATTAAAACGAACTTGATTTAAGGATTAAATTAAAATAAATTAAAAATGAAAGGGACCGTTTGTAGAAATAAACCTAAATAATGACATGTGGTAGTCCTTGATGTTTTCAAAAGGGTCTAAGGATTAAATTGAAAAGCATTGAAAATTATTGGGCCAATTTAAAATTAATTAAAAGTACGAGAAGGACCTGATTGAAAATTTGAGAAAAAACGGAATGACCAAATGCATAAATATCCCTTTTCTCAAAAAAAGGCGGATCCTTTAGGCGGGTCAGTTCGGATTTCGAGTCGGACATGGGTAATAACCCAAAACAGTACCGTTTTAAAGCTGAAACTCAGCCCTCAAAACGACACCGTTCTGAGGTCCTATAAATACCCTTTTCTAGAGAAAAAAAATCACTTCTTTAGTCCTTTTAAAAAAAAACAGAAAGTTCTCCGAAAAACCTCTCCCCCCTCCTTTGCCGGCCATGCTCCGGCTGGTCGAGCTGGTCGGCGTCCGGCGCACGTAGGTCCCACGCGCACCGCTGACCCCCGCGCGTGGTCATTGCGTGTCACCGCCGGGGATCTTCCGGTACACGCGCCATCTTTCCACGCGCCACGCGCCTCCTTTGAAGGTAAACCGTCACTTTTTCCTGCCTTTTCTTCTGCATCCTTTTAAAATAGAGAACGGGTTCAGATCTGGTGAGATCGAACCCCGATCTTTGTTTTTAACAGTTTTTTTGGAAAAACCCCCTTTTCTTTTCTCTTTTTTTTTACTGTTTTTATTATTAACCGCCTTGATTCCAACTCTATTTTTTTTACAGATCCAAGCGTGGTGCGGTGTCGGTGCGATTCTAGTTTTCAGCGGAGGCTCCGACGACGGCGACACGAATCAAAGAAGTACCCTCTGACCGTTCGAATACCTTTATTATTATTAATTATTTAAAAAAAATTATTATTATTAAAATGCCGTTCATTTGTTATCACTGTCATTAATGCCATTATCATTATTGTTATTAACCAACTATTATTATTAATGACCATTAAGAAACGTTTTGAAAATAACGTAAATAAATAACAACGGGGTATTGAATGCATGCATCGAGACTGAATGAGATTTTGAATAGTGGTAAACACTTATTGAGTATACCTGGATACTTTAATGCCTAACCACTGTGAATCCGGTCTGCCTTTTGTTGCCTTTGAGATTATTTGAAATTTTTTTTTCTAAATTGATCTTTGAGACTCTTAACTTGCTGTATATTAATTTTCGGATATTCCAAATCCAACCCTTACAACTGAGAATCAATTCGGCTTTTATAGCCTGTTTCACAATCATTCTGTTTTGTTTTATGTAACTAAATGCATATCTAATCTGCTTTCTCTTCTTGCAGGTTCGGTGACGGTGGCAGTGGCGGTTATATCAGTTGGTGGCAGTGCAAGTTGCAACTGGAGATGACAACTTAATGGCTGACGTGGCAGATCCTGGTTGGCTGAGGGGAAGGTGGCAACAGCACTAGTTGTAGCAGATTAGGATTAGGCTTTAGGGCAGTGTTAGGTTCGGGCCTATTTGGGCCATTGTAGCTTTGGCTTAGGTCATTTGAATTTGGGCCCAATTGGGTCTAAGAATGTAATTTGGACTTTTTGTAATTATTTTGGACTTTTGTATTTGGGTTTTATTTATTTTAAATTTTAAATTTGAAAATAATTTTAAACTTAAATTAAATTTAAATTTTAAAATAAATTTAAATTTTTAAACAAATTTAATTTTAAAATAAATTTAAAGGGAGTATGAGCCCAGTCAAAATTTGGGCTTCAACAGCTGCCCCATCTTTGCTCGTTGTTGTGTAATGGGAATAGAGCAAAGATACAAAAGCAAGCCCAATTTTGTCAAGTTCTACTTCTTAGCTGCTCTTTCTTCAACTGGTCCACCTTTTGCTTTATGTCTGTCGTTTAATTTCACTGCATCAGCTTCTTTACATTTTTGATGTTGTGATTTCATCTTGTCCTTAGACAATTTCAAAAAGACAAAATTTGCTACTGTGATTTTACTCCATTCTCTTGAGATTTCAAGGAGATTGGAATTCGCTGCCGTAGTCTCTGAGTCGGGCTTCATTGACTTGGCATTCTTATCAGTATCTCATCAGGAAGATGACTGCATTCACTCCTCTGTGTTCCATCAGGATTTGGTTCACTTCTCTGTATCTCATCAGGGAGCTAACCACTTTATCACTTCGACTTGCTTCTTAGTGCCTCATCAGGAAGTTGGGATTCGAAGCTTCGCTTACATCGAGCGTGAGTTTGGTTTGGTCTTCTTCTTAGTATCTCATCAGGAAGATGATCACATCGTTGTTTCAATCCACTTCTCTGTATCTCATCAGGAAGACGAATTTGGTTCACTTCTCCATATCTCATCAGGAAGCTAACCGTCTATTACTTTGACCTGCTTCTCGGTGTTTCATCAGGAAGCTTGGGGTTCGAAGATTTCACTCGTTTCGAGCGTGGGCTTGGTTTGGTCTTCTTCTCATCAGGAAGATGATCACATCGCTGTTTCAATCCGCTTCTCTGTATCTCATCAGGAAGACGAATTTGTTTCACTTCTCCGTATCTCATTAGGAAGCTAACCGTCTATTGCTTCGACCTGCTTCTCGATGTCTCATCAGGAAGCTTGGGGTTCGAAGATTTTGCTCATTTTGAGCGTGGGCTTGGTTTGGTCTTCTTCTCAGTATCTCATCAGGAAGATGATCACATTGTTTTGTGGATAATCGTAATCTGCCCCCTGATCGGGGTAAGGCATTGGAATCCTGTTCCTTTTCATCTTAGTGATCTCAACGATTCATCTCGCTCTATGGCGGGGGTGTGACTTGTGAAATATGCTTCTATGAGCCTCTATGTAAGCCTAAATGCTCCTGACTTGTATGAATGTGTATGATGAATGTCAGATTTATTTATTATTTACTCAGGTCGGTACGTCTGTCGCCTGTCCAAATTTTGTCTTTGATGTGTTGCTCCATCTTTTCTAGATTGTTCTGGAACTGCTTATTTTTTAAGCGTATCTTCCCGTTGGTGGTCTTGTTTCGGGCTTCTTGTAATTTCTGAAAACTCCAGAATAATGCTCATAACCTTTTGTATGATTTATTAGTTCATTACCCGTTATTTAGATGCAAAATGCTTAGGCCAAAATTATGAGAAACAAAGTCATATTTCAGAAAATTCTATTAAGAAAAGGATCAAAGGGAACAATATATCAACAAGGGGATCAAGGGAAACAATCATTAGTTGAAAATTGTCAAGTATACAGTGAAGAATAATTGGTTGCCCCAATTATCGCAAAATGAGCTACTCTGCGCCAACTTGCTTGAGAATCACTCCTAATCTTTGATGTGTGCCTAGAAGATCTAGAGTGCTTTGTTGATATTTCAAGTTGTAACCTTCCTCTTTCTCGTCGACCCGTTCTTTGGACCTGAGCCGCCCTTTGCGGGTTTTCAACTCAAAGTTCTCTTGGTTCCAGGACGCCCTTTGCAAGTTTTCATCCTGAACCCTTTTTTTTTTACGCCCTTTGCGGGTTTTCATCTTAATTCCCATTTTGTTTCTAGGTGAAGTATTTTTTTACCGAGTCTGAATTGACGGGGTTGTACAGCTCTTTGCCATCCATCTCTGTCAAGATGAGAGCTCCTTCTGAGAAAGCCTTTTTTACCACGTAAGGCCCTTCCCAATTGGGCATCCATTTCCCACGAAAATCTTTGTGTATGGGAAGTATCTTTTTCAGAACTAGATCTCCCTCATAGAATTCCCTAGGATGAACTTTTTTGTCGTAAGCTCACATCATTCTTTTCTGGTACATCTGGCCATGGCGAATGGCTTTTAATCTCTTTTCCTCAATTAAATTCAACTGGTCATATCGAGCTTGGACCCATTTAGCCTCATCAAGTTGAAGCTCTGTTAAGACTTGAAGGGAGGGTATTTCAACCTCAATAGGCAAGACTGCTTCCATACCGTATGCCAATGAGAATGGTGTTGCCCCAGTAGAAGTTATGACTGAAGTTCTGTAGGCAAAGAGGGCAAATGGTAATTTTTCTTGCAAGTCCTTGTAAGTCTCAGTCAATTTGGCCACAATCTTCTTGATATTCTTATTAGCTGCCTCCACAGCCCCATTCATTTTTGGGCGATAGGGAGAAGAATTATGATGCTTAATTTTGAACTGTTTACAAACTTCTGTTATCGTACTGTTGTTCAAATTAAGGGCATCCTTTCGGGCATCCCATATCGGCAAATGATTTCCTTTTTCAGGAACCTGCTAACCGCAGACTTGGTAACATTCGCATATGAGGTTGTCTCTACCCATTTAGTGAAGTAGTCAATCACCACAAAGATAAATCTATGACCATTGGAAGCCTTTGGAGAAATTGGCCTGATAACATCCATGCCCCACATAGAAAAAGGTCAGGGAGAAGTCATGACATGAAGATGTGATGGAGGTACATGGATCTTGTCTCCATAGATCTGGCATTTATGGCACTTCTTGGCATAATTGATGCAATCACCCTCCATACTAGACCAGTAATACACAAATCTTATTATTTGTCGGGCCATCGTGAAACCGTTGGTGTGTGTCCCACAAATACCTTCGTGGACCTCTTCTAAAATCTTTTTAGCTTCAATTACATCGACACACCTCAGCAACACTTGATCTTTTCTCCTTTTGTACAAGATTTCCCCGTCCAGGACATATTCACTGGCTAGTCTTCGTAGTGTTCTTTTTTCATTTTCTGAGGCTTGCTCGGGATACTTTTGATCTCTCACAAACTGAAGAACATTCTGGTACCACGGGTGATCATCTTTTTCCTCTCCATCCTCTGTCTCAATATTGCAACAATGAGTAGGAGCTTCATAGATACTCATCTGAATGAGCTTTACATTTTCCGTCCTACTCACTTTAATCATTGAGGCTAGAGTGGCAAGAGCGTCTGCCATCTGGTTCTCTTCCCGTGGGAGGTAATGAAATGTGACGTCATCGAATTCGGTGATCAACTCGAGAACCAATTTGCAATAATTCATTAACTTGAAATCCCTTGTTTCCCATTCTCCTTTTAGTTGATAGATTACCAGTGTAGAGTCTCCATAAATCTCCAAAATTTTGATTCCCCGTTCTATGGCCGCACGGATTCCCAATATACATGCTTCGTATTCAGCCATATTGTTTGTGCAATCAAAATCAAGCTTGCTGATGAAATGGTAATGATCTCCCTCTGGTGATACCAAGACTGCTCCGACCCCATTGCCTGTGGCGTTTGAAGCTCCATCGAAATTCATCCTCCAAGGTCGTTCTTTCGTGTCTTCCCCTTCAGTAGTCGCAACATACATTAAATCCTCATTTCAGGAAATCGAAGTCTATAGACTCATAGTCTTCTAAAGCCCTACTTGCCAGGAAGTCAGCTATCGCACTTCCTTTTATTGCTTTCTGATTGACATAGACTATGTCAAATTCAGAGAGCAAGATTTGCCATCGAGCTAATCTCCCATTCAATGCTGCTGACTCCATCAAATACTTCAGAGGATACAATTTCGAGATCAACCAAGTGGTGTGATATAGCACGTAATCTACGTGTAGTCCAGACGAGTGCACAACATAATTTCTCAATAGGTGAATATCGTGTCTCACAATCAGTGAATTTCTTGCTGAGATAATATATCGCCCTTTCTTTCTTTCCGGATTCATCATGTTGGCCTAGTACACATCCCATGGAATTTTCAAAGACCGTTAAGTACATGATCAATGGCTTCTTAGGAATCGGAGGTACCAAGATGGGAGCCTTGGATAAATAGTCTTTGACCTTATTAAAGGTTTCCTGACATTCATCATCCCATACACCCGAGTTGCGCTTTCTAAGCAGACGGAAGATAGGATCGCATTTCTCAGTTAACTGTGAGATGAACCGAGCAATGTAATTTAGTCTTCCTAAGAACCCTCAAAATTTTTTTTGAGTGCTGGGTGGTGGTAATTCCTGTATAGCTTTGACTTTATCCGGGTCAATTTGAATTCCTTTTTTGCTGACCAAAAAACCTAACAATTTTCCTGATGTGGCCCCGAAAGTGCATTTGGCTGGATTCAACTTTAGTTGATATTTCCTTAGCCTTCCAAATAACTTTCTCAGGATTCTTACATGTTCCTCCTTCGTTTGAGATTTCGCAATCATGTCATCGACGTAAACCTCAATTTTTTTGTGCATCATGTTATGAAACAGGGTCAACATAGCCCTCTGATAAGTTACCCCTGCATTCTTGAGTCCAAAGGGCATCACTTTGTAACAAAATGTTCCCCATAGCATGACAAAAGTGATTTTGGTCATATCCTCAGGGTCCATCCTTATCTGGTTATACCCAGAGAAGCTATCCATGAAGGAAAACAGGGAATGTCCTGCCGTATTGTTGACTAGAGTGTCGATGTGGGCCAAAGGAAAATTATCCTTTGGGCTAGCTTTATTTAAATCTCGATAGTCCACACACATACGCACCTCTCCATCTTTTTTGGGAACGGGGACCATATTAGCTACCCATTCAGAGTATTTAACCACTTGGAGGAAACCGGTGTCAAATTGTTTCCTGACTTCTTCTTTTATTTTTAACAACACATCCGATCTCATCCTTCGAAGTTTTTGCTGCACAGGCCTGTTTTCTTCCTTTATAGGGAGTTTATGCACCACAATGTCAGTACTTAAGCCGGGCATATCTTGGTAAGACCATGCAAAAATATCTTGGAACTCTTGAAGCAGCTCGATCAGATTCCTTCTGGTTTCTACGGAGATACTTGTCCCGATTTTCACCTCTTTCTCTTCATCTTAGTGCCCCAGATTAATAACTTCCACTGAGTCAGAATGAGGCAGGATCTGTTTTTCTTCCCGTTCCATCATTCTTAACAGATCCGAAGGTAAATCACAATCTTGATTATCTTCAAGGTCCTGAAGTTCTTCCAAACACATATCTTGCTTGAAGTGGGGTTCTAAGTTAGCGTCAGGATTGCTCATATTATTGATATCTGAGGATCTGTCAAAGAATGAAAGAAAGGTCTAAAGGGCGAAATGAATTTGCGAAAGAATGACCATATGGTATATGTATGTGTATGCATGTATTGAACCTTGTTTATTAGACACGTACGAATGATTTAGTAAGTCGAGTTTAAGAAATGAAAGAATAGTTATGAAAAGAGTATAAAATGGAAAGTGCGCTTCATTCAAAATAACGGAATAATGACCATGGGCCCTTTTACAAAAAGATTCATATTGCTTTCGAGCCTAAAGCAATAGGTGTTTTCGAGCATTACTCTGAAGAAATCTTAAAAATTACAGGGAGTTCCTCCGTGGTCCAATTATTCAAAGTGCTTCCTGGTGTACACGGACCAATTTTCGATGGATTCCCTTTCTTTTCTTCATCGGATATAGCATTAACGCCTAGGTCTTTTACGATGCCTTCCTTGGTTCTAATTGTCATTTGCTTCTTTTCCTGCTAGTTGATCACTTCTCCTAAGATGAAAGTCTCATAGATGTGCGGGAAAATCATGGGTTCCCACGAGATGTCCTTTCCAACTAGTCTGACCCTCCTTCTTTCTTGCCTTTCTCCAGCTCCTTTCTCTTTTATTTTGTGTCTGGCTTGTACCCCAAGCCATAACGATCCCGTTTTTCTATTGGTATCGGTATGTTAACTCTTCCTTGGAGGTATTTTCCTAGTCCTCTCCTAGGTCTCGCTCCTTTTCCGACCGTTAACTTTAAACCCATCCTGGTGGTTGACGATATTGTAGGCATAGGTATTTTCCTCCCTTCCGAAATGAAGGTTGCATTGACGAACTCTAGTGAGCGGAATGAGCATTCCACAGCTTCCTCGTCTATTCCCACGTATGGTGAATCGCTTGTTATGGACGCGATTATTTCCTCCTCCGCATTAATTATATCAGCAGCCCTTCATTTATTAGCTTCACTTTCTAGTGCAAAGAGGAAGGTACTGCCCCAGATGAATGGATCCATGGTCTTCCTAGCAGACAGTTATAAGTAGGCCTGATGTCCATTACTAGAAAATCTACTTCATACGTATTTGGCCCAATATGAAGGGGTATTTCAATCTTCCCCATTACCTTCCTTTTTGTCCCATCAAATGCTCTTACTATGTTATTGCACCCTTTCATGTGAGAGCTATCGATTGACAATCTTTGCAGTGTAGCTAGTGGTAGCACATTCAGGGCTGAACCATTGTCTATGAGTACTCCAGGTAGCGTATACCCTTTACAATGGGTAGTGATGTGTAGAGCCTTGGTGGACTCTATTCCTCTTGTTGGTATTTCATCATCGCTGAAGAAAATGAAGTTATCAGCACTCAAGTTATTGACCAATCGATCTAGTTTGCTGACGGAAATGTCATTCGCTACGTAGGTTTCGTTTAGCACCTTCATTAGTGCGCTTCGATGGGCTTCCGAGCTTAAGAGCAATGACAAGATTGATATACGAGCAGGCTATTTGTGTAGTTGCTCTACTACACTATATTCACTATGTCCTAAAAACTTTAAAAACTCCTTCGCCTCATTCTCAGTTACAAGCTCGGTGAGGGGTGTTTCCGGCTTGTTAGTCATTTCCTTTTCAGGCTCACGTATTCTAGCTTTCCCTTTATTGACCTCTTTTTTTTTATCCACAAGGTCATAATCCTTACCGCTCCGGGTAACAAGGTTAACGTCCTTCCTGGGTTCCTTTTCCTTTGGCATGGTCACGTTGCAATTATAACTCCATGGGACCCTCTTGCTATCTTTGTAAGGAAACGTCGCGGGCTTTTGTATGATAATGCGGGGAGTTGTTTGTTCTCTCGTCACACTACGAATAATCACCTTGGGACGATTGCTTCCGTAAGTCTTAGCTGTCTCGTCTTCAGAGGCGCAAACGTCATTAGCTTCCACTCCCTCTTCAAAGAATTCCAGCTCTCGATTGTCCATCATCATTTGGACCACGGCTTTGAACTCGACGCAACTTTGAATTTTATGCCCTTTGACAGCGTGAAACTCGCAATGGTCATCATCCCCGATTATCACACTCTCTTTATCGCTCAAGATTATCCCTTCTTTAACCAACTCCTGTCATACCCATCGAAGTGGAGACTGGATTTCTTCAATATTTCTCTTCATTTTTCGGGCTCCTTCTTCTAGCAAGGCATTCACCCCTTGCTCTGGGTGATTAGGCATAGGATTTCCAGCTATATTGGGTTTTGCTGGCTCTTCTAACTTCACGATCCCGTGCTCTATTAGTCCTTCAACTCGTCTTTTAATGGCGGGGCAGTTTTCAGTCGAATGCCCTTCTGCCTCTACATGGTATTCTCAGTGAGCTTTTGCATCATACCAAGCCGGGAATAGGGGTTTGTACGGTCTTACATGTTGAGGAGCTAGCTCATACGCATCGTATAATATTTTGTAGAGTTCCCCATATGACATTGGAAGGGGGTATATTGAATTTTTTCCCCATATGATAATTGCCTATTGGAGTCTTTGGTTGACTTGTCACGAAGGGTCTGGTGTAACCAGGTCTGTACATGGTTGCATTGTTGACCTCGTTATCTCTTTTTCTAGGGGCAGGCCTTTTAGGGCTTTCTCCGGTCTCAATCTTACCAGTTTGGATCGCATTTTCAATCATTTCCCCTGACATGACCATATCGAAGAAACTCTTGGTAGCGTTTCCTAGCAGATGATTTAGGTAAGGAGCCTTGAGTGTATTGACGAACAACATTGTTGTCTCCTTTTTTGTTAATGGTGGCTGTACTTGTGTTGCCACCTCACGCCACCTCTGTGCATATGTTCTAAAACTCTCATTTGACTTCTTTTCCATGTTTTGTAGGGTAAGCCGGTCAGGGGCTATTTCTATTACATGGCCATATTGTTTTAAGAAAGCTTGTGACAAATCCTTCCACGAATGGATTTTCAATCGGCTTAACTGATTGTACCATCTGATCGCCGACCCGGCCAGGCTGTCTTGAAAATAATGAATTAACAATTAGTCATTATGTACGTGCCCTGCCATTTTTCTACAGAACATGGTTAGGTGAGCTTCGAGGCAGCTCGTCCCACTATATTTTTCAAATTCCGAAGCTTTGAATTTGGGCAAGAGCACTAGTTCCGGAACCAAACTTAGTTCTTTGGCATCTACCCCATAGGCAATTTCAACCCCTTGCATTGCGTCAATTTTCTCTTCCAAACAACTGTATTTTTCTTCTATTTGTCTGGGAAGATCTTCTCTTATCATTTCGTCAAAATCTGGAACACCCAGATTTACGGCATTATCCTCTGGATTTGACCCTGATTCAGTTGGATAATTAGCCGGTCGTGACGTGCCTGTGGCTGGTTGCTATGCCCTTACAGTAATGGTGGGCTCCCGTGCCGGCATTTCTTCCGACACTGGGTTATGGAGGGGAGTAAAGCCTGGGGGGACCATCGGTTCCTCTTCTTCCTCAATGGCTGGGCTCTTCCCTTTGTCAGCCATGCTTTGTTTTACTTGCGCTAATTCGTTCATCAGGCTCTTCTGTACTTCCATGAATTGATTCTTCATTTCTCCACACATCATGCTCATTTGCTCTTGGATGCGCTCTTGCATCTGGTCTTGTAACTCCTTTTGAATTTGTTCAAGTTTTTTTTCCATGGCTTTAGTTTTCTTTCGAGTATTATAACGGTGTGAGTTTTCAATGGTTACTGATGTAGCTCTGGATGGTAAATATTAATAAGTTAAGATTGTTATGCAGAAGTATGCGAAAATATGATGCATGTATACAAGAGAAAGGTATTGACTTATAATTCATTTTCCATTTAAAAAACTTCATTTGGATAACAAGTCCCTTAACATAAAGCAAATTACATAAACGGTTTCGCTTTGATGCTCAGAGCCTTGATTTTCTTAAGGAGTTTTGACAGCTTCTGTCCTCGTTCAGTCTTTGTCTCGTATTATATGCTTAACTCTTCTGCTTCAACTGCCAGGGTCTGCACGTGGTCGGCTACTCCGCGGATTTGATTTAAAGCTTCACCCATAACATAATCCCTTTCTTTGACTTCCTTTTGAGTTTGTTGAAGATGCCAATCATTTGTTTCCAACGTCCTTTCCAGAATCTCAGTTCGTATTTCACTATTCTGCAAAGAGGCCTCTAATTCTTCTACCCTCTCATTTAGTCTCTCGATCTCAGCTCGGCTTGCCTTTAACTCCATTACTGAATTTTGACAACGATGCCTATACAAAGATTCCTCAAATTCTCCTACTCGAGCTTTTAATTCAGCTACTTCGGCTTGGCTTTCCAGAAGGCTGCTCTTTATAGCATTTTCCTGGACTTGGGCGTCTTGGAAATTGTTTTCCAGTGACTTGTTTTATTTTTCTCTTCGCAGACTTCCTGCTGCCATTGCTCTGATGTCTTACCCAAATCGGCGGTTCTCATTGACAATCGAAGTTTTTTATAGTCCTTCTTTAGGCTGCTCAGATCTTCTTCAGCCTTATTCTTCCCTTTCCTTAATTTTTCCGCCTCCAGCTTCTGAACATCAACATCTAGTCCTAGAGCACCTTCTCTTCCTCTAGTTTTTCTATCACTTTCCCCATCTCAGCATTTTTCTTTTCAAAATCCTGTTTAATTATCTCTAATTCAGTCAGAACTACCTACAAGTGTTCTTCAATTGGGCAGACAATCTCCGGGTTCGGCACAGGAATATTGTCATTGATCCTTTTGTTTCTCCACCAATCGTATTCCGCAGTTATCATGGGATTGGCACCGAATGCTTTCATTTTTCAAACCTAGTTCCATGCATTTGAGATTTCTCGAATCCTTTTCTTATTGTTTTCTCCCTGGTACACGAATTCACATTGAGCTATCCCCTACGTCGCGGGAATGAAATGTCTTGATCTATATTGTCTTGAAACTAGCAAAGGTGTATATCCAGTTGCTCTTCATATTCCGACTAATGGGACCCAGTCGAGATCTCCACATCGATATAATATTTCATCAGGAATAAACCATGGTGCTCGCCACTCTATGTCTTCGTCTTTGAGGCTTTGGAGTATGGCCATCCAATTTTCTTCTGAGAAGTTTTCTTATCTCTGCATGGCCACGAACTCTTTCAAAGGGGAGTAATCTTTAGACAAGTACTGATAGGAGACTTTTTCTGTTTTCCAAAAGTGACTATGAAACCATACCATCAGTAGCGGTGCGCAGGCGATAAATCGACCCTCACCCTCCTTTCTGCATGCATTTAAGGATCTGAAAGTTTCAGCTAGAATAGCCGAGACCGGTGTCACTCTTTTACTTAATCTATCAAACAAATCTATCACTGTGTCTTCTATATGTCTTAGGGCTTTCGAAAAAACGACCAACCCATAGATACTTAGGGCTAAAATGTCGATCTTCTTCTTCGCATCTAGATGAGTCCATATCAAATCTCGCAGGCTCTTCCACGTGATGCACTTATTATCGCCTTTGACCTTAACTCGAGCTGCAACCCACTGTTCGCTCATGCCCGTTATGTTTATTAATATTTTAACCATGGTCGGGAGGTTTGGAGCTCTAGAGTAGGCCTTATTTGCTGATATCCTTGGACAACGGAGTAGATTGGTGTATTCTTCTATCGTCAGTGTCATGTCTATATTCCCGAAGGTGAAGCATTTGTAGGCCAAATTCCAATACTGTGTTAAGGCTCTAAAGAGGGATTTGTCCACTTTAATTTCGCACAAGTATGGCAGATCTCCGTATTCTTGGAAAAAAGGTTTGTTTCATGCTGTTGTCCCAACTATCCTAGATCTCCTTCAATTCCAACATATTGTTTTGAGTCGTGCTAGTCCTGGTGTAATCCCAAAGCTCGGACTCATATCCTTCCACTAGGCTGTCACCTTTTTGGCATTGAGTCTCCTCTGACCACATGCGCACGACCATATTGTCCTCCACTTTATCAAAGTACTTATTTTCCATGATTAATTCTCTTATCGATAACAGAACTTTTGAGTCTATACCTTCTCTTTATATGATGATGAGATGTGATGCAAAAAGAGACAAAATAAACCAGTTAGCGAAATGCAGCAATATCAATATACAAGTATAGCATAGAACCTAAGAGTCTGATTCGGAAGATTGCTAAATGGTTTAACATGACTCCTTCTAAAGCAAGTTTCTACGTCTTACTACATGTGGTTTTAGGCTCTAAAGTGGAGGTACCCAAACCGACAGATTCCTTAATCCTCACCCATTACAGGATCATACGGATGAGTTCGGTTTAGGGGGACGCATTTCTCACATGTTTGCACGGAAGCGAAAACTTCACGAAAAGAAGGGTACTTTGTAATCCCTAAAGCAATCCACTATCCTGCACAGAGGTGAAGACCTCATGAAGGAATAGTTTCAGGCTTCCACTTATTAGGGTAATATCATAAGCGGATGTATGCAAATATACACTAGTAATATCACATGATATAATGTCACAAAAGGTGTCGAGGATCGCAAATTAAACAAAACTAAAGCTTTTAAAAGTTTCTAAAGAATACCCGAAAATAATCAATTTTGGCTTGACTCTCGTTTATTTAAAAGTCTCCAGCGGAGTCGCCAGCTGTCGAAACCATCCTTTTTTGAAAGCGACTAGTCTCGAAAAACCCTTAAAATCGAAAAATAATAGGAGTCGCCACCAATCCTTTATTCGGTGTGATTGGATCACCACAAAACATTTTTCTTCTTAAAAAAATGTTTTGAAAACACGTAGGTCTTCGAAATCCAGAAAAAATAGGTTCGGGAGTCGGTTACGCATGACGAAGGATTAGCACCCTCATACGCCAAAGATTGGTACCGTATTGATTATTTTCGGATCTTGATTTGTAACATATAAGAGCTCGAATAAAGTTTAAAATACGATCCCTGAGTGCATGAGTTAAGTTTAAAAGAAATTGAGTTTGTTTGGAAATCCCGCTATTTCAAAGTGATCGAGGAAGAAAAGTTACGTCCAGTGAGTTAGGACACAACATTTCAGGATCTAAAAATGATGAGCTTTCCTTCGTAAAAAATTATTTTTTAATTTTTGGGAAAAGGATATTCGATTATCTCGATTCGAAGAAAGGTTGCACCTAATAAGTTAAGGCACAATATTTCAGGATCGAAGATAAGGAAACATTGCCTCGATTAAGGGTGTTCGATTATTTCGATTTGAAGAAAAAAATGAACCTAGTGAGTTAAGGCACAAATTTTCGAAACTCGAAATAAAGGAATATTGCCTTGATTTTTTTTAAAAAAAATATTTTGAAAACAAGCATGCGAGTTAAATATGAATAAGTAGTTAACAATGAATATTAAACGTAACATGAAATAAATAGGAAGATAAATTATGCACGAAAAATCAAGATGCAAAATACGAGCGCGAAAAAAGTTAATGAGAGAGAAGAATGATGTAATCGAAGTTCAAAATGAGACTTTTCGGATGCATCGGGGTAAAATCGTAATTTTGGAAGGTTCGGAGTCAAAAAATGGGATTTTTCGAAGTTCGAAGGTAAAATGGTAATTTTTGGAAGGTTCGGGGTCAAAAATGGGATTTTTGGAAGTTTGGGGGTAAAATGGTAATTTTTGGAAGGTTCGGGGTCAAAAATGGGATTTTTTGAAGTTTGGGGGTAAAAATGGTAATTTTTAGAAGGTTCGGGGTTTAAAATGGGATTTTTGGAAGTTCGGGGGTAAAATGGTAATTTTCAGAAGGTTCGGGGTCAAAAATGGGATTTTTGGAAGTTTAGGGGTAAAATGGTAATTTTTTGGAAGGTTCGGGGTCAAAAATGGGATTTTTGGGAGTTCGAGGGTAAAATGGTAATTTTTAGAAGGTTCGGGGTCAAAAATGGGATTTTTGGAAGTTCGAGGGTAAAATGGTAATTTTCGAACAATTTAGGGACCTTCAGGGTAATAAAACCAAAAACAGGTGACACATGGCAGCCCCCGAGGCATCCTGAAGTCAAAGGACTAGTTTGAAAACCATGGAAAATTTTTGGGTCAATTTCGTAATTAAAACGAACTTGATATAAGGATTAAATTAAAATAAATTAAAAATGAAAGGGACCGTTTGTAGAAATAAACCTAAATAATGACACGTGGCAGTCCATGATGTTTTCAAAAGGGTCTAAGGATTAAATTGAAAAGCATTGAAAATTATTGGGCCAATTTAAAATTAATTAAATGTACGGGAAGGACCTGATTGAAAATTTGAGAAAAAGCGGAATGACCAAATGCATAAATATCCCTTTTCTCAAAAACACGCGGATCCTTTAGGCAGGTCGGGTCGGATTTTGGGTCGGACATGGGTAATAACCCAGAACGGTACCGTTTTAAAGCTGAAACTCAGCCCTCAAAACGACACCGTTCTGAGGGCCTATAAATACCCTTTTCCAGAGAAAAAAAATCACTTCTTTAGCCCTTTTAAAAAAAATAGAAAATTCTCCGAAAAACCTCTCCCCCCCCTCCTTTGCCGGCCATGCTCCGGTTGGTCGAGCTGGTCGGCGTCTGGCGCACGTAGGTCGCATGCGCACCACCGACCCCCGCGCGTGGTCATTGTGCGTCACCGCCGGGGATCTTCCGGTACACGCGCCACGCGCCTCCTTTGAAGGTAAACCGTCACTTTTTTCTGCCTTTTCTTTTGCATCCTTTTAAAACAGAGATCAGGTTCAGATCTTGTGAGATCGAACCTCAATCTTTGTTTTTAACAGTTTTTTTTGGAAAAACCCCCTTTTCTTTTCTATTTTTTTTACTATTTTTATTATTAACCGCCTTGATTCCAACTCTGTTTTTTTTATAGATCCAAGCGTGGTGCGGGGTCGGTACGATTCTAGTTTTTAGCGGAGGCTCCGACGACGGCGACACGAATCAGGGAAGTACCCTCTGACCATTCGAATACCTTTATTATTATTAATTATTTTTTTTTTAAAAATTTATTATTATTATTATTATTATTATTATTATTATTATTATTAAAAAACCGTTCATTTGTCATCACTGTCATTAATGCCATTATCATTATTGTTATTAACCAACTATTATTATTAATGACCATTAAGAAACGTTTTGAAAATAACGTAAATAAATAACAACGGGGTATTGAATGCATGCATCGAAACTGAATGAGATTTTGAATAGTGGTAAACACTTATTGAGTATACCTAGATACTTTAATGTCTGACCGCTGTGAATCTGGTCTGCCTTTTGTTGCCTTTGAGATTATTTGAATAACTTTTTTTCTAAATTGATCTTTGAGACTCTTAACTTGTTGTATATTAATTTTCGGATATTCCAAATCCAACCCTTACAACTGAGAATCAATTCGGCTTTTATAGCCTGTTTCACAATCATTCTGTTTTGTTTTATGTAACTAAATTCATATCTAATCTGCTTTCTCTTCTTGCAGGTTCGGCGACGATGGCAGTGGCGGTTGTATCAGCTGGTGGCAGTGCAAGTTGCAACTGGAGATGACAACTTAATGGCTGACGTGGCAGATCCTGGTTGGCTGAGGGGAAGGTGGCAACAACACTAGTTGTAGCAGATTAGGATTAGGCTTTAGGGCAGTGTTAGGTTCGGGCCTATTTGGCCCATTGTAGCTTTGGCTTGGGTCATTTGAATTTGGGACCAATTGGGTCTAAGAATGTAATTTGGACTTTTGTATTTGGGTTTTATTTATTTTAAATTTTAAATTTGAAAATAATTTTAAACTTAAAATAAATTTAAATTTTAAAATAAATTTAAATTTTTAAACAAATTTAATTTTAAAATAAATTTAAAGGGAGTATGGGCTCAGTCAAAATTTGGGCTTCAACAACATGTATTGGTCAAAAGTTGCAAAACCTAAGGTGAACAATGAATGGAGTTAGGTGGATGAATTTTATTGGAGGCAAAGCTCGCATGAATGAAAAGATCAAAAGTGACCCATATTGGTCAAAGGATGCCAAATATAAAGTGAGCAAGGAATAGGTTTAGGTGCCCCAAATATCAATGTATGAGCTTCAATGAGCAAACTTGGCGAAGATCATTCTGAGCTTGACATGTGTTCATGAAACTTAGAGTACTTTGTCAATGCCTAAAGGTGTAAAATTTCTCCACCTTGCTACTTTTGAGAGAGAGGACCACTTCACGCCCCTTTTCTCCTTAGGTTTCGAGATGCTATTTACGACTTTTCACTTCAACCTCTCCCTTTTTTCTATTTTTGTTTTTCTTCTTGTTTTTTTTTTCTTTTTTCTTTTCTTTTGCTTTCTTTTTCCTTTTTTTATTTTTTTCTTTGTTCATTGAATCCGAGTTCACAGAGTTGGGCAAGTCTTTTACCGTCCATTTTGACCAAAATTAAAGCTTCTCCAAAAAGACTTTATTCATCTTATGGGGCCTTTGCCAATCTGACTTCCATTTTCCTTGGAAGACTTTTCTAAGTCAGATCCTTTTTAAAACCAGTGCTCTCTCATAAAATTCTCTAGAGCGGATCTTTCTTTGCCGTAAACCCTTTTCATTTGATTATGACTTTTAGTATCTTTTTTTCAATCAAGTTTAGTTGACTGTATCTAGGTTAAATCCATTCTACTTCATCAGTTCTAACAAATTTGGAGGGAAGGAAACTTGATTCCAATGGGTAAGACGACTTCTATTCAGGTGCGAAAGGTGTTGCCCCGGTGGATAGCTCGATAAACTTCGAAGGCAAATGGTGATTTCTTAGGTCGAGTCTTTGTAGGTCTCTGCTATAAATTATTCCTATCGGTCACCTTCAATGTCGATTCACTTTTGGTGCTGAGTTGTGATACTTGTTCTTGAATTGACCATAGACTTTTACTATCGCACAGTTGCTCAAATTCAAGTCATCGTCGGATATCATTCTTTCTTGGCATTCCATACCGACTTATAATCTCTCACTTTCAATAATCTGCTTAACCGTCGATTGTAATAGGAAGTAGTAATCAATGAGCATTAGAAACTTTCTTGCAAAGTTGGCTCGATGGTGTCCATACTTCACATAGAAAGAGGCCACGATATGGAAAGATGATGGAGAATAAATTTTCAAGATGCCTTTTGCGGGTTTTCATCTTGACTTTTTTTTAATGCCCTTTGCTGATTTTGACCCATCTCTTTTTTTTTGCTAACACATCGAGCCCCAATTTTTCAAGTTTCTGTTGAATTTGATTACATTCTTCCTTTTATGGGTGCCTGGGTGTCACAACATCGGTTCCTTAAACCTGGCATGCTTTGATAGGATCATGCAAAAGACTTTTGGATTCTCGAGGCAGTTTTACTTGTTTTTACAAAGACTCATGTCTCAATTCTCACTTAAAATCACGACTCTTCAAGATGATGTCTGTTTCGTGTCTTACTAAAAAATCCGTAGCAGATCGGGAGACGAGTTACATTCTTGATCATTTTCAAAGCCTCAAAGTTTTTTTGGACACATGTCTTACTCAAAAGGGTTTAAGTCAACAACAGTATTGCTCGTATCTTTGATATCAAGGGACCTAGTATAAAGAAAAAAGGGATTCAAAGAATATTTGACGAAAGAATGATTAACTGAGGTATGAACGAATGAGAAGAATAGTAAAGTATTTGTCAAATGGGACAAAAATAATGCATCATTTTTATTAAAATAAAAGATAGTGGTCATTTGCTCTTTATAAAAGGATCCCTATTACTCTCGAGCTTAGAGTGATAAGTGTATTCTGAATATTTTCCTGGAAAAGTCCTAAAAATTATAAGAAGCTCCTCCACAGTCTAGTTGTCCAAAACACTTCCGAGGGTGTAGGGCGAACTCTCGACAGGTTCCACTTTCCATATGATTTATCATATTTCCTCTCGGCTTTTATTTAGGGTAAATGACTCTCTCACACACGAGTGTTTCAATCATGTTGAATCTTATATAATGCACGAGATACAAATGCACATGAATTGATAAAATGCATGCAACAAGGAGTTGATTCTTGGTTCCATTCCATTAGACAACTTTACTAGAAAGCAAGTTCTTTTACATTAGGCAGAAGCATGTATGGTCGTGCTTTAATACTCAAAGTCCTAATTTTTTCTCTTAAGAACGTTGAAGTTATTCCTCATTTACTTCCAATTTCCTTTTGGCGATATCACTTTGTTTTTTGGACAGCCATAAATTCCTTCAACAGAGAATAGTCCTCAAAGAATATCCGACAAGAGACTTTTTTGTCTTTTCAAATGGCCATGCGGCCAAAAGTCGCGAACCAATATACCTTCTTTTGTCCCTTCTTCGACAAGTGCTTAGTGGCTAAAATTGCCAGAACATGGGTGATTCTTTTATCAAGTCAGTCAAACAAATTTACAATTGCATCCCTTACATGCCCCAATACTTTGGGGAAGATGACTAAGTCATTCGAAGATGTCGATATTCTTTCTTGCGTCTGAGTGTACTATATCTTGCGGGATTTTCAAAGCAATACACTTGTTATCCCCTTTTCTCCTCGATCAAAGTTGTAATATTATGCTCGCTCTTTTAGAGTCAGTCTTATCAACTTGAGTTATTCGGCAATGGAGCAATGTAGTGTATTCTTCTACAGTATGTCCATGTTCCATATCCAAAGTAAAATTATTATTTTGAATCCTCGGGCAATAGGATAGAGTGATGTACTCTTTCATCGTGGGTATCATGTTTTTCGAATTAGAAGTTGGATTTCGGTACTAAGTGAGAGGTCGAGATCGATGCCTATTCCTTTTAGCATCAAGTAAGTCGAGATTTTCATGATTGGACATCTGTCTTGTTTTGTCTTCCATACTTCATTCAACTCAAGCTACTATGGCTTTCATGTTCTTGAGTGTAACCCTCAGAACTCTAATATGTGCCCCTTTGATAGACAATAATTTTTCGTTGTTGTTTTTCTTTGACCACATATACACACGACCACATTGACTTTTACCTTATCAAGGAATTCATTTTCTTATGACCAGTTCTCTATTTGGCAATAGAACATGAATCAACACCTTTTTTTATGAAAATGCAAAACAGATTCAAAATATATTGCAATTAAAAGCATAAACATAACCATGTCTCTTACCTTGCTCGAGTAACCACTGAAGGTTTGGCACAATCTCACTCAAGGTAGGCTTGTATAGAATTACAAAAGTTAATAAAATGTGCTGCTTATGAAAGCATTAATGCATAAGAAAGGTATTGACTTATAGCTTAATTCTATTAAAAAAACCTTACTAGAAATCAAACTCCTTTACATAAAAAAAATACGTATATGGTCGTGTCATGGTGTTCAAAAGACTTAATCTTCATTCAAATAGTCTTGGCTCATCTCTGACTTTTGATCCACAATATCATTTTGAAAAGGTTGAGTGGTCAGTCACTTCTCGTACTTAGGCCAAAACTCAGATGATTACAAGATCTTTGTTTTCATCTTGCTCATCTGGCAGATCATCGATTTTCGTTCTCTTTTTTTTGACATGTAAGCCCGACCATATTGTCTTTTATTTCATCAAGGTATCTGTTTTCTTATGACCAGCTTTTTTATTTAGTAATTGAGCTTAGAACTATACCTCTCTTTGTATGAGGATGTAATGCAAATAGATTCGAAATGAACAAGTTAGTTAATTAATATAGGAATAAAACTTGCAATTAAAAGCAAAGAAGCAAGAATGTAACTGTCTCTTACCTTCTTCGTGCAACCACCTGAATGCTTGACACAATTCTACTTGAAGTAGGCTCTCAAGGAATTATGTGCAAGTTAATAAAATGTGCAGCTCATGAATGCATGAATGCATAAGAAAACATTGACTCATAGCTCAATTCTATTAGAAAATTTTACTAGAAAACAAATTCCTTTACATAAGATGGGTACGCATATGGTCGTGCCTTAGCGTTCAAAAGCTTTTAATCTTCGTAGGACATCTTCCAATTTCTCCCTGGTTCGCCTTTTGATTTTCAGTCCCAAAATGTCAACTTAAGTGATCGGCCACTTTTCGTAGTTGGGTCAAAGTTTGGTTCATTGCGCGGTCTTTGTTTCTATCTTACTTGACTGACTAATCTTTGGCTTTTCGTCTTTATTTTCTTTTTGACCATATGCGCGCGACCATATTGTTTTCCACCTTATCAAGGAACTCGTTTTCTTATGACCAATTTTCTATTTAGTAATTAAGCTTAAATCCACACTTTCTTTATGAAGATGTAATGCAAGCAACAATTAAAAAGCGAAAGAACACGGGTATGATAACAAAGTACGGATGTAAAACAGAGAAACCTAGACTTGGGAGACTATTAACAGCTCGGTGTAGTTCTATCCTAAGGTAAGCAACCAGGGTTCACTACATGTGGTTTTAGGCTCTAGAGTAAGGGTACCTAAACCAGCAGATTCCTCAATCCTCACCCATTACAGGCTCATACGAACGAGTTCGGTTTAGAGAGACACATTTCCCACATGTTTGCACGAAAGTGAAAACTTCACGAAAACATGGGTACGGATGTAATCCCGAAAACGATTCACTATCCTGTACGGAGGTGAATACCTCACGAAGGAGTAGTTTCCCGCTTCCACTTAGAAGGGTAGTAATAAAAAATGCATATGGATGAAAATTTACATTAGCAATATCATATAATATAATGTCACACAAAAGATGCCGAGGATCGCATATTAAACAAGATCGAAAATTTTAAAGTTTTCAAAAAGGACCCGAAAATAATCAATTTTGGCTTGACTCTCGTTCATTTTAAAAAAGTCCCTAGTGGAGTCGCCAAGCTGTCGAAACCATCTTTTTTGAAAACGACGAGTTTCGAAAATTATTTTAAAATCGAAAAATAATGGGAGTCGTCACCAATGCTTTTGTACAATGTGATTGGATCACCTTAAAACGTTGAAAATCCATTTTGAAAATTATTTTGGTCTTCGTAATCCAGAAAACGAGTTCGGGAGTCGGTTAAGCATGAGGAAGGGTTAGCACCCTCATACGCCCAAAATTGGTACCACATTGATTATCTTAGGGTCTTGTTTGTAAAATTTTGAAAGCTCGAATAAAGTTTAAAATACGATCCTTGAATGCATGAGTTACGTTTAAAAGAAATCGATTTTGTTTGGAAGTCTCACTATTTCAAAGTGATCGAGGAAGAAAGTCACTTCCAGTGAGTTAGGACATGACATTTCGAGATCCAGAAATAACGAGCTTTCCTTTGTCGTAAAATTTTTAACTTTGGAAAAGGATGTTAGATTATCTCGTTTCAAAAAAAGGTCGTACCTAGTAAGTTTAGGTGCAAATTTCAGAATCAGAGATAAAATTGCCTCGATATAAGGATATTTGATTATTCCGATTTGAAGAAAAATCGTGCCTAGTAAGGTAAGACACAAATTTTCAAAATTCGAAATAAAAGAATATTGCCTCGATTTTAAAGTTTTTACGAATTTTGAAAACAAATATGCAAGTTTAATATGAATGAGTAGTTAATAATGGATATTAAATAACATGAAGTAAGATAATTAAGCAGATAAATGGTTAGCAAAAAAATCAAAAATACAAAATACGAGTGCATAATAATTAAAATTAAATGCAAATATTGATGAGGAAGAAAAAATAAAACAATCGAACTTGAAAATGAGACCTTTTGGATACTCGTGGGCAAAATGGTAATTTTGGACTATCGGGGGGCAAAACGGTAATTTGGGGAAAGTTCGAGGTCAAAACGAAACTTTAGACATCCGAGGTAAAACGGTAACTTTTAGAAAAAAAATCGGGATAAAAAACAGAATTTTTGGACATCTAGGGGTAAAATTGTAATTTTGGAAAGTTTTGGGGTAAAAAATGGAATTTTGGAAAGTTCGAGGGTAAAATGTAATTTTTGGAAGTTTAGGGGTAAAATTGTAATTTTTTTGAAGTTTTGGGGTCAAAAATGGAATTTTTGGAAGTTTGAGGGTAAAAATGTAATTTTTGGAAGTTTTAGGGTTATAAATGTAATTTTTGGAAGTTTAGGGGCCTCATTGGCAATAAAACCAAAAAATATGGCACGTGGTAGCTTCTCATGCCTTCAAAAGTAAAAGACCAATTTGTAAAACTTTTAAAATTACCGGGTCAATTTGTAATAAAATAGAATTTGATTTAGGGATGAAATTAAAACAAATCAAAAATAAAAAGGACCAAAAGCATAGATAAACCCAAAATGACACGTGGCAGCTTCTTGTGCTTTCAGAATGGTTAAGGGACTAAATAAAAAATGAGATAAAATTAATTGGCAAATGTATAATAAATTAAAGTGTAAAAAGGATTTGATTGTAAATTTTTTAAAAAAAGGAAGGACTGTACGCACAAAATAACTCATTTCAGGTTTGAATTCCTCATTCAAGAAACGGTGCCGCACAGGTAGGGTATTTAGACCATTTTTTTAGCAAAAAAAAATCCATTTTCCTTCATTTTTCTTTAAAAAAGCTTCTTTCCTCTGTACTTTTTTCTCTCAACGGCCTAAGGATAGAAACATATGGCCGTAGCACTGCCCATTGCCGAGGACCGATCTCCAATGCTAATCGCCGTCCGCCATCACGCGCGCCACCTTCTCCGTCCACGCGCCGTCGTCCAAGGTAAATGTTTCTCCTTTTTCCCTTTTCAGATTTTCATACCTTGTTTAAAACCCTTTGTTCTTTCTTATTACCTTACCGTAAACCATTTCAATCTTTTCTTCTCCTTTTTTTTTAAAAAAAATGCCTCTGTTTCAAAACTCGAATGGATTCGTTTTTGTCTGTCAAAATCTGCCTTTTGATTCATAACATTTTCAGATCTATGTTCATTGCTTCATGCTTTTATTTGTTTTATTTGTTTCAAAATATGTTCTTGCTTTTATGTTATTAATTACTCTTTTCCTCTAGTTTCAAATCGGCATTCTGGGACATCCCTCGCGACCATGGGCAGATCGAAAGGGGAGCAACCGGAGCCGTGACGACGGCAGCGCTTCGGATCTAGGGTACGCCCGTTTAACCTCCTTTTTTATTAAAATATTTGAAGCGTTTTTTAAAAATTTATTATGAATGATGATAATATTATGAATGATGATAATAATGACATGCCTGAACCTATTTAATGAATTAAAAACATTTTACAAAAAAAGATCATTTTGAAAAATGAGCATTAAATGAAATACATTAATAATAAATACATATCAAAGCACATACTTTGGAAATATCGAAAGCATTAACACTTGGTACCTGTTCTGATTTCTGATAATGTATGCGTCATTTGTTGCTCTGTATGTGTTGGATGCTTCGATTTCTTATTTAAAAAAGGCATGTTTGCTTCTATATTATTTCCTCTAGAAACTTAAAGGTGTACATTAAATTTTTTGAATCTCCAAAAAATCCCCCTTTTTGAAAAATGAATGAATCTGGTTTTATAACCAGAATTACAATGATGGTAATTTGTCTTGCACAACTAATTGCTTGTCTGTCTTTTCTTTTACAGGTTGGCTCGACAATGGCGATGCAACTTGCTGGTGATGGTGGTTGATGATGGTGATGTGGCAGCATGTGAGTGGGCGGGGTGAGTGGCAATTTGGTCCAAGTTGGCTTTGTTGGGGCAAATTGGTGTTAGGTTTAGTTTAGGTCAATTAGATTTGGCCCAATTAAATTTGGGGTGCAATGGGTTAAATTGAGTTAGACTTGTAATTTGGGTCAATTGAAAATGGGTCAGTTAAAATGAGCATTTGTATTTGGACTTTTTAATTGGATCTTTAATTTAATTTTAATTTAAAAATAAATTTAAATTTAAAGTAAATCCAAACTCAAAATAAATTTGAATTTAAAATAAATTCAAATTTATTTGAAAATTAAAATTTAAAATTTAGACTCAATTAAGTGTTAGGCCTGATCAAAATTGGATTTCAACAACCATTACCAAACCATATTTCTCTCTTTTATTTCTTCATCATTTACCATCACCATCACAAACAGCACTTCATGCAAAAGCTGGAATTGAAAGACTAAGTCGATTTGATTTTGAAGCATGGATTTAAATTCGAAGTGTGGACACTGTTTTAATGCTGGTTTAAAAACAATAAAATAGTCGTCGGAATCTGGGATTTATCCCTGGAATCTGAAAATTTATGAATTTTTCGACAAAATCGTGAGTTTTCTGACGGTCGAAATTCATGCTTTGAAGAACAAGAGATAAACATTTAAAAAACTAAACTAAAAGGAAAGAAATAACAAGAAAGGAAAGGGAAGAAAGAAAAGGCTTTTAGATTTCGTTTAATGAGAAAAAGAGAATAATCTACATTCAAAGAAATAAGGAGGTTTCTAGATTTTTCTTTTTCTAGACAAAATAAAAAGTAATGGAAATTTTGAAAAAGATTAATTTTTTTAATAAATATTGACACGTGTCGCTTGTTGATTGGTTTAGCATTGCCACATCATTTTGTGTAACAACATGGGTAAAGCGATTGACGGAATAAAACCACAGGTACCAAATAGAGAAGAAAAAAAATTATAAGTACCACAGTGAGAAATGAGGTATAATTCAGGGGAACTATTTAACCCTAATATTTATAAGTTTTTATAATTTTTTTAATAATTTTAATAAGTTTATATAAGTTTTAATTTTTTATATTTATAATTTTTTTACTTTTTTCTGATTTTTAAATTTGTTTATAATTTTATAATATTTTTATAAGAAAAATATTATATTAAACCAGAAGACAGATTCTACAGGTCATATCCCCATAGAATAGCGTGACAGAACAACAACTCCTCTACCTTTAAAATTGTAGAAGGGCGGAGTAAAACAAGTAGTAGATCTCAACCTCCACTAAAGTTTTAGTGGAATGAAGTGAAGCCAAAATCAAATCCTATTTTCCTAAAGTTGCAGTGAAGCGAATTAAAACTATAGTAGCAGATCTCAATTTCTTTGAAGTTGCATCACCATCAAGTCTTTTACCCTTAATCCAGAGGGGCAGATTGAAGCAGCCATCCAACCTTTTACCCCTAATCTAGAGGGGTAGGTTGATGCCATCATCTAACCTTTTACCCCTAATCTAGAAAGGTAGGTTGAAGTCATCCAACCTTTTACCCCTAGTCTAGAGGAACAAGTTGAAGTCATCTAACCTTTTACCCCTAATCCAAAGGGGCAGGTTAAAGCCATCATCTAACATTTTACCCCTAATCTAAAGGGGCAAGTTGAAGCCATTCAACCTTTTACCCTTAATCTAAAGAGGCAGGTTGAAGCTATCATCCAATCTTTTACCCCTAATTCAAAAGGGCAGGTTAAAACTACTATCCAATCTTTTACCCCTAATCTAGAGGGCAGATTGAAGACATCATTCAGTCTTTTACCCCTAACCCAAAGGGGCAAATTGAAGTAGTCATCCAATCTTTTACCCCTAATCCAGAGGGGCATGTTAAAGTCACCATTCAATCTTTTACAATTTAGAGGGGCAGATTGAAACCATCATCTAGTTTTTTACCCCTAATTTAAAGGGGCAGATTGAAGTTACAACACCAAACTTTATTTCCTTGAAGTTGTAATAGAGCAAGTTGAAGTTGTGTTACTAGATCTTGTCTTCCTAAAATGATAGTGAAGCAGATACAATGAAGTAGAATCACTCGTGAGACGAAAAAACAAAGAAGCACTAGAAGTCGAAATTCAACAAGACCGGACAAAATTTATCTTCCTTTGAGTCTTTGCTCCTTTCCCGTTACACAATAAAGAGCAAAGAGAGGCAGCTATAGGGACCCAAATTTGTCTGGGCCCCAAACCCATTCTTTTTTTTTATTATTATTAACCCAAATAAAAATACAAAATACCCAATTAAAACAAAACCCAAATTCAATATTCTTTAACCTAATTACACAAAACCAAGCCCAATTTCACAGGCCCAAACTTTAAGCCCTAAACTAAAAAACAAAAAAGAAAACCTAGCTTGAAGCCCTAACCAACCGCCTCTTCCCTTGCCCAAGTTCGGATGATCGAATGCCACCATTACCTGAAGATCTGCTCGGAGTATCTCCAAGATAAGCAATCTCTGCAAAATCAAGAACAAAACGGAAAGAAGATCAATAGGAAAATCGAATAAAAAAATATTGTAATATTGTGTATAAAAACACGAAATTTTTCTGTAATAGATACAAATATTTTTATGTAAGAATAGACAAATTTTCGAAATAAAAGTTCAAGCAATTTCTAGCAATCAGATTCGAATATACGAGTAGAGCAATCAAAAGGAAAATAATGTATTAAGTTTTTTTTATTTATTTTAGAAACTAACAAAGAAATTTAATAGTTTTCTCCTCTAATTCGAAAGTAAAAAAGGGTTTAGGGTTTATTTTTTTACCTGTTCAACAATTCTTCTTCCTTGTCGTCATCGGTGTCCGTTGGAGGAGCGAGGCTTAAAACTGAGAGGTATTTCACACTTTTGAAGAGTGTCGGATGCGATTTTGGTGAAAAGGACTCCAGATCTGAGTTCGCGGAGGTCAAAAATGTCAAAGGTAAGTTTTTTCGAGTTTCGACCACCGTGGACGGTGGTCGTCGGCACCCGGCATACAACAGACCCACGACGGTGGCACACCAGAGCCCATGGCCGGCTAAATAACTCTTGAGAGAAAAAAAAAAGGAATGTTATTTTTTAGGTTTTTGTGAAACAAAAGCTAAAAATGAGTTTTTTTTTTTTACAAAATATCGTCGTTTTGTGCCTAATGTAATAGGCATCAAAACGACGCCATATAAGGCTCAGACCCGAAAACCCGATCCGCCTAGGTAAGGTCCGCGTGTTTTTATGCGGATGAGTTCATTTCCCATTTGGTCCTTCCGTAATTTTGGGGGTTTTAATATAGTCCTTTTTTATTTTTTTCTATAGTTCAATTTAGCTTTTTTATTTGTTATCATTTACAATTGAGTCCCTAATTTAATTTGGCCCACTTATATATTCTTTTTATGATTTTGATCCCTATTATATTAATATTCATTTAATTGGGTCCTCCTTTTTTATATTAATTGCAATATTCTTTATTTCGGAAATTAGAGAGAATTATGCCTTAACTCACTAGGTTTGATTTTTTCTTTGAACCGAAATAATCGAGTATCCTATTTAAAATTAAAATATACGAGATTTTGATAAAATAATTAGGAATGCTTGTTATTTTCAAAAATTCGAATTGTTATGTCTTAACTTATTAGATGTGACTTTTTTCTCGATTAATTCAAAATAACGAGTTATTTTCGTAAAAATATTTTTTTTCCAAAAAAAAATAAACATGTCACTCATGCATTTAAGGATTGCGATTTAAATTTTCTCGAGTTTTTAATTTTCAAAAACTAAGACTTTAAATAATCGATTAAGTATTAATTTTTGGGTGTGTGAGGATACTAATCCTTTTTATGCGTAACCGACTACCGAACCCGTTTTATGATTTCAAAGTTCAAAATTCGTTTAATGATTTTAAATTTTTTTAAGGTGATCCAATCACATCTATTTAAAAAAAAAAAAAACGTTGGTGACGACTCCATTTTCGTTTTCGTTTTTCAAAATATAATTTATTTTTTTTTAAATGATTTCGACAATTTATATTTACAATAATAAAAATATCCTAAAAACACTATATAAAAATTACTTTAGCAAAAAAATACAATGTAAAAGTTTAATCTTTAATGTAATTGAAGATTAATTTTTTTTTTAAATATTTATGAAAATTTATCAAACAATATCCAAAAATCATAAAAAAAAAAACCTTATTCTTTGTTTAAAAGTCCATAAATTCAAAACCCAAAATTAATATATAAAAAAAAAAAAAAAAAAAAAGGATAATCGAATCAAATCGAATTATCATGAATTCGACTAAATGGAATTCAATCCTAGTATTGTCCCTATTTTGAACTCACTCCTAGAATACAAAAATGAAGGCCGATGCCTGTTGTGTTCGTTTTGTTTCGCACTATGGTTAAGTTAATTTAATGCACTATTCAGATAAAAAAGAACAATTATGGCTTGTTGGCCTGGTTCAAGCTGAACTTGGACAATATTAAACTCACAACAGTGAATTCAAACCAGGCCTAAAATAGGCTTGGACAAAAAAAAAAATCCGGCTACAGTCTGACCCAGCACATGAACAGATCTAGATAAAATAGTGACTTGTAAAATGAAAACTCAGGAATGTGTCGTTGTGTGAGCTAAGAATCAATCATAATAGTAAGATTAAAACTCTGTTTGAATTGATTGCAACTTGTGAGAGTTTTTTTTTTTTTTTTCAAGAAACACACTTCCTTGCGAATGTCAAATATCCAGTATGCCCTCGAGTTTCAGCAGATGGCCGGGCCATGACTGCTGGAGAACTTGCATTGTCCCCCACACTTGCTTCACTAAAAGGCTGCCTCCTCTTGCGTGGAGGGCGTGCAGTGGAATTACCATCATCAACCTTCGATTGATCCATTTTCCATTCACGGACTTCATACGTGCGGAGCAGTATTTCAAAGGTCCGTATATCTGTACGTATTACAAGCTAAGTTCATGATGCGTTAAAAGAAAAACTGCTTGAACAAGATAGGATAACTCATTTCTAATATGTTACCTGTAAAGTCAGATCTAAGAGTTTCACATGAACGTTGCACTTGTTCGATGCACGGTGAGAAGGAACACAGAGTTCCATCTTGTTTCAACATGTTTCGAGCTGAAGGAATGGCTAGCCAAGGTTGCGGTAGGTCCAGAAATACAGAATCAGCCAACCCAGAAAACTGATCGGGAAATCCCTCACCCTGAATATCTCGGACTCCCACAGTGACTAAAGTGCTTATTCCAGTCCTCTCGAAGTCCTCTCTGTTGAAGGAGCGAAGAATCATAAAACATTCCTTCTTTTGCAAACCGACACATAGAAGAATCAAAGAAAAAAAAACAACCATCCTTGGATCTTTCTTTTGTCAATTAGACAAACAGAAACCATATAATGAGATAAAATATGCATCATAAATGAGTCCTATGCAAGGTTCCATAAAACTGAGATAATTTAGAGACTATGAAGCATGACAGCAACAGAATGTGGATCGAAGAATACATCTACCCGAACAGACTTCTGAAATCTACCTAGAATTCAAGCTCAACCTAAGCAGTTACTAAACTCATATTTCATAACTTGAATCTTTGAAACCAAAATTTCATAACAATGCACTCACTAATGAAACTAATAAAGATCTGTAAACTGAGACAATTAGAGACAATGAAGTATCACAGCAACAAAATGTATAGATATGAAGACATCAACTCGAGACGACCCAGAATTTAAGTTTCAACCTGAGCAGTTACTATATCATATTTCATCACAATGCACTTTCGGAAACGATAAACATTAAGACTTACCTAGCTGAGGCAGCCCTCTGTTCATGGAAATCAAAGGTATACACATGTCCCATTGGAGCCACAGCCCTTGCAAATGATGTTGTTAATGAGCCACTACCAGTCCCGGATTCAAGAACCAAACAACCCGGAACTACTTCCAAATACATAATCACAAAGCTAATATCCGCAATATAAAGAATCTGAGTCCTATGACTTAAAACCAAAGTCCATAACTCCGGTGTCGGAGCCAATAGGTAAACGAATCCACCTTTGCTGCTGAACAATTTGGAACCAAATGGCTTCCCGATCCAATCCGAATGTTTAAATACACCGAAACGACTTTGAAGAACTGAATTCTCGCACACTTTAACAGCTTTCATAGTATCATGCCTCTCATATACAATAACCAAATCTCCATCTCTAATGCAACGATTGAAAGATATCTTCGTCGAGGAATCCATAAGCAACATCCTTAAAAGACTGAAAACACTTTCAATTGAGTACACATATGATATTGGACTAATATGCAATTTCTGTATACCAAACTTTACTCCCCAAAACGAAAATATTTACCACATACCCAAAGTTCCATTAAGAATAAACTATCACCTAGAATACCAGGAAGACCCGAATTCATTAAAATATATATAATAGGAAAAGAATGTAAGATGAATGATTTAATCAATAGTTAAGGTAGAAAATTGAGGGAAAAAAAAGACTTACCCAGAAGTACTTCTGAATTAGATAGCAATATTTTCCAGATATGAAGAAGAAAAGAGCATGGAAGCAGCTAAAAACCCTAGGTTTTACTAAACTTCCATTGTTAACCAAATAGGGTTTTGAATATTTGATTATGGTGTTATTAAACGACAATGTGGTCTGTGGGTCACTGAATTACATGTGGATTTCCGTTTTAGTCTTTTAACTATGAAAAATTACAATTTAATTATTCAATTATTTGAAATTATATGTTTTGTTCACCCCGTAGTTAAATAATTAACGACGACATGGCTTTTCTAATTGGTAAATGTATCATGTGAAATTCCTCTTAATTCTAAAATATTTATTCTTCAATATATAAATTTATACATTATAATGATTTGATTTTAATTTTAAAATTTTAAATATTATAAAAAATAAAAATATAATTTTTAATAAATTTAAAAAATTATAGTAAATTAAAATACATAACAATATAAAAAAATATTATTTCTAGATTTGTCCATAGATCGGATTGGGTGAAAGCTCGCCCAAAAAGTAATAAAAGCCTTAAAAATGGGCTTAAACAAAAATATATATACATTTTCTAAACAGTCAGGCCTCAAGTAAGTTTTTTTGGTCTAAGTCGAACCCGAATTTGCATACAAAAATTTGCTGCTATTCTTTTTACTGTTTTTTCATTGTTTTACTATCATTTCGTTATTATATTACTATTTTTTATTGTTATTGTTTGGATATTATATAACTCTTGTTTTATTATTAATTTTGCTACTATTTTAAATACATTTGCTTACTAAGTTGCACTTATCTTAGTGTTATTTATATATATTTTTTAATTTTTTTAATTTATTGGGAATCATTTATTTTAATGTTTTTAGTTTATTTGATATATTATATTTTTAAATTTATTTTTATATAAAAATAATATTAAAAATTTTTATACGGACGAGTTGAATCGGACTCGAATTTTAACATTTTTCGGATCGAATTTAAACAAAATGTTAAGATTTTTTTTCGAGCCTAAACCTAAAATAAACTTAAAATTTTTATTTGATTCAAACCGAATTCAACTCAATCCATGGACTAATTCTAATTGTTTCTAAAGAAATTTAATTTTTAAATTGTAAATGTTGTGAAAATGTATACCTAAGTCACTGCAAGCGCAAATAGTAAATCTATCCAAATTCTTGAGGCATTTTTTAATACTTATATCTATAAATTACTCAAAAATGATATCTATGATGGCTTATATGTACTTGCACAGGATAGTTGATTTCTTGTTAGTCTTATGAACTTAGAGGGTTTTTTTTTTTTTTTTTTTAAATCACATTAACAAATTTAAGAAAAAAAACCTAAAAAAAAAATGAACAAATTCAGATATCAAATTTATATTTAATTCTAAAATATTTCATCCAGGCGATATTTATTTATATTATAATATTTTAACAGTTAAAATATCTTGCACCTACAAGTAAATCGAGAAAAGTGAAATGGACTATGAGAAAGAATATCACTGCTTTGACTATGAAATATGAAATCTAAACAAATATAAATATTACAAAAAATGTAAAATTAAATTAATTTTACACAAATAAATATCATATAGAGTGTTTGTTTCTTAAGTGTAGGTGAGCTTGGACCCAATCACCCAAATTACAGTTGATGATAATTTTTATGTTTTAATATTTACCACGGATCTGTTATAGACTACTAAACTTAAATAAAGAGTACAAAAAAATCAGAGATGACAACTTGATCCGACAACATATGAGTAAATACAGAGGGAAGGAGGAGGTCTTATCTCTTGGAAGCAGAGGTGGCCCAAATGCCTAGAGATTTCTCAGCCTCTTTCGGCCTTTCACTTGGATATATTTGTGGACAACAACCACCCTCCTCTCTCTCTCACCCCCACCACCGCCTTCATCATCATTTTCTCTCTTTCTTTTTTGTTCTTTTTATGCCTTTCCCCTATAAAAACAAAACCCATTCTAAATATCTACCCAAAATATCTCTCACCCTACTACACTTCCCTTTCTTTCCCCTCTCAAAAATGTGCCATAAGCATCAATTCCCTTGTTTGCATTGCCACCCACATGACTACATTAGCATCAGCTTCACATTAATTACCTATCTATCCCTCCCAATCACAGTCCTGGGGCTACTTTCAGAATCTCCTGCTTTGCCTACCTATTTTCAGCATTTAATTGTTGGTTTCCTTTTTCCAAATGTAGGTTCAACATATGATAGAGAGCTGTCTGGTTTTCCGGATGCGCAAAGATGAGTGCGTCAAAGCACGTGTAGAAGCTCAATTTGTCCGGATCTCTACAACCCAAATTTTATTATTTTATTTATTATTTCTTTATTTATTTATAGAAATAATAGGATTAAAAAAATATGCAAACTCAATTTCATAAATCAAAGTCCAAATACAGCCAACTCAAACTTAAGCATAAACCAAAATTAAAAAATGATTAATACAACATATCTCAAATTCATTACAAGCTCAATACTTTTAAAAAAAAAAAACCCAAACAAACCCAATTTCACAAACCCTGAAAAACTAAACAAAATCTAGCCTTCTCTAGTGTCCAGCCACTGCCGCCAGCTCACCCACGCCGCCGCCACCGTCGTCATCGCCGATTCCGCCGGATCCAGACTCTACCTCGCGCACGTCACCGGAAAATTCGAAAATTAAGTGTAAAAAATGTGTTATAAATACAGTAGATGTAAATGTAATTTTTCACACACAAAAATTATATACAGAGGAGGGAGATAGATACAAAAAAAAAAATCAGAGGAAAATACACAGATTTGTACGAAAATCAATAGAAGTGTAACTTTTTTTTTCAGTAATCAAGATCATCAATAAAAGTAAGGTATTAGCTTTAGATCTATACATTTTTTTCCTAGTTGAAAATACTACTAAAAAGGGATTTTGAGTTTTTTTTTTTTACCTTTTTTTTCACCACTCACGGTGGCCATTGACAGGACGTCGGCGCCGAGATGAACGGCAATGGGGCTCCTTAGCCCATGATCAGTCAAATGGGGGCTGGAGAATGAAGGTTTGCTTTGATTTTGAGAGAAGAAAAAAGGGAAAGTTGGACCTGTTTTGAGAAAAGAAAAAAGAATAAAAGCATTAAACCTAAAGTGAAACGGTGCAGTGAAAAAGGAGAAGGAGAATGAAAATCCTTTTTTTTTTTTTTAATTTGGGTTAATTTCTCATTTGGTTCTCCTTTGTTTTTAATTGTTTCAATCCGAATTTTCACCTTTTTTGTCAATTTTAATTTGACCCTATAATTTCATTTGATTTTTAATTCGATCCTTGATCCAAAAATATTTATGAGGCTACCACGTGTCAAGTTTCTTTTGGATTTATTGTTCACTAGGCCCCTACTTTATTTTAAAATTGTTTTTTAACCCTCAAATTTTCCAAAAATTCTAATTCGACCCCTTAAATTTTCCAAAAAATTTGAATTCGACCCCTAAATTTTTCAAAAAATTCCAATTTGACCTCTAAACTTTCTAGAACTTCTAATTTGACCCCTAAAATTTCCAAAAATTTAAATTTGACTCCATTTTAATTTTTTTTTAAATCCCTTTAATATATGCATATTTATATTATTTTATTTTATTTTATTGTAATTTATGTATATATTATTTTTACTATGTATACTTGTAAATCATGTGCATTTTTTTTGCATAACATGAAAATTCGGTTTTTAAAATACTCAAATTGTTTTAGTAAATCAAGGCAATGTCTTTTGTCTTGGGAATCTAAAAAATCATGTCCTAACTCACTGAATGTGGTTTTTTCTTTGAACCGGGATAATTGAATATCCTTTTAAAATTTAAATACGAGATTTTTTTTTGAAAAGCTCGTCATTTTCGAATATTTAAATTGTTATGTCCTAACTTACTGGATGTGAATTTTTCTCGATTAATTCGAAATAACGAGCTTTCTTCGGAAGTAAAAATTGTTTTCAAAATAAAATAAATTTGACATTCATGCATTTAAGGATCACGATTTAAATTCTTCTCGAATTTTTAATTTTCAACAGATAAGATTTCAAATAATCGATTAGGTACCAATTTTGGGCGTGTAAGGGTGCTAATCTTTCCTTATGCGTAACTGACTCCCAAACTCGTTTTATGGTTTCAAGGACCAAAATTATTTTAATGATTTTTTAATCTCGAAAAGTGACCCAATTACACTTGTTTCAAAAAAATTATTGGTGGCGACTCCATTTTCATTTTCTAAAATCTAAATCGAGACTTATTTTTGGTTTTTTTCAAAAATGGTTTCGACAGCTTGGTGACTCCACTGGGGATAATAAGAGAGTCAAGCCGTGAGTCGATTATTTTTTATCTTTCTTGTTGAAAATTTCAAATTCAATTTAATTTAATTCGTGATCCTTTGCATTTCATTTTTTGTGATTTATATGTTTGTTGTGATAATAACATGTTGATATTATATGTTTATATTTTTGCATACATGCATTTGTTACTACACCGCTTAAGTGGAAGCGAAAAGCTACTCATTCGTGAGGTTTTCACCTCCGTGCAGGATAGTGAATTACTTTCGGGATACATCCGTACCTATGTTTTCGTGAAGTTTTCACTTTCATGCAAACATACGGGAAATGTGTCCCCCTAAACCGAACTCGTCCGTATGAGCCTATAATGGGTGAGGACTGAGGAATCTGTTGGTTTGGGTACCGTTACTTTAGAACCGAAGCCACATGTAATGAGCCCTAAGTGCCTACCCTAGGAAAAACTATACCGAACCTTTAGAGACCACCTAGTAGATGTGTAGGTTCGTTGTTTTATATTTGTTGATATATTTAATGACTGTGGGTACTAACTCATTTTTTTCCCTATTTTGCATTGCATCCTCATATTAGGAAAGGTATTTGACTTGAGTTCGATTACTAGTAGAGAATTGGTCATGGAAAAAGGATATCTTGATGAGGTAGAAGACAATGTGGCCGTGCGTATGTGGTCAGAGGATAGACAACGTGAGAAGGGTGATAATCTAGCTGAAGGCCATGTATCAGATTACTGGGACTTTACTCGGATTAATGTGACTCAGAATAGCTTGCAGGAGTTGAAAGAAATTTAAGATCAATAGAATGATGGCATGAAGTAGATTTTCTACCGAGAGTATGGGGATCTACCGTTCTTACTAGAAGTTAAGGTAGACAAGCATCTCTTTCGAGCCCTTGCACAATACTGGAACCCGGCTTATAGTTGTTTCACTTTTGAGAATATGGATATGGTGCCCACCATTGAGGAATACACTGCTCTATTTTGGTGCCCCAAAATTTAATGAAAAAAGGTCCATTCGAGACCCACTAATGTGCCAACTTTTCTTAGGAAGCTGATGAACATTACGGGAATGAGTGAACAATGGGTTACAGCTCGAATTAAGGTGAAGGGCGATAACAAATGCGTCACTTGGAAAAGTTTGCGTGATTTGATTTTAGCTCATCTTAATACAAGGAAGAAGGTTGATATTTGCTCTCAGTTTGTACGGACTGGTTGTATTTCCCAAGGCGTTGGGACACATAGATGAGGCGGTCACTGATTTATTCGATCAGCTCCATAAGGGGGTTACACCTATTCCAGTAATTTTGGCCGAAACTTTTAGGTTATTAAATGCATGCCAAAGAGACGGAGAAAGGAGATTTATTGGATGCCCACCACTACTGATGGTATGGTTTCATAGTCACTTTTGGAAACTGAAAAAAGTTCCTGGCCGAGTATTTTCTGTGAGTTATTCTCCTTTGAGGGAATTTGTCGCTACACAAAGACGAGAGGATATTTCTGAGGAAAAGTGGATGGCAATACTCCATAGTCTTCGAGATGAGGACATAAAATGGCGAGCACCGTGGTTCATTCCTGGTGAAGTTATTTATCGATGCGTTGATTTCGATTGGGTTCCGTTACTAGGGATATGGGGAACTGTGGGATATGCTCCTTTGTTAGTAATGAGACAGTATCGATCAAAACAGTTCTTCCCAGCAACTCAAGGTTTGGCTCAGTGTGAATTCGTATACAAAGGCGAGAACAATAAGAAAAGAGTTCGGGAGATATCAGGTGCTTGGAATCAAGCTCATAAAATGAAGCCATTTGCAGCAAATCCTATGAAAACCCAAGAGTATGACGATTGGAGAAGTAGGAGAGTCAATGATAACATCCCCGTGCCAAATCCCGATGATGTCCGGCCAGTTGAAGAATATTTGCAAGTAGTCCCATCGGAATTAGAGCTCATCAAGCAAGACTTTGTGAAGAAAAGTTCTGAATTGGGGAAAAAGATAGAAGCACTAGAAGAGGAAAAGATGCAATTGGGTTTAGATGTTGACGTTCAAAAGTTAAAAACCGATAAACTAAGGAAAGGGAAGAGAAAGGTTGAGGAAGACTTGGATGATTTAAAGAACGATTACAAGAAGCTTCGTCAGTCAATAAGAACTGCTGGTTAGGCAAAACATCAGAATAGTGGCAGCAGGAAATTTAGGAGGAAAGGGTTCGAGCAGATCTGTCGAAGAGAAAATTTCAGGATGCTCAAGTCCAAGGAGATGCGATAAAAAGTGAGTTGTTAGAAAGCCAAGTCGAGAAAACTGAGTTAAAGGCCCAAATAATCGAGTTAGAAGAGTCTTGCATTTGCACCGCATTCGCAACTCTGTGACAGAATTGAAGGCAAGCCAGATTGAGAATGAAGGATTAAGGAGAAGGGTTGGAGAACTTGAAGCTTTATTACAGAACTGTGAGATTCGGATCAAGTTCCCTCGAAAGAACTCTAGAGACAACTAATAGGCAACTTCAACACTTTCAAAGGCAGATCAGAGATCGAAACCATGTCATGAGGGAAGCATTAACACAAGTGAGAGAGGTGGCAGAATACTTGCAGAAGTTAGCTGTCCAAACAGACGCTTTGAGCATAGAGTATGAGTCAGTGTCTGATAAAGACCAAAAGCTAGCATGTCTCCTTCAAAAGATTAAGACTTTGAGCATTAGGGCAAGGCCCTATTTGTAAATATCTTATGTAAAGACATTCGTTTTCAAGTAAGGTTATTCTATCAGAAGTCGATTGAGAGTCAATACCTTTCTTGCATTTTCATTCATGCATTTATGCATTCATTGCATTTTCATACATTAAAAAAATTTCAAGAAAATATTGCTAATTAATTAAAATTTTCTTTCAGTTACTCTGGAAAAACCACTCCGTTACTACACTCGTGCCAAGACAAGAGCAATGAATCAATGTTTGGAAAGGTTGGAGCAAATGCAGAAGGAAATGCAGGATCAACTGCATGAGCAATTAGTGAAGGTGCAGCAAGATATGAAATACCATATTATTGAGTCTCAGAATGAACTTATCAATAAGTTTACTCAATTATTGGTTGAGAGAGCTGAAAGGGGAAAGGGTATTGTAATGGACCAAAGGAATGGAGTGATGGTCCTCATTATCCTCCAAAGTTACCCCTATGCCGGCTCAGGTCGCACAAGAAGTGAGTGGTCGAGGAGCATCTGTCACAATTAACCCGCAATCGTGTTTGTTTGGCACACCAAAACCGGTAAACTATCAAACGGGTTCTAGTTCTAACCCAGGAAATAACCCGGTCGACTTTGGCATACCGGACTTAAATGAGATGATGAAAGTAGAAAAAGCAAGAGCCTAACTCCTTAACCAGTTAGAAGAGTGTTGTAAATGACTAGAGGAAATATTCAGAGCTTTAGAAGGAAAAGGGTGATGTAGAATTGATGCTAAATAGTTGAGCTTGGTCCCTAATTTGGTATTGCCCCCCAAATTTAAAGTTTCAGAGTTTGAGAAATATAACGGGATAAGCTTCTCGGGGGCACTATCACCATGTTCTACAGAAAGATGATTGGGTATGTCAATAATGATCAGCTGCTAATCCACTATTTCCAGGACAGTTTAGCGGGATCATCTTCAAGGTGGTATAATCAATTGAGTCGTGCTAAGATCAATTCTTGGAAGGATTTGACACAGACTTTCATGAGACAATACAATCATGTCACCGACATAGCTCCTGACAGGATCACGTTACAAAATGATGAGAAAAGGCCAGGTGAAAGCTTCAGACAGTATGCTCAGAGGTGGAGAGATATGGCCACCCAAGTACAGTCACCGCTTTCTGAGAAAGAGACAATCATGCTCTTTGTCGGTACTTTGAAAGCGCCATATATCAATCATCTTCTGGGAAATGCTACTAAAAGTTTCTCCGACATGGTCATGTCGGGGGAAATGATTGAAAATGCAATTCGAAGTGGAAAAATTGATGCTGGAAAAAGTACCAAAAGGTCCGCTCCTAAAAGGAAGGACAATGAGGTGACTAATATAAGCTTATACCGAACGAATGTTACAAAACCGATCATGGTAACCTAGTCTAAAGCCCCAATGACCAATTATCAAAGCAGACCGAGGTAAGAATTAAGTTCGAGGCCAAACACTGAAAGAATCCAATTCACTCCTATCCCGATGACCTACAATAAGCTTTATAAGAGTTTATATGATGCCCAGGTAGTGTCCCCCTATTATTTGAAGCCAATGCAACCCCCGTTCCCAGATTGGTAAGACACAAACGCTCAATGTGACTATCACGCAGGAATAGCGGGCCACTCCATCGAGAATTGCACTGCTTTAAAGAAACTGTTTGAAAGATTTATTAAGATGGGGATAATCAGGTTTGATAACTCTGTAGGATCTAGTGTGGTCGGGAATCCCTTGTCAAATCATCCCGATCAAGGGGTAAACGCAATAATAGGAGAAAATAACAAGAGGATTAAGAATGATGAAGGGAAAGTCAAGTCTCCATTAAAATGGGTTTGGCAATAGATGGTCAATAGAGGTTAGATCATGTAGAAGAGTGAAGACATTATGGCAATAACTAAAAATTACTACAAGTTCCACGCAGTGGAAGGGCATAAAATCCAAGGGTGTGTTGAATTTCGAGCCTTGGTACAGAAATTGATGAATAATAAAGAGTTGAAATTCTTTGAGGAGAAGGAAGATGAAGGAACAGATAATGTTTGTGCTTCTAAAGAAGCAGTACTAGGAAAGACTTATGAGGCTAACTTACCAATGGTTATTATAGTCAGGCCAATGGGTGAGGTTGAAAGTCAAATGACACCACGGGTCATCATTTAGAAATCGGTGGCATTTCCTTATAAGGATAATAAAAGGGTACTGCGGAGCTATGATTGTAGCGTAACGATACTGAATGAAAGAAGATCAAATAAGAGTCCAAATTTTACAGATGCAGAGAAGGAGGTTAATAACAAAGCCTTGATAGATGGGCTTGAGAAGAGAGAAATCAACAAACTCGGGATACGAGTAAATGAGCCTGTAACTGAAGAGAAAGGCAAGGAATTTTTGAAATTCCTAAAGCATAGCTAGTACAATGTTGTAGAACAGTTACATAAGCAGTCAGATCGAGTATCAATTTTAGCCCTACTATCAGGTTCAGAGGCTCATCGTAACGCGTTACTGAAAGTGTTGAATGAAACAAACATGACAGAGGATATCTCGATAAATAAGTTGGACCTCCTGGTAAGTAACCTAAGTGCGGATAATTTTATTTTTTTCAATGATGATGAAATACCTCTAGGAGGCATGGGCTCAACAAAAGCTCTTCACATTACAGCTCTATGCAAAGGGTACACTTTACCCAGTGTATTGATCATTAATGGCTCAACCTTGAATGTGCTACCGCTGACAACACTGAATAGGTTGTCGGTAGACAGTTCTCACATGAAAGTATGCCACAATATAGTGAGGGCTTTTGATGGAACAGAGAGACGAGTGATGGGCAAAATTGAGATTCCACTCCTAATTGGTCCAAACACGTACGAGATAGACTTTTTAGTGATGGACATTAGGCCCACATACAATTGCTTATTAGGAAGACCGTGGATTCATTCGGTAAGGGCAGTACCGTCATCCCTACATTAGAAGTTAAAATTGGTGATGAAAGGTCGATTAATCACCACTAATGCTGAGAAGGAAATCATTGCATCAGTGACTAGTGATGCCCCTTACATAGGTACATATGAGGAGGCCATGGAGTGCTCCTTCAGGTCGTTGGAGTTTGTGAATGCTACCTTCGTTTCTGAAGGAGATAAGATCCTTACATCGAGGATATCGGCGACCACCAAGATGGGGCTAGAAATTACAGTTGGAAAAGGTACTTCACCTGGAAGAGGATTGAGAAGGTATCTCCAAGGAAGGATTACAGCGCCAGTACTGATAGAGAAGCGTGATTGATTTGGTTTAGGATTTAAACCAAACATGAAGCAGAGAAAAGAAGAGCTACAGAAAAAACAAGACAAGAGAAGCACTAGAACAAGTGGGGAAGAGATAAAAAACGAGCCAATGGGCTTTCTTCATATGTCAAGATCATTCGTGTCGGGAGGTATTATTAACCCCGAGCAAAGGCCAATAGAAAATAGGTGGCAAGAATAATGGGAAATTTGTGCGTCAATACTGTTTCTGAAGGAACGAGTAAGCAAAGAAATTTGGCAAGAATTCATCCTTACGCCCTCGGAAGCGTTCTAGAGAACTGGACTACGGAAGAGCTTCCTATAATTTTTAAGTCTTTTCCAGAGTAATGTTCAGAACACCTTTTTTGCTTTAAGCCCGAGAGCAATTGGGATCTTTTTGTAAAGGGCGTATGTTCATTGGCTTTTTATTTTCAATAAAAAAGATGCACTTTCTTTCACCGAAAAAATTCTCGTTATTCTTTTCATTCATCTCATATCATAATACAGACTCTCAAATTCCTTTATTTTTCGGATCTTTTGGTCCATATGACAGGTCTCTAGATATCAATGATATGAGTAACGTCGTTACCGACTTAGAGCTTCATTTTGAGCAGGATGTGTGTTTAGAGGAATCTTATGAGTTTGAAGAAACCTAAGATTGTAGTTTATCTCCTAATTTGTTACGGATGGTTGAGCAAAAAGAGAAACAAATCCTACGTCACAAAGAATCAGTAGAAGTTATGAGTTTAGGGGATGAGGTTGACAAAAGGGAGGTGAAGATTGGAACTTGTATTTCTGCAGAAACGAGACGAGATCTCATTGATCTGCTTCTAGAGTTCAAGGATGTGTTTGCATGGTCGAATCAGGATATGCCCGGTCTAAGCACTGATATCATGGTACACAAGCTCCCTATAAGAGAAAAATGTAAATCGATCCAACAGAAGCTTTGAAGAATGAGACCAGATGTTCTCCTGAAGATAAAAAACGAGGTCCGAAAATAGTTTGATGTCGGCTTCTTACGAGTAGTAGAATACTCACAATGGGTAGCTAACATAGTGTCAGTTCCTAAAAAGGACTAGAAAGTACGTATGTGCATGGACTATCAAGACTTAAACAAGGCTAGTCCAAAAGATAATTTCCCTCTACCTCATATCGACACCTTGGTGAACAATACAGTAGGTCATTCCTTATCCTCTTTTATGGATGGTTTTTCTGGGTATAACCAAATAAAGATGAATCTTGAGGATATGGATAAAACTACATTCGTCACCGTGTAGGAAACTTTTTGCTACAAGGTTATGCCATTTGGATTGAAGAATGCAGGGACAACATATCAAAGGGCTATGGTAACTTTGTTCCATGATATGATGCACAAGGAATTTGAGGTTTATGTCAACGATATGATCGCAAAGTCTCAAACAGAGGAGGAACATGTGGAAGTTTTAACAAAGTTGTTCTTAAGAATGAGAAAGTTCCAGTTGAAGTTGAACCCAAACAAATGTACTTTTGGGGCTACTTCAGGCAAGTTACTAAGCTTAGTGGTCAGCGAAAGGGGTATTGAAATTGATCCTGATAAGGTCAAAGCTATACAAGAGTTCCCACCACCACGTACTCAAAAGGAAGTTAAAGGGTTCCTAGGGAGGTTGAATTACATCTCTCGATTCATCTCACAATTAACCGAGAAATGTGATTCTATCTTCCGTCTTCTCAAGAAGCACAACCCGAGAGTTTGGGATGATAAATGCCAAAAAACTTTTGACAAAGTCAAACAATATTTATCCAATGCTCCAATTTTGATGCCTCCGAGTCCAAACAAACCTTTGATTTTGTACTTGGTCGTATTCGAGAACTTTATGGGATGTGTATTAGGCCAGCATGATGACTCGGGAAAGAAAGAAAAACCAATTTACTATCTCAGCAAGAAATTCACGGAATGCGAGATAAGATATTCTCCAATTGAGAAATTATGTTGCGCTTTGGTTTGGACTACAGGTTGAGGCAATACATGTTATATCATACAACTTGGTTGATTTCAAAATTAGATCCTCTCAAGATTATGATAGGTTCAGCTGTATTAAATGGAAGGATGATCAGATAGCAAATGTTACTTTCTGAGTTTGACATAATCTATGTGAACCAGAAGGCAATAAAAGGAAGTGCAATAACAATTTTTTGGCCAGCAGAGCTATCGAGGACTATGAGCCATTAGATTTTGATTTCCCAAACGAAGATTTAATGTATGTCGCAACTGCAGCAAAAGAAGTTTCAGAGGAGCAGCCATAAAAAATGCATTTTGACGGTGCTTCAAATGTTATTTGCACAAGGATTGGGGCAGTTCTGGTATCCCCGAAAGGAGATCATTATCTCTTCACAAGCAAGCCTGACTTCGATTGCACAAATAATATGGCGGAATACGAAGCATGTGTCATGGGTATTCGGGTAGCTATTGAACGCAAGATCAAGATTCTGGAAGTGTACGGGGATTCTGCGTTGGTAATTTATCAACTCAAGAGAGAATGGGAAACGAGGGATTCCAAGTTGATGGATTACCGAAAATTAGTTCTCTAGCTAATTAAGGAGTTCGAGGACATCACCTTTCATTATCTCCCGCGAGAGGAAAATCAAATGGCCGATGCTTTGGCCATTCTCACTTCTATGATCATGGTCAATAAGAAAGAAGATATGAAGCTCATTCAAATGAGTATTTACGAGGTTCCAGCTCATTGCTTCAATGTTGAAGGAGAAGAAAAGGATGATCACCCGTGGTACCAGGAAATTTTGCAATATGTAAAAGACCGTAAGTACCTTGAGCAAGCCACCGAAAATGAAAAAAGAACATTGAGAAGACTTGCCATTGACTATGTCCTTGACGGGGATATTTTGTATAAAAAGAGAATAGATCAAGTCCTGTTAAGGTGTGTTGATTCTATTGAGGCCAAGAAAATCTTAGAAGAAGTTCATGAAGGGATTTGTGGAACACATGCCAATAGTTTCACGATGGCCAGACATATTATGAGATTTGGGTATTACTGGTCAACCATGGAAGAAGATTGCATTAAATATGCTAAGAAATGTCACAAGTGTCAAATTTATGGGGGGAAAATTCATGTACCTCCTTCACCTGAATAATAGCACAATAGCAGAAGTCTGCAGGCAATTCAAGATCAAGCACCATAATTCAACACCGTATCGCCCGAAAATGAACGGAGCAGTAGAGGCAGCTAATAAAAACATCAAGAAAATCATTGGTAAAATGAAAAAGACTTACAAAGATTGGCATGAGAAGTTACCATTTGCTCACTACGCTTATCGAACGTCTGTCAGAACTTCTACCGGGGAAACACCTTTCTCATTAGTATATGGAATAGAGGCAGTCCTACCCATTGAGGTAGAAATTCCTTCCCTTCGAGTCTTATCAGAAATGAAGTTAGATGAGGCAGAATGGATCCAATCAAGATATGACCAACTAAACCTAATCGACGAGAAGAGGTTGAAAGCTATCCAACATGGCCAGATGTACCAAAAACAGATGATTCGGGCTTATGATAAAAAAGTTCGCCCTAAAGAATTCCATGAGGGAGATATAGTGTTGAAAAAGATCCTTCCTATGTAAAAAGATTTTCGAGGCAAATGGATGCCAAACTGGGAAGGTCCATATGTGGTAAAGAAAGCTTTCTCTGGAGGAGCTTTGATTCTAGTTGAGATGGATGGTAAGGATTTGTCAAACCCCGTAAACTCAGATTCAGTAAAAAAGTACTTCACCTAAAAAAGGAGGTTGAGTTGAAAATACAAAATGCGGCTAAAAAAAAAAGGTGAGGCCGAGATGAAAACCCGCAAAGGGCGTCTCGAAGCCTAAGGAGATTTAAACTGAAAACCTGAAAGGGCGGTTCAGATTTGAATCAAGGATCGGGCATGAAATGAGCTTCTTCCTCAGAAATAACAATATGGAGAGAAGTTGCGTCTTGGGCATCGACAGAGTGTAATAGTTTTCAGGGGCACATATCGAGGTCAAAGTGGTTCTCATCAAGTTTACTCGAAGAAGTTCATACGTTGATATATCTAGTTTTATTTTCTTGTTGCTCACTTTAGCAATTCTTAATCAATGTTCGCTAGTTTTTTATCAACATTTGTTATATTGGTTTATGTTTTAATTAATGTTTGATGTTTTCTCACTTATCTCCATTCAAATGTTATCGCCAATAAATTCAACCTTATCCATTTTTATAACCAGCTCAGAGCATTCTTTGCATTGAAATTATGATTAATGGACTTGATGATAAAAGGTATAAAAAGATTTCTGCATATTACTTTGGGAAATTTTAAATAATACAGGGACCTGAAACAGGATCGTTAGTCGGAAATAACCGAATCTGAGGGTTAAAGGGATCTTGAAACGAATAAGTTCAGCTTATGATTATCTCTTCGGATTTTGTATCAAGAACACCATATTTGAAAGAAAGGCATGGTGACGCATTAGAACTTAGGCAAATAATGATTAGTGACGACCTAAGGACTAAAACAATAAAAAACCATTCTTAAAATGACATCAGCATTATTCATGCGCATTTAGATAGGAGCATTTGATTCATTCAAATCATGGCATCCTAGTTACATGGCCTAGATAGAGGCCCATAAAACAAGTTCTACAGGTCATATCCTCGGAGGATGGCGATAGAATGACAAATCTTTTACCCCTAAAGCTATAGAGGTGCAGATTGAAACCCCAAAGGCAAATCTCATACACCTAAAGCTGTAGAGGGGCAGAATGAAGCCGCAATGGCATATCTCATTCACCTAAAGCTGTAGAAGGGCAAATTGAAGTCACAAGGATGAATCTTATACTCCTAAGGCTGAAAAGAAGTGAAGTTACAACCTCCAATCTCTTACCCTAACTAGAGGGCAGATTGAAGACCATCCAATCTTTTACCCTAATTAGAGGGCAAATTGAAGACAATCCAATCTCTTACTCCAACCATGGGGCAGATTGAAGACAATTCAATCTCTTACCCCGACCATGAGACAGGTTGAAACAATCCAATCTTTTACCCCTAAAGTTACAGAGACGTAAATTAAAGCTACAAAAGCAAATCTTATACCCCTAAAATTACAGAATGGCAGATTAAAGCTACAGATTAAAGCTACAAAAGCAAATCTTATACCCCTAAAATTACAAAGGGGCAGATTGAAGCTACAAAAGAGAATCTTATACCCCTAAAGTAATAGAGGGGCAGATTAAAACTCACAGTCCTCAATCTTTATTGAAGATACAGAGAAGCAGAGCGATGAAGTTACGAGCACCAAATCCCTAAAGTGTTAGTAGATTGAATCAAAGACTACGATGGTGAACCTCAACGTCCCTAAAGTTGCAAGTGGAATTGAGTGAAGCTATAGAAGCAAATTTTGTCTCTTTGGAATCGACTTAGGGCAAGGCGAAATCGCGACACTAAATCCTACATTCCTAAAGTTGTGGACAAGTGGATGCAATGAGTTTGAATGTCCAATAAAGCGAAAGGTGAGCTACTTGAAGAAGAAGGGCTAAAGAGACCAAATCCAGTGGGACCGGACAAAGTTGGTCATTTTTTTTAGTCTTTGCTCTATTCCTGTTACACAACAACGAGCAAAGAGGGGCAGTTGTAGAAGCCCAATTTGTCCGGGCCTCTACAATCCAAATTTTATTATTTTATTTATTATTTTTTTATTTATTAAATAAATAAACAAATAAAGAAATAATAGAATTAAAAAAATATACAAACTCAATTTCATAAACCAAAGCCCAAATACACCCAACCCAAACTTAAACCTAAACCAAATTAAAAAATGTCCAATACAAAATATCCCAAATCCATTACAAGCCCAATACCTTTAAAAAAAACCCAAATAAACCCAAGTTCACAAACCCTAAAAAACTAAACAAACCCTAGCCTTCTCTATTGTCCAGCCACTGTCGCCAGCTCACCTACGCTGCCACCATCGTCGTCGTCACCGATTTCGCCGGATCGAGACTCCACCTTGCGCACGTCACCGGAAAATTCGAAAATTAGGTGTAAAAAATGTGTTATAAATACAGTAGATGTAAATGTAATTTTTCACACACAAAAATTATATACAGAGGGGGGAGATAGATACAAAAAAAATCAGAGGGAAATACACAGATTTGTACGAAAATCAATAGAAGTGTAACTTTTTTTTCATTAACCAAGATCATCAATAAAAACAAGGTATTAGCTTTAGATCTATACATTTTTTTTTCCTAGTTGAAAATACTACTAAAAGGGATTTTGGGTTTCTTTTTTTTTTTATCTTTTTTTTCACCACCCACGGTGGTCATTGGCGAGACGTCGGCGCCGAGATGAACGGCGATAGGGCTCCTCAGCCCATTGTCAGTCAAATGGGGGCTGGAGAAGGAAGGTTTGCTTTGATTTTGAGAGAAGAAAAAGGGGAAAATTGGATCTGTTTTGAGAAAAGAAAAAAAAATAAAAGCATTAAACCTAAAGTGAAACGGTACAGTGCAAAAGAAGAAGGAGAATCCTTTTTTTTTTAGATTTGGGCTAATTTCTCATTTGGTCCTCCTTTGTTTTTAATTGTTTCAATCCGGATTTTTCACCTTTTTTTGTTATTTTCAATTTGACTCTGTAATTTCATTTGATTTTCAATTCGATCCTTGATCCAAAAATATTTCTGAGGTTGCCACGTGTCAAGTTTATTTTGGATTTATTGCTCACTAGGCCCTTACTTTATTTTAAAATTTTTTAACCCTTAAATTTTCTAAAAATTCTAATTCGACCCCTAAATTTTCCAAAAAATTTGAATTTAACCCCTAAATTTTCCAAAAAATTCCAATTTGACCTCTAAACTTTCTAGAATTTCTTTGACCCCTAAAATTTTCAAAAATTTAAATTTGACCCGGTTTTAAATTTTTTTTTTAAATCCCTTTTATATATGCATATTTATATTATTTTATTTTATTGTAATTTATGTATATATTGTTTTTATTATGTATACTTGTAAATCATGTGCATTTTTTTTTTTGCATAACATGAAAATTCGGTTTTTAAAATACTCAAATTGTTTTAGTAAATCAAGGCAATGTCTTTTGTCTCGGGAATCTGAAAAATCATGTCCTAACTCACTGGGTGTGGTTTTTTCTTTGAATCGGGATAATTGAATATCCTTTTAAAATTTAAATACGAGATTTTTTTTTGAAAAACTCATCATTTTCGAATATTTGAATTGTTATGTCTTAACTTACTGGATGTGGCTTTTTCTCGATTAATTCGAAATAAAGAGCTTTCTTCGGAAGTAAAAATTGTTTTCAAAATAAAATAAATTTGACATTCATGCATTTAAGGATCGCTATTTAAAGTCTTCTTGAATTTTTAATTTTCAACAGATAAGATTTCGAATAATCGATTAGGAACCAATTTTGGGCGTGTAAGGGTGCTAATCCTTCTTTATGCGTAACCGACTCCCGAACTCGTTTTATGGTTTCAAGGACCAAAAGTATTTTAATGATTTTTTAATCTCGAAAAGTGACCCAATTAAACTTGTTTCAAAAAAATTATTTGTGGCGACTCCATTTTCATTTTCTAAAATCTAAATCGAGACTTATTTTTGTTTTTTTTCAAAAATGGTTTCGACACTCAGCATGCCAACATTGAACCAGTCGTCACCCTAACAGGTAAGACAACCTCCTACCTTAATCTCCCCTCGTATCAGAATCATGTTTAAAGCATTTTGTATTTACATTTGTACCTTTATTGAGTTTTAGCAGTTTGGGAGGAGTTGCTTAAAGAGAACAAAGCCTTTTTTCAGGAGTATTTCCAGGCTTTATCTCCAAGGCAGAGCTCGGTTGATTGAAACTCTGCATGCAGATGATGAAAGCAGTTCAGCAGCAGAGTTTCCTCTCAAAATATGACTGCTTTCAGAGGAAGAATGCATTGGAAATGATTGAAAAAGCAAAAACATCAGTATCGAAAGCTCCATGAATGAACTTCTAGATTTAAGACCTTTGTTAGAAATTTAATAACTGAGCAGGAACTTGTGAGACCTGAGATATACAGCCTTCAGACCACAAATTATAACCGAGTATAATATGCAGGTTTGCTTCGGCTTTTAGAACCTGATAAAAATTGTATGTACAGTACCAGCTATTTCAAGCATAATCTGTATGCCAATCGGATTGTGGGACGAGCATCTTTAGTACAAGCTCGTTCAACTTTATCCTATTTCATTTCATATAGTTATAAGGTAATATCATATACCCATATCTGAGTAATATGCCAAACAAACATTAAAAGCCATAATTTAAAGATTAGTTCTTAAAAATTGGCATAAAGCTGTGATATTTGTTGTCGTATAAACCAGTTTCTGTTCCGGTTTTATGTTTATGGTAAAACCACTTAACTGTCCAAGCCAATCTTTAGGGCATCTAAGGCAGAGGTCATGAAGAAAATAGTCACAGGCAAAACAGCTGAAATCACATAGGACAAACATGACAAATCTCTAATATTAGATTCAGCTAACACATTTCTGTAAAAAGAAACTTGAACATGAAAATATTACTAGGAAGTTCAACAGCAATTCAGTTCGATTTTATGGATTTAACTTAAAGGACAGAATCAACATGAAATCGAACTTGGTATTCGTTTATTAATTTTAGGCGAGACAAGCAGCTTAAGTCTATTCTAAACAGAAGACTTTGTAATAGCTCCAGCTTCAGTTAGCAGAGGAACCAGCTTACCATCCTTGTGCCAGGCCATTGTACCTGCAAATCGTACAGAAACACAGTAATTAGTAAACACGCAAAGATGATACGAGAGATTCCATTCGTATATGAATAAAATATGATAGCATAGAGTTTAAAGGGCATACTATCACAGCCACCAATGTGTTTCCCGCCAATGAAAACGTTTGGCACAGTCCGCTGACTGGTCCACTCAGCCAGAGCTGCTTGAATATCAGCTCCATCACCTGGAAAAATACAAAAAACGAAAGCCATATTTACTTTGACAACCAATGTGGATATATTCTCACTATTTATTTTGAAAGAAAGAAGTCGGAAGTTCAGCAAGAAAGAGTTGCAAATTCAACCCTCAATTCATATTGACAATATAAAATTTCCATGGGAGCATCCACAACGATCCCATGAGGAGCATACTGTTTCAATATATCAAACTACGATACCGAATCCCCAATTGAAGATAATGTACTCACACTTTTATAAGGCCAGGAAAAGACATTCAATCATTTTAAAGGCATTCTTTAATAACCATTATTATAGCTAATGGACTTACACTCCATTATCCCATACCCAAAACCATACACTTGTGTTGTCCAAACCTACCTCTCAAACCAATGGAACCACAAACAATGAAACCAACCATGCCTTACAGTCTTATAGGATCTTTCAAAGCAAGATTCAAAAGAATACAAATTGGCTTCAAATTCACTAGTTAAACATGATCGAGAAATGGATATTGATAACAAGACTACAGGTTTTCCTATACAACCATGCATATAGACCTTCTAACTCAAGATTACTGCCCACATAAAGCTTCCAACGGCTCCTTTTTCTTGTAAAGTTCAAGCAACCAACTAAAAATGGCAGCCAAGTTTAATCAACATGATCCACCTCAATTAATCAATGTTTAATAGAACGCAAAGTTTGGCTAACCAAAACAATCCTAATTGTTCTTAAAAGACTTGGGTTGCAATGCTGAATAACTTTGGATTAATCAAATACTACAAATAAATAAATAAAACATGAAAAAATAACATGAGCACAACATGAATATACATAATTTCTCTGACTGAATTGACTCGAGCTAACTCATAAGACCAACTCATTTAGGGCTCAATATTAGTTTAGATGACAACCTTTATGCAAGATCTTTCATTTTTTTTGTGCTAATTTAGCTACAATTCATTAGATCATATCCTAAAAAGTCGGGAAAACACTTTCACACTTGATATAATCCATCACGAACAAAAGCTTTGTCTGAAAGATATCAATATCAACACACTAAACAGAATCGAATCAAATTAATACTCATAAAATGCAAGCAATTAAAAGTATTTTCATTTCCAAAACCTTGAAATCACAAAACTGTTAAAAAACGGCATCGTACCTCAAAAAGGGGAAACCAGAATAAAAATGAAAAAGAAAGAATACTAACTTTCTTTGTCGAGCTCAATGGCCTTGAAAGAAGCTCCAAGTTGTTGAAGCAATTGCTTCACATCCACACAGAACGGACAGTAGGACTTGCTGCATCAACGAATACGTATAAAATACCACAAAAAAAAAGGAACAAAAATTGTACACGAAAACGTATAAAACTGCGCATACCTGAAAACGACGACGGTATTGGCAGATACGATGTCCTTAGCCTTTTGCAAAGCCATTTTCCTATCTCTTTCTTAGCCCTGAAAAATGGAGTGTTCTTGTTTTGCGGATTTTAAGAGGGAGAGCGTTGAGGATTTTATAGTGGAGGGAAAATGCGATGGAGAAGAGTCGTGGATTTCGTGAGAGTGGCGGAGTGATCAGGAAGGAAGGTTCCTAAAATGATCTGGGCCGTTGATATTTGGATTTTGACCCACCAATCTTTTCAGTTTTTCTTTTAAAATTAAAATAATAAGTTTATTGAACTAAACGTAACACCCTTAGGGAATGTTTGGTTGGGGGCTTAAGATTACATTTCATCCCAATTCGGTGGACTCACCACCAAATATTAGTTTGGTTAGTTGTAATATTATTACAAGATTGAATATATTCAGGGTTTATTACGGGAGAAGATTAAATAGCCATTCTCTTCCCTCACCTTACATAGGTACATATGAGGAGGCCATGGAGTGCTCCTTCAGGTCGTTGGAGTTTGTGAATGCTACCTTCGTTTCTGAAGGAGATAAGATCCTTACATCGAGGATATCGGCGACCACCAAGATGGGGCTAGAAATGACAGTTGGAAAAGGTACTTCACCTGGAAGAGGATTGAGAAGGTATCTCCAAGGAAGGATTACAGCGCCAGTACTGATAGAGAAACGTGATTGATTTGGTTTAGGATTTAAACCAAACATGAAGCAGAGAAAAGAAGAGCTACAGAAAAAACAAGACAAGAGAAGCACTAGAACAAGTGGGGAAGAGATAAAAAACGAGCCAATGGGCTTTCTTCATATGTCAAGATCATTCGTGTCGGGAGGTATTATTAACCCCGAGCAAAGGCCGATAGAAAATAGGTGGCAAGAATAATGGGAAATTTGTGCGTCAATACTGTTTCTGAAGGAACGAGTAAGCAAAGAAATTTGGCAAGAATTCATCCTTACGCCCTCGGAAGCGTTCTAGAGAACTGGACTACGGAAGAGCTTCCTATAATTTTTAAGTCTTTTCCAGAGTAATGTTCAGAACACCTTTTTTGCTTTAAGCCCGAGAGCAATTGGGATCTTTTTGTAAAGGGCGTATGTTCATTGGCTTTTTATTTTCAATAAAAAAGATGCACTTTCTTTCACCGAAAAAATTCTCGTTATTCTTTTCATTCATCTCATATCATAATACATACTCTCAAATTCCTTTATTTTTCGGATCTTTTGGTCCATATGACAGGTCTCTAGATATCAATGATATGAGTAACGTCGTTACCGACTTAGAGCTTCATTTTGAGCAGGATGTGTGTTTAAAGGAATCTTATGATTTTGAAGAAACTTAAGATTGTAGTTTATCTCCTAATTTGTTACGGATGGTTGAGCAAAAAGAGAAACAAATCCTACGTCACAAAGAATCAGTAGAAGTTATGAGTTTAGGGGATGAGGTTGACAAAAGGGAGGTGAAGATTGGAACTTGTATTTCTGCAGAAACGAGACGAGATCTCATTGATCTGCTTCTAGAGTTCAAGGATGTGTTTGCATGGTCGTATCAGGATATGCCCGGTCTAAGCACTGATATCATGGTACACAAGCTCCCTATAAGAGAAAAATGTAAACCGATCCAACAGAAGCTTTGAAGAATGAGGCCAGATGTTCTCCTGAAGATAAAAAACGAGGTCCGAAAATAGTTTGATGCCGGCTTCTTACGAGTAGTAGAATACTCACAATGGGTAGCTAACATAGTGTCAATTCCTAAAAAGGACTAGAAAGTACGTATGTGCATGGACTATCAAGACTTAAACAAGGCTAGTCCAAAAGATAATTTCCCTCTACCTCATATCGACACCTTGGTGAACAATACAGTAGGTCATTCCTTATCCTCTTTTATGGATGGTTTTTCTGGGTATAACCAAATAAAGATGAATCTTGAGGATATGGATAAAACTACATTCGTCACCGTGTAGGAAACTTTTTGCTACAAGGTTATGCCATTTGGATTGAAGAATGCAGGGACAACATATCAAAGGGCTATGGTAACTTTGTTCCATGATATGATGCACAAGGAATTTGAGGTTTATGTCAACGATATGATCGCAAAGTCTCAAACAGAGGAGGAACATGTGGAAGTTTTAACAAAGTTGTTCTTAAGAATGAGAAAGTTCCAGTTGAAGTTGAACCCAAACAAATGTACTTTTGGGGCTACTTCAGGCAAGTTACTAAGCTTAGTGGTCAGCGAAAGGGGTATTGAAATTGATCCTGATAAGGTCAAAGCTATACAAGAGTTCCCACCACCACGTACTCAAAAGGAAGTTAAAGGGTTCCTAGGGAGGTTGAATTACATCTCTCGATTCATCTCACAATTAACCGAGAAATGTGATTCTATCTTCCGTCTTCTCAAGAAGCACAACCCGAGAGTTTGGGATGATAAATGCCAAAAAACTTTTGACAAAGTCAAACAATATTTATCCAATGCTCCAATTTTGATGCCTCCGAGTCCAAACAAACCTTTGATTTTGTACTTGGCCGTATTCGAGAACTTTATGGGATGTGTATTAGGCCAGCATGATGACTCGGGAAAGAAAGAAAAACCAATTTACTATCTCAACAAGAAATTCACGGAATGCGAGATAAGATATTCTCCAATTGAGAAATTATGTTGCGCTTTGGTTTGGACTACAGGTTGAGGCAATACATGTTATATCATACAACTTGGTTGATTTCAAAATTAGATCCTCTCAAGATTATGATAGGTTCAGCTGTATTAAATGGAAGGATGACCAGATAGCAAATGTTACTTTCTGAGTTTGACATAATCTATGTGAACCAGAAGGCAATAAAAGGAAGTGCAATAACAATTTTTTGGCCAGCAGAGCTATCGAGGACTATGAGCCATTAGATTTTGATTTCCCAAACGAAGATTTAATGTATGTCGCAACCGCAGCAAAAGAAGTTTCAGAGGAGCAGCCATAAAAAATGCATTTTGACGGTGCTTCAAATGTTATTTGCATAAGGATTGGGGCAGTTCTGGTATCCCCGAAAGGAGATCATTATCTCTTCACAAGCAAGCCTGACTTCGATTGCACAAATAATATGGCGGAATACGAAGCATGTGTCATGGGTATTCGGGTAGCTATTGAACGCAAGATCAAGATTCTGGAAGTGTACGGGGATTTTGCGTTGGTAATTTATCAACTCAAGAGAGAATGGGAAACGAGGGATTCCAAGTTGATGGATTACCGAAAATTAGTTCTCTAGCTAATTAAGGAGTTCGAGGACATCACCTTTCATTATCTCCCGCGAGAGGAAAATCAAATGGCCGATGCTTTGGCCACTCTCACTTCTATGATCATGGTCAATAAGAAAGAAGATATGAAGCTCATTCAAATGAGTATTTACGAGGTTCCAGCTCATTGCTTCAATGTTGAAGGAGAAGAAAAGGATGATCACCCGTGGTACCAGGAAATTTTGCAATATGTAAAAGACCGTAAGTACCTTGAGCAAGCCACCGAAAATGAAAAAAGAACATTGAGAAGACTTGCCATTGACTATGTCCTTGACGAGGATATTTTGTATAAAAAGAGAATAGATCAAGTCCTGTTAAGGTGTGTTGATTCTATTGAGGCCAAGAAAATCTTAGAAGAAGTTCATGAAGGGATTTGTGGAACACATGCCAATAGTTTCACGATGGCCAGACATATTATGAGATTTGGGTATTACTGGTCAACCATGGAAGAAGATTGCATTAAATATGCTAAGAAATGTCACAAGTGTCAAATTTATGGGGGGAAAATTCATGTACCTCCTTCACCTGAATAATAGCACAATAGTAGAAGTCTGCAGGCAATTCAAGATCAAGCACCATAATTCAACACCGTATCGCCCGAAAATGAACGGAGCAGTAGAGGCAGCTAATAAAAACATCAAGAAAATCATTGGTAAAATGAAAAAGACTTACAAAGATTGGCATGAGAAGTTACCATTTGCTCACTACGCTTATCGAACGTCTGTCAGAACTTCTACCGGGGAAACACCTTTCTCATTAGTATATGGAATAGAGGCAGTCCTACCCATTGAGGTAGAAATTCCTTCCCTTCGAGTCTTATCAGAAATGAAGTTAGATGAGGCAGAATGGATCCAATCAAGATATGACCAACTAAACCTAATCGACGAGAAGAGGTTGAAAGCTATCCAACATGGCCAGATGTACCAAAAACAGATGATTCGGGCTTATGATAAAAAAGTTCGCCCTAAAGAATTCCATGAGGGAGATATAGTGTTGAAAAAGATCCTTCCTATGTAAAAAGATTTTCGAGGCAAATGGATGCCAAACTGGGAAGGTCCATATGTGGTAAAGAAAGCTTTCTCTGGAGGAGCTTTGATTCTAGTTGAGATGGATGGTAAGGATTTGTCAAACCCCGTAAACTCAGATTCAGTAAAAAAGTACTTCACCTAAAAAAGGAGGTTGAGTTGAAAATACAAAATGCGGCTAAAAAAAAAAGGTGAGGCCGAGATGAAAACCCGCAAAGGGCGTCTCGAAGCCTAAGGAGATTTAAACTGAAAACCCGAAAGGGCGGTTCAGATTTGGATCAAGGATCGGGCATGAAATGAGCTTCTTCCTCAGAAATAACAATATGGAGAGAAGTTGCGTCTTGGGCATCGACAGAGTGTAATAGTTTTCAGAGGCACATATCGAGGTCAAAGTGGTTCTCATCAAGTTTACTCGAAGAAGTTCATACGTTGATATATCTAGTTTTATTTTCTTGTTGCTCACTTTAGCAATTCTTAATCAATGTTCGCTAGTTTTTTATCAACATTTGTTATCTTGGTTGATGTTTTAATTAATGTTTGATGTTTTCTCACTTATCTCCATTCAAATGTTATCGCCAATAAATTCAACCTTATCCATTTTTATAACCAGCTCAGAGCATTCTTTGCATTGAAATTATGGTTAATGGACTTGATGATAAAAGGTATAAAAAGATTTCTGCATATTACTTTGGGAAATTTTAAATAATACAGGGACCTGAAACAGGATCGTTAGTCGGAAATAACCGAATCTGAGGGTTGAAGGGATCTTGAAACGAATAAGTTCAGCTTATGATTATCTCTTCGGATTTTGTATCAAGAACACCATATTTGAAAGAAAGGCATGGTGACGCATTAGAACTTAGGCAAATAATGATTAGTGACGACCTAAGGACTAAAACAATAAAAAACCATTCTTAAAATGACATCAGCATTATTCATGCGCATTTAGATAGGAGCATTTGATTCATTCAAATCATGGCATCCTAGTTACATGGCCTAGATAGAGGCCCATAAAACAAGTTCTACAGGTCATATCCTCGGAGGATGGCGATAGAATGACAAATATTTTACCCCTAAAGCTATAGAGGTGCAGATTGAAACCGCAAAGGCAAATCTCATACACCTAAAGCTGTAGAGGGGCAGAATGAAGCCGCAATGGCATATCTCATTCACCTAAAGCTGTAGAAGGGCAAATTGAAGTCACAAGGATGAATCTTATACTCCTAAGGCTGAAAAGAAGTGAAGTTACAACCTCCAATCTCTTACCCTAACTAGAGGGCAGATTGAAGATCATCCAATCTTTTACCCTAATTAGAGGGCAAATTGAAGACAATCCAATCTCTTACTCCAACCATGGGGCAGATTGAAGACAATTCAATCTCTTACCCCGACCATGAGACAGGTTGAAACAATCCAATCTTTTACCCCTAAAGTTACAAAGACGTAAATTAAAGCTACAAAAGCAAATCTTATACCCCTAAAATTACAGAATGGCAAATTAAAGCTACAGATTAAAGCTACAAAAGCAAATCTTATACCCCTAAAATTACAAAGGGGCAGATTGAAGCTACAAAAGCGAATCTTATACCCCTAAAGTAATAGAGGGGCAGATTAAAACTCACAGTCCTCAATCTTTATTGAAGATACAGAGAAGCAGACCGATGAAGTTACGAGCACCAAATCCCTAAAGTGTTAGTAGATTGAATCAAAGACTACGATGGTGAACCTCAACGTCCCTAAAGTTACAAGTGGAATTGAGTGAAGCTATAGAAGCAAATTTTGTCTCTTTGGAATCGACTTAGGGCAAGGCGAAATCGCGACACTAAATCCTACATTCCTAAAGTTGTGGACAAGTGGATGCAATGAGTTTGAATGTCCAATAAAGCGAAAGGTGAGCTACTTGAAGAAGAAGGGCTAAAGAGACCAAATCCAGTGGGACCGGACAAAGTTGGTCATTTTTTTTAGTCTTTGCTCTATTCTTGTTACACAACAACGAGCAAAGAGGGGCAGTTGTAGAAGCCCAATTTGTCCGGGCCTCTACAATCCAAATTTTATTATTTTATTTATTATTTTTTTATTTATTAAATAAATAAACAAATAAAGAAATAATAGAATTAAAAAAATATACAAACTCAATTTCATAAACCAAAGCCCAAATACACCCAACCCAAACTTAAACCTAAACCAAATTAAAAAATGTCCAATACAAAATATCCCAAATCCATTACAAGCCCAATACCTTTAAAAAAAACCCAAATAAACCCAAGTTCACAAACCCTAAAAAACTAAACAAACCCTAGTCTTCTCTATTGTCCAGCCACTGTCGCCAGCTCACCTACGCTGCCACCATCGTCGTCATCACCGATTTCGCCGGATCGAGACTCCACCTTGCGCACGTCACCGGAAAATTCGAAAATTAGGTGTAAAAAATGTGTTATAAATACAGTAGATATAAATGTAATTTTTCACACACAAAAATTATATACAGAGTGGGGAGATAGATACAAAAAAAATCAGAGGGAAATACACAGATTTGTACGAAAATCAATAGAAGTGTAACTTTTTTTTTCATTAACCAAGATCATCAATAAAAACAAGGTATTAGCTTTAGATCTATACATTTTTTTTCCTAGTTGAAAATACTACTAAAAGGGATTTTGGGTTTCTTTTTTTTTTACCTTTTTTTTCACCACCCACGGTGGTCATTGGCGAGACGTCGGCGCCGAGATGAACGGCGATAGGGCTCCTCAGCCCATTGTCAGTCAAATGGGGGCTGGAGAAGGAAGGTTTGCTTTGATTTTGAGAGAAGAAAAAGGGGAAAATTGGATCTGTTTTGAGAAAAGAAAAAAAAATAAAAGCATTAAACCTAAAGTGAAACGGTACAGTGCAAAAGAAGAAGGAGAATCCTTTTTTTTTTAGATTTGGGCTAATTTCTCATTTGGTCCTCCTTTGTTTTTAATTGTTTCAATCCGGATTTTTCACCTTTTTTTGTTATTTTCAATTTGACTCTGTAATTTCATTTGATTTTCAATTCGATCCTTGATCCAAAAATATTTCTGAGGTTGCCACGTGTCAAGTTTATTTTGGATTTATTGCTCACTAGGCCCTTACTTTATTTTAAAATTTTTTAACCCTTAAATTTTCTAAAAATTCTAATTCGACCCCTAAATTTTCCAAAAAATTTGAATTTAACCCCTAAATTTTCCAAAAAATTCCAATTTGACCTCTAAACTTTCTAGAATTTCTTTGACCCCTAAAATTTTCAAAAATTTAAATTTGACCCGGTTTTAAATTTTTTTTTTAAATCCCTTTTATATATGCATATTTATATTATTTTATTTTATTGTAATTTATGTATATATTGTTTTTATTATGTATACTTGTAAATCATGTGCATTTTTTTTTTTGCATAACATGAAAATTCGGTTTTTAAAATACTCAAATTGTTTTAGTAAATCAAGGCAATGTCTTTTGTCTCGGGAATCTGAAAAATCATGTCCTAACTCACTGGGTGTGGTTTTTTCTTTGAATCGGGATAATTGAATATCCTTTTAAAATTTAAATACGAGATTTTTTTTTGAAAAACTCATCATTTTCGAATATTTGAATTGTTATGTCTTAACTTACTGGATGTGGCTTTTTCTCGATTAATTCGAAATAAAGAGCTTTCTTCGGAAGTAAAAATTGTTTTCAAAATAAAATAAATTTGACATTCATGCATTTAAGGATCGCTATTTAAAGTCTTCTTGAATTTTTAATTTTCAACAGATAAGATTTCGAATAATCGATTAGGAACCAATTTTGGGCGTGTAAGGGTGCTAATCCTTCTTTATGCGTAACCGACTCCCGAACTCGTTTTATGGTTTCAAGGACCAAAAGTATTTTAATGATTTTTTAATCTCGAAAAGTGACCCAATTAAACTTGTTTCAAAAAAATTATTTGTGGCGACTCCATTTTCATTTTCTAAAATCTAAATCGAGACTTATTTTTGTTTTTTTTCAAAAATGGTTTCGACACTCAGCATGCCAACATTGAACCAGTCGTCACCCTAACAGGTAAGACAACCTCCTACCTTAATCTCCCCTCGTATCAGAATCATGTTTAAAGCATTTTGTATTTACATTTGTACCTTTATTGAGTTTTAGCAGTTTGGGAGGAGTTGCTTAAAGAGAACAAAGCCTTTTTTCAGGAGTATTTCCAGGCTTTATCTCCAAGGCAGAGCTCGGTTGATTGAAACTCTGCATGCAGATGATGAAAGCAGTTCAGCAGCAGAGTTTCCTCTCAAAATATGACTGCTTTCAGAGGAAGAATGCATTGGAAATGATTGAAAAAGCAAAAACATCAGTATCGAAAGCTCCATGAATGAACTTCTAGATTTAAGACCTTTGTTAGAAATTTAATAACTGAGCAGGAACTTGTGAGACCTGAGATATACAGCCTTCAGACCACAAATTATAACCGAGTATAATATGCAGGTTTGCTTCGGCTTTTAGAACCTGATAAAAATTGTATGTACAGTACCAGCTATTTCAAGCATAATCTGTATGCCAATCGGATTGTGGGACGAGCATCTTTAGTACAAGCTCGTTCAACTTTATCCTATTTCATTTCATATAGTTATAAGGTAATATCATATACCCATATCTGAGTAATATGCCAAACAAACATTAAAAGCCATAATTTAAAGATTAGTTCTTAAAAATTGGCATAAAGCTGTGATATTTGTTGTCGTATAAACCAGTTTCTGTTCCGGTTTTATGTTTATGGTAAAACCACTTAACTGTCCAAGCCAATCTTTAGGGCATCTAAGGCAGAGGTCATGAAGAAAATAGTCACAGGCAAAACAGCTGAAATCACATAGGACAAACATGACAAATCTCTAATATTAGATTCAGCTAACACATTTCTGTAAAAAGAAACTTGAACATGAAAATATTACTAGGAAGTTCAACAGCAATTCAGTTCGATTTTATGGATTTAACTTAAAGGACAGAATCAACATGAAATCGAACTTGGTATTCGTTTATTAATTTTAGGCGAGACAAGCAGCTTAAGTCTATTCTAAACAGAAGACTTTGTAATAGCTCCAGCTTCAGTTAGCAGAGGAACCAGCTTACCATCCTTGTGCCAGGCCATTGTACCTGCAAATCGTACAGAAACACAGTAATTAGTAAACACGCAAAGATGATACGAGAGATTCCATTCGTATATGAATAAAATATGATAGCATAGAGTTTAAAGGGCATACTATCACAGCCACCAATGTGTTTCCCGCCAATGAAAACGTTTGGCACAGTCCGCTGACTGGTCCACTCAGCCAGAGCTGCTTGAATATCAGCTCCATCACCTGGAAAAATACAAAAAACGAAAGCCATATTTACTTTGACAACCAATGTGGATATATTCTCACTATTTATTTTGAAAGAAAGAAGTCGGAAGTTCAGCAAGAAAGAGTTGCAAATTCAACCCTCAATTCATATTGACAATATAAAATTTCCATGGGAGCATCCACAACGATCCCATGAGGAGCATACTGTTTCAATATATCAAACTACGATACCGAATCCCCAATTGAAGATAATGTACTCACACTTTTATAAGGCCAGGAAAAGACATTCAATCATTTTAAAGGCATTCTTTAATAACCATTATTATAGCTAATGGACTTACACTCCATTATCCCATACCCAAAACCATACACTTGTGTTGTCCAAACCTACCTCTCAAACCAATGGAACCACAAACAATGAAACCAACCATGCCTTACAGTCTTATAGGATCTTTCAAAGCAAGATTCAAAAGAATACAAATTGGCTTCAAATTCACTAGTTAAACATGATCGAGAAATGGATATTGATAACAAGACTACAGGTTTTCCTATACAACCATGCATATAGACCTTCTAACTCAAGATTACTGCCCACATAAAGCTTCCAACGGCTCCTTTTTCTTGTAAAGTTCAAGCAACCAACTAAAAATGGCAGCCAAGTTTAATCAACATGATCCACCTCAATTAATCAATGTTTAATAGAACGCAAAGTTTGGCTAACCAAAACAATCCTAATTGTTCTTAAAAGACTTGGGTTGCAATGCTGAATAACTTTGGATTAATCAAATACTACAAATAAATAAATAAAACATGAAAAAATAACATGAGCACAACATGAATATACATAATTTCTCTGACTGAATTGACTCGAGCTAACTCATAAGACCAACTCATTTAGGGCTCAATATTAGTTTAGATGACAACCTTTATGCAAGATCTTTCATTTTTTTTGTGCTAATTTAGCTACAATTCATTAGATCATATCCTAAAAAGTCGGGAAAACACTTTCACACTTGATATAATCCATCACGAACAAAAGCTTTGTCTGAAAGATATCAATATCAACACACTAAACAGAATCGAATCAAATTAATACTCATAAAATGCAAGCAATTAAAAGTATTTTCATTTCCAAAACCTTGAAATCACAAAACTGTTAAAAAACGGCATCGTACCTCAAAAAGGGGAAACCAGAATAAAAATGAAAAAGAAAGAATACTAACTTTCTTTGTCGAGCTCAATGGCCTTGAAAGAAGCTCCAAGTTGTTGAAGCAATTGCTTCACATCCACACAGAACGGACAGTAGGACTTGCTGCATCAACGAATACGTATAAAATACCACAAAAAAAAAGGAACAAAAATTGTACACGAAAACGTATAAAACTGCGCATACCTGAAAACGACGACGGTATTGGCAGATACGATGTCCTTAGCCTTTTGCAAAGCCATTTTCCTATCTCTTTCTTAGCCCTGAAAAATGGAGTGTTCTTGTTTTGCGGATTTTAAGAGGGAGAGCGTTGAGGATTTTATAGTGGAGGGAAAATGCGATGGAGAAGAGTCGTGGATTTCGTGAGAGTGGCGGAGTGATCAGGAAGGAAGGTTCCTAAAATGATCTGGGCCGTTGATATTTGGATTTTGACCCACCAATCTTTTCAGTTTTTCTTTTAAAATTAAAATAATAAGTTTATTGAACTAAACGTAACACCCTTAGGGAATGTTTGGTTGGGGGCTTAAGATTACATTTCATCCCAATTCGGTGGACTCACCACCAAATATTAGTTTGGTTAGTTGTAATATTATTACAAGATTGAATATATTCAGGGTTTATTACGGGAGAAGATTAAATAGCCATTCTCTTCCCTCACCTTTGAATAATTATTTAATGCGTGAACTAATTTTTTTTTTTTTGCCCTCATCTCGACTCACACCCCTATTCAGATATTAAAGAAACTGTAATTGGAACATCATCTTCTCTTAGTCTCACGGGTAATTTTTTTTTTTTTCCATCTTTACCTTTCTCTATTTTTCCTTTCTTCGTTCTTGCTTCTTTTTCTTTTTGCTGATTCTCTTTTTTTAACTCCAACTATCTTTTTATTTTTGAGAAAAATACCAAATAGTTGTAAAAAAAAACCAATCGGCCTTGATATAGGCTCCTTCTCGAAGTGGTTAACCTCTATTCTCTTCATTGACTCTTCCGTTCTCTCTTTTTTAGTTGATTCATCCATCACCATGTTTATTATGTCTTGATTTTGGGGCTTCTTTTATGCCTTTTCTACTCTTGGTCATCAGGTGTTTTGGTGAAAGGAAGCCTTCTTGATTCTGTTTCAGGGGTGAGTTGTGTTTGTTTTAAAGTGGATCAGGATTCTTATTTCTTTTATTTACTTTTATTGTGGGAAAATAGAAAGATATTGTTTTTTGATAATGATCTGTTGGTTGAGCCGTAGATTTGGGTGCACATGGCACCATTTTTTGCGACAGTTCTATATGGAAATGCTGTTAGATTGATGACAATGGTGATGAATATCAAATGAGTTCTCTGTCTTTGTTTATGAACAAGTTACTTATCTAAAACTATTTGATTCAATTGCATGGATATTGAGAGCATATTAGAAGTTCCTTTGTTCATATTCGTGCAAATATCTCTTTGCAAATGAGTTCTCTGTCTTTATAATTTTGAGGCACATCTCGTATTTGAATTTTAGGTCTTGGTTCACTTTCGAACTTCAAAGACACTGGTAATATATACAACTATGTTTCATCTTGTGTTTTTTATAATTTAAGTTTCATGATTTGTCTAATCATTTTGGGGACTTAGCATGACATTTTCGGACAATATAATTTTAGAATTGCTGACGGTAAAAAACTACAGTAGTGTTAACACCAATGCTGTATGTAACCAAAGTAAATCATACACTGCAGTCAGACATGAAAATAGACAAGTTTGTAATCATGTTCGTTTGAGTTCTCTGAGTCCCTCTTGTTGTCTTTGAGTTTGACGCTTTTGTATATGTAGAAAGCCTGTTTACTAATAGGAGAAATATATAAGATTTGTGTCTGAACTCTTTTTGCATCACTTTCTATTTGATTTTGTTATGCATTCAGCCCATAGAAAAGAAGCAAATAATCTGTACTACATTCTAACCTTTTATTTTTTTTGTACATTGATTATCAATAGATTGTCAAAGAAGATGAAGAACCAACAGAATTTCTTGAGTTACTGAGGGCATTTTAGCTCTGCTGCAATTAAGGCGAAACCTACAAGCCAATAAATTTTATAAATCATCTTCCCGTTTCTTCAAATGGCTTAATTTTGCTCCGAAGTTTCAGGCATCAAGCCTAGTTCCCATGGCAACACCAACGTGGTGCTTAACATTTTCTTCTATCATATCTTAATTGCCGTATGTAGTTTCAGAAAAAAATTCTGCTATATCTGTGCAATATAGTTAGTTTGGCAGCTTTTATGCAGATTGGTATGGTAAACCTATGCTCCTTCCAGCATATGCTGTATGCAAGGATTTAAAGATATTACATGTAACGTTTCAACTAGGTTAAATTTTTTGCATATATTCTGCAACATTGATATTCTTATGGTTTTCTAGGTCTCAATTGATCATTAGAGGGGTAGTTTCTTGTGATATAATATCAAATTAGACTACCACAGGTTTTCCTTCCCATCATTTTCAGTGTTTACTCGGGAGCTAAATTTTGCACCACTCCATTGTCAATATGAAAGCATGAATAAGACCTATATATAACTATTTTAATTGCTAGACTTTTGCATATATTTTTTCATACTCGTTGTAAAGGTTAACTTCCAGGTTGGTTGTTTTTACTTCATTAACTAGACTTCAGTTATATTGATACTACATGAGGAGAATGAGTTTAAGATGTCAATCAGAATCTGTTGTCTATGAAACTATTCTTTAGAGGCATGGAATGGAGTGATTGAAAATGTTTAAAAATTCTCCATGTACGTAAAAGCACAAGTATGTAAACTTGAGCATTTTCAACTGTGAAGTTTAGAGTTACAAGTGTTCTATCTTGACATAATGTTTTTTAAGGCAAATACTACATATAACTGTTCTATCTTGACAATGATGCTTCTTAAGACAAATTATTATTGCATGTCAGTGAATCACATAACCTATTTTTTCTCTTTTGCAGGTTGTAATGGCCAGTGACTTCTCTGTCTCCCAATTTCGTTTCTTGGAAAGACTTCCTTTTTTTTATGCTGAATTAATTTTGGGGTATTTATGATTTGTATCAGTTGTAACCTTCACCATCAATGCATTTACAAGGCAGGCTTATATTTCTAGAAAAATAAGCCCTGTGTTGCAGTTGAAGTTGCTAGCAAGAGCTGAAGAAAATGGAGTTGACTTTGCCGATTATATTATGGATGTGAACATGATCCATGTAAACAATCTGTGGCAAAAGATGAGACCAACAGCAATCTAGCTCTTAGCTCCAAACCAAAAAATCCTTTTGCTGTTTGATGTAATATAAGCTTTGGTTTTTTCTTTAAGGAGTTAGTATTGAAGTTTTTCTCCCATTTTTAATGGAGGAAAACATGTATTTTTTTTATGGTTTTGTTTTGTTCTAAGGCTGTTTACATAGTTTTATGTTTGGAAGCAGCTAAAACAATTATCAATTATCTAATATTTTTCAAATGTCTTTTTTATTTCCTCTTAATCTTTGATCTTACATATGCATTATAGTTTAAAACTAATAAAGTAAGTTATATATTATTTTTCTAATATTATATATTATAATTTTTACTAATTTATATTTTAATAATAATTATATTAAAAACTTTATTAAATTATATATTTTTAATTTAATTATATTTAATAATAATTATGTTAAAATATAATTAAATTATTTATTATTTTTATTAAATTATATTTAATAATAATCTTATTAAAATTTTATAACAATAACCATTTACTTAAAAAAATTCTGTTAAGGGTATTTTAGTCATTTAAGTCTTTTTTATTATGCTATTACAACATCATTTCATTCAATCAAATAATTGAATTATTGATTACAATCATATTTTATTATAACTCTATTTCATTACAACTCTATTCTATTACAGCGAACCAAAGATCACCTTATTGAATTCCCCTTTTTTATTCATTTTATTGTTTTTATTTTCTAATTCGAACACTGGTATTACTTTCCTTTGTGGACCGAACTTTTTGAATCGTTGAAAAGGGTCAAATTCCCAAGAAAAAAAAAAAGCATGGGCTGAAACCTTCATCGATTTGTTGGTGTTCAGCCGGTCGGGTGGGGAAATCACCATGATGCGTAGAGTCCTTTCGTCTCCTTGATTTCGTTGCAATGGGTATGTCTGTACTAAGTTAAGTTCAAGCAAATCAGGTAATCTCGTGAGTTCCAAAAAATCTCATATAGGAACCAAAGAAGACAAAAACCACCATGACAATAGGGGTGGTCACAAGCGCTGCCAACAACTAATAGATCGAGTTCAGAGTAATGAAACAGAACATCCATGGCTGAAGGAGGGTGGTGATGCATCTGACAAACCTATTGATAGTGCTGTCCTTAATAGGTTGAAGCAGTTCAGAGTAATGAACAAGCTCAAAAAAATTAGCATTGAAGGTATGACCTACGCCTCTGGTTTTACTTGCACATTACCATATATTCTTTGCGTTTGTGATATCACTCTATGATAACAGCACAAATTCTTTTCCTCTGTTCCATTTCCCACAAGCTGATATTTTTGTCTGTGAATATGGTTTGTGGAAGGTGATAGCAGAAAGCCTATCAACGGAAGAAGAGATCGAGGGCTTTCAGCAGATGTTCGAAAACATCGATACTGACGAATGTTGTACGATAACACTAGAAGAACTCAGGGATGGATTAGCTTGCTTGGGAACTAAGTTAACTGAAACTTATGCATGCTGTAACATCTTATCCAATTATATAATCTCTTCCCTCCACCATCCAAATCCTGTTATTTATATACAGTGGTAACCATTTCCATTATAATGAAACAAGCTGCAACTTCCGAATGTTGACAATAGTTGAACCATTGACATGATTTGTTGGATATGATGGGAGGATCAAGTATGAGAGTTTGTAGCCATGACGAGAAGGGGAACTCATGATGGGGATAGCAATTGGCAAAGACAGATGAACAACTAAGGGCTTTCTTTAGTTGGCAATGGCTGCTTCATTTGTTGCAAACTTATTTCCATCTTCAATACTGTAATTCCCTATACTCGACTTGAAAGATATGACCGAATCTAGAAGGTTACAATTGTAATTTTACACTCGTGAAACCTTTAAATCCGTAAATATGCATAAATATAATTTGTAAATAAATTAATTCATGGTAAAACAATCATCTACTCATGTTTTTGAATAATTCCAATTATAAATTTTTTTATGGAATACCTAAAAATAAAAATTCAAATTTCCAAATTAAAAATTAACATTTCAATCTCAAAATAATTTAATAACATAATAACCCAAAAAACCCCAAAATAATTCGTACTGAATAATAAAATAATAAAAGAAAACAATTAAAAACAAGAGTTCCTTCGAGTACCAAATCGCTTGAGTCCAATATATATTTATAAGAGAAACTAAGGGGGAATGAGCTAAAGCGCGCAGTGTGTCTCTAAAATGCATACAAACATAGCACAATACCATGGAAATTTTCTCAAAACATTTAAAAGCAAATACAGCATATCACAACACAAATGCAACAAAATCACAAGCACAATGCAATGCACCCAATCTCCAACACACCAACACAGTGAAGAGGTTCCCCAAAACCCCTCCCGTCCAATCGTCACCAATCAGAATGGTTTTACTATCAACCGTTTGAAGGGGTGATTATCACGTCTTCTACCATACAACTCAACCCATGAACACACAATATTATAATTTCACATTTATCTCAATCTTAACACAACCTCATGATTTTAAATCAGAGTTCACAGTTCATTAATCATGATAACAAGTATTCTCATTCTGATGGTATGCATGGAACATCAACATTAGATAACTCAGCACAGATAAAGTCATATAAACAACCCATCTCAAAATAATATCATCACAAGCTGTAGAACATCGTCACACAACAAACATGTAGCACAAATAGAAACACACAGCAAATATGTAGCACGGACAAAGACACACCTCAAATGGCAGAAGCTCTAACGTCGAGGAGAATACCTCCCACGCTCAGATCTAACTCTTGGTCTAATTGAATTAGAACCTATGAGAATAAATTTTTTATTAACTGTATCACTATGCCACCTACTAAACACAACACTAAACTGAAATCTTTATCCTAGTAAAATTTTAACTCTAATATCTCGGTCTACACTTAATATTTTCGCATGAAACGAATTCCGTTCATCTACGTATTTGCTCACGATTGATTTCCAACCTTTGAGAAGATGATGAAGAGTTAAAAGTATAAATCAATGGGGAGAGATAGAAGAGCAAGGGATGACAAACACAAATACTTGGGGTTTTTAACGTGAAAAAGTGGTTTTTAGATTGATTTTTAAAGTTTGATCAAATTGCTTCATACTCTCAATTTTAACTCTTTTACAAATCAGTCCTATTTTCAAAATTAAAGCTATTTAAAACTCATTTTCAGAAATTGATTTAATAACCTAATAATCATTGTCGAAAACATTACTAATTACCAACCTTACAAAATTCTGAACATATATAAGCTAAAATTTTTAAAATACCCTCAAAACTTCTAGGTCCAATTTTGGGATGTGACAAATATTCCTCATCTGCTGTTGTGATGCTGAAGCTAAACAATTCATTTCGTTTATTTGGATTAGATTAGATAACAATCATTATTACCAATATTATTATAATTGGATTCAGGGGTGAAGTTAGGAAAAAATTTAAGGGTGTCGAAATTAAATTATTTATATATTTATAATTTTTAAAAGATTAAATCAAATTTTAATCATTTTTAGGAGGTTAAAGTGCAATTTTCCTTTTATTAATTTAAAATTTTTAAAAATTTAAATGGTCAAAATGACAAAATAACCATTTTAGGGGGTCGGGGCCCCTTCCAACCCCCTGCCCTAAATACGCCTTTGATTGGATAGATTTTTGGTGTTTAAGTGCTGATATTAAATGGATTTGATTGACTAAACGAGTGAAATTCTGGAGAAATTATTAGATTGACTTTTCCCACCTCTTTCAACTAGGAGTGTAAATGAACAAAACATTCGATAAACTGTTCGTTCGTGAACAGTTCGTATAACATTCATTTATGTTCGTTTATTAAATTAAATAAACGAGTATGAACAACATTTTTTTGTTCGGTTAATAAACGAACGAACACGAACAGAGGTATGTTCGATTCGTTTATGTTCACGAACAAGCTCGTTTATGACTCGTTTATTTATTAATAATATTTTCTTATAAAAATATTAAAATAATATATGTGTATGTATTTATTGTTTGTTTGTTTATTATTCATTAACATTGTTCGTGAACATGTTCAATTATATGTTCATGAACATGTTCGTTTAATGTTCGTGAACATGTTCGATTAAGTTAAATGAACATGTTCATTAACATTAAACAAACGAACCTGAACAGACATAATTTTAAATAAACAAACATAAACAAAACATTTGAAATTCTTAATGAACACCAACCGAACATGAACAACTTCAAAAAATAAACAAACGAAAACGAACAGAAATTTGTTCGTTCAAGCTCTGTTCGTTTACAGCCCTACTTTCAACCATTCTCATCCCTCAACAAAGAAAAGAGAGTTACAATAAGCCTTTTTTTAATAGTATCAAAATGAGAAGAAAGTTTCATCCATGCACCCATTAGTATTCTTGCAATCTTTTTTATTAAAGTGAAATTTTGATGGAAAATCTTTTTTAATTTGTGGTTGAAATTGAGAAAGAAATAGAATCACATTCCGTTATTTGCTTATGTTGAAGTCAAATCTCAAATTTTCGAAATCCCTAATTTATGTAAATTACTAAATCTAAAATCACTAAGTATTTCTTAACCCCAAGCCTCAAATCAAACCCTTATTAACCCTAAACCAAATCCTTAATTTTCATAATTTACCTAATATCTCGAATTTTCATTCTTCAATCCTTTATATCAAAGGGGAAAACAAAGCAATGGAAATCATTTTGAAATGGAATAAAACAATGATAACTGAAGATAAAGGGAAAAGAGAACGTTTTGGACGAAAAATCAATATTTTGAATCTTAATCATGGTGCTTTTAGTTTTTGCTTATTCCCCTACTTTAAGATCTATAAATAAAAATAAAATAAAAAAACTTTGATGATTCTATAGAATTTGATGCAAAATGATTAAAAGTTTGAAAAAGCATAATATTTTGTACAATTTTTTTAATTTTTTAGTCAGCAATGACATGTAAAAATAATCTTACATAGCATTATATAATTAGATAAGACTATTGCTTATACGATAAAAAAAGACCCGCCTAATAATTTCTCCACATTCCGGGTTGATTAACTTGCATTTGCCAATTTGGCACCAAATTATAAACTTCTATTGTTTATTGGCTAAGGTTATGCTTGGTTACAAGTTCAACAAGCTGCCAAGGAGACAATGCAAAGGAACATTTGCTTCCCCCCTTCAATTCAATGTTCAATCGACGCCAACATACAAAGGAAGAAGGTTAACGCATAAGTTAAGAAATGAATCAATCATTATAAGACCAAAACACAACAGATGAATCAATCATTATAAGACCAAAACACACAACATTTATTCTTCCTTGAAAGGATAATCAAATTCAAAATCAGAGAAAGTTAAGAAATGAATCAATCATCACTGACCATCTCCCCGCTCCTTCTGAATCTGATGCATCTGCTTCTCGGCTAGCTTCTCCAATGCAGATTCAACTGCATCACGCCCACCGATCAGCAATCGGGTCACAACTTCCGGATCCTTCTCGAAGCGAGCTTCCTCGAACTCTTTCCTCGCGTTCTCTCTCAATATGTCCCTCCACAGAACGCCCCGAGAATCGGGCCATGTGAAGAACCGGGTGGCTCGAAGGATGTCGCGGTAGAGACCCAGCGCCTCTCGTCGAGTGCTGGTGAGGCGCTGTCGGTTCAGCAACTCTTCTTCCTCATCATCTTGGGATTTCGCCTTCACTACATGTCTGTCAAGAAGCTCTTCCACGGTGTCCGGACCATTGTGTAGAAAAAGCTGGAGGAAGACAATGTTGTTTCCACAAACGATAGTTAAACTTGGACATATTCGTAGGTATGCAATCATCCTTTTTACTTTATTTCTCACACAAGCTTATTTCCATGCTGTCTGACAAAAACATAAATGGTGGAGCTCAACACAAAACAATAAGCAAACAATTGAGAATTGGGTCAGCGTTTTTGTTTCAGAATAAATAATTCTAAGCTTTGATCTAAATACATTTTTTAAGCATTAGGACTTAAACGTACCATATTTAAGGGATAATAACAAATTTAACCCTAAACCCTAGCCCTAAGCCAACACAAAACTATTACAAAACTCATATAAGAGAAGTTAAACATCGATAACTATTACAAAACAATTAATAGAAACCTCATAAACATTATAGAATCAAAAGAAAAGTAAAAAGAAATACCTGGGATTGGAAAAAGTAAACTAAAGGAATGTAGTCGAGCAAAGCTGCTACAAAATTCTTCTCATTTTTGGACACCAAAATTCACCATTCTACTGCCATCAATAATCAGAAACCATTAATTATCACCCAAGACTGCTTTTTTATTCCTTTTACAAACAAATTCCCACCTGCGTCAGTCAACCAAAATACCACGATAACTCAGATAACCGAACCCCCAAAATGATATATACAAACTACACTGAAATGAAACTTCTCAAAATTAAACACACACACAAAATCTTAACCTTTTACCTATACAATTTTGAAAAAAAAATCTTAACACAAACCAAATAGCAAAATTATCGAATTTTGAAAAGGAAAAAAGAATTTACCTTGCCTTGGCTCTAAGCTGGAATCCAAAGTACCAAGGATTACATACAAATAGAAGTACTCAGTAACCAGTTCAGCTTAAAGGGAAATTATTTTTTTTATAAACAGTAACTTTTGAGGAACTAAGCAAAGAAAAGGAAAGGGAGAAAAATAAAAGAAAAAGAAGAAGAATAAATAAAGAATAAATGGAATAATGAAAAAGGGGGCGCAGCCTGAAGCAGCAGAGGAACAGAAAGAGTAAGGGTTTTTAAGATGTGGAATGTGTAGTAATAGGTTCTCAAACAGCATTGTGTGCGTAAGGATTTTATTTGTCACCTTTATTCAAATATGAAACTTTGAAAGAAAACTGACTGTAAGATCAAAAAGGCAAATATACTGTGTTCCTTATAAGGAAGAAAACAACAACAAATAGTTAACATCTTCTAATGCAACACAATAACCATTCGTAACTACTTTGTATTATAAAACAACCTCTTCGGTTCAATTACATCCCTAATTCCAACCAGGCCATGCATTTAGATATTAACTGAATATTTCAATCAAAATCCATTTCCAAATCATCTACACACTAGCATACAAACAATCCCAACTAAGCTCATCGATGAGCTCCACTAAACCATTTTAAAGAAAATCTACCCCAATCCTTACTGATGAGTTCAAGCACCTAGCAGCATGAAAAGAAAACCAAATATGCATTGATCCATGGACTGACTAATATGCACCACCTTAGCACCAGATAAATGTGAGACTAACTAAAAAATTCACAAATCTTCCACTCCAAATATGACCACATTCTTCTAGTTAAAATTGAGGTTAAAAAATCTCTTGCTTTCAATTCTATTAGAAAACACACAACAATGCCATACAAACTGCATTTTTCCTTGAAAAAAGAAAATCAAACAGCATTTGTAGAAGGTAATAATTATCAAACCACTGGTCAAAGAAATTTTTTATATTCTGTTTAAGCTAACCCAAAACAAACAATCAAAAGAAAAAAAAAAGTTATCCAAAACCAGAATGCATTGAGAAATCAACTAAGACAACAAATGATGAAGAAATTGATTATGACATTGTTAGAGAATATATCCAACACGTCATTTTTCAGTCTCATATAAGAACCAACAACCAATAACCAAATCAAAATTATGTTAATCTAAGGGTTGCGGCCAGAACCTATTCACTTAAAAGATCACAACTCAATGTCCCTTCATGTAAACATGCTATAAGCCTAGGTGACACAGATGAATATAATTCTAACTTTATTCAAAATCCAAGTATTTTCACCACATGGATATATCAATAATCACACAAAACTTCCCATTCAGCTGATATAGAGAGATACCTTGGGTCTACCTGAAATTTTCAATCAAAATCCATTTGCAGATCATACCCACCAGCACACAAACCATCCCAACTAAGTTCACCAATGAGCTCCATTCAAAACTATTTCAAAGAAATTTACTGATGAATGCAAGCACCCAGCAGTGTGAAAAAAAGAAGAAGCGTATATGCATACACGAATATGACAATCTCCACCGTATGATCATGAAACCCAAAACGTCAAAAACCTTTGCAATTCGCAAATCGGTTGAAATCCACCGATTCTTCAATTAATATCAATACTAACAAGTATCCCAATAAGATTATTATTTATTTTTTAAGACTAAAGTATAGATTTATTGAGAAAACATAGAAACAGAATGTCAAAACTCACAACGAATTATAAAGGCATGTTATTACCATCCAGAAAAACTACCAGATAAACTCTACATGCATCACAACTCCCAGTGGGTTCCTAGAACTAAAATAAAGCCAACACAGATGCAGTAAACAATTTACATACGGATGCTTTGTTTTAGGAGATTTATACTTTTCCTACGAAAATGAAAAGAAGGTGAATAGCAATTATAACGAGTATAAAAGGGAAAACAAGAATCCAAATATATTGGGATTAAGACTAGGTTTCCTAGTTTTGTATCAGACAAAGGAAATACATAGCAAAAATAAATGAACTAACCGTTCACCCACTTCAAAATCTTGAGGGATCGTGGCAGAAACTAGGTCAGGTCACTGATAGTGTGTAATCCGATAGATCAAGCCGGCAAAGAAAAAATTACTCAAAATTAGTAATCAGTGGCAGAAAGTTTGGTTTATAAAAAAATTAATGTGAATAATTACAAAGGTTGTAAATTCTTATGTCGAGGTTTAAATAAATGCATATATTTTATTTTTTATTTATGTAAAAGATATAAATGGCGAAACACTTTTAAAATAATACAAATTATTTCGTAAAGGATATTTTTGTCATTATCCAATTGAATTAATATTTTATTGACTCGTGACACCAATTCAATCATGTGTTTAATACATATAATGAGCCCTCTTTATAACAATCACTCTTTATAACATTTCATCATAACAACTAAGTCTATTGTAGATTCGATTTTTTATTTTTTATTTTTTATTTTTATCTTCTATAACACTTTTTTATCTGTAACAATCATAAAGTATAAAATACGGTCTTTACTAAATTAATTATCTATAACAATTTATCATCTCAAATTTTAGTAAAATTAATTCTATTATTAAGTGAAATAAAAATCATATGTAAAATATTTTCTTTAAAATTTTATTCAATCATGATTATACGTAGAATGATAAAGAACTTGTATATATCTTATTAAAAGCATATTTGATATTCAACTGTGTTTTTTAGTTCTTTTACTAAAAGAAATGGTAATAGTCTTTTCTCGATTAAGTTTGTAGCGATTAACCCGTGACACTAATTCAATGAGAGATTTTATAATTGTTGAGGAGCGATCGATCTTAAATCCCGAGATATCTATTCCCTGTTTCATTCTCATATTATCTCCAAATTTCGAAAAGAGTCCAATCGGATTTATGGAATTTAGGGAATGTCTCACCACCAAAGAAATGTGAACATTTGATTTTGGTGGAATTCAAACTCATGCTCTTATATGACATTAGTGGGTAAGATCACTACCTCTTAACTAAGCTCGCCAAATAGATAACCAAATTTAGGTTTCCAATGCTACCTTAAGAAAAAATAAAAATGACAAACACAAATAGATAATCAAGACATAAACGCAAAGAAAAACATAATAAAAAATTTCATCACAAAACAGAAGGGAAATCAGAGTGAGACCAAACGTAAATGAAGAAACAATCAAGAGATAGAAAAATTATTATCTAACAATAACTATACAAGCGGAGCAAATATTAGCATTTTCAATAAATGTCTCACTCACCATTATGATTCCTCAGTTCCTATCAAAAATCTTACTGCTTGCATTGCCAAATATATGAACCTCATGGTTTTAATAATCATATATTTTTTAGAAGTTTTTTTTTTTATTGTTTTGGATTTACTTTTTTCTAAAAAAAATTAAAGTACTAAATTGATAATTTAATTAGAGTTTAGGGATCAAATTAGCTACTAAAATCATTTATGAACACAAGTGACCAAATCATTATAAATTAATAACATTAAATTTCGATTAATTCGTAACCGATCGAATTAATTAAAAAAATTCGATTGATTAATTTTTTTTGAAAAAATTTCAATTTAGTTAAAAGATTAAAAAAATTCGATTAATTCAATTAATACTAATACGATTCAGTTAACGGTTTGAACAACGTTATTGCATATTGCTCCAAACTAATTTATTCCGAAACACAATCATAACCGATTTTAATATTTAATTTATAATTAATTCTATTTCTCGTGATGTAAAAATAAATATTTATATTTACAATAATAAAATATCCTAAAAACACTATAAAAATTACTTTTTCACAAAATACAGTGTATAAGTTTTATCTTTATGTAGTTGAATTTTTCTTTACAATATTTATGAAATTTTATTAAATAATGCCCAAACACCATAAAGCAAAATTTATTTTTATTAAACTAAATCCATAAATTCAAAACCCAAAATTAATATGAAAAAAAGGAAATCAGATCAAACCGAATTATCATGAATTCGACTAAAGCGAAGTCACACCTATTATTGTCCCTATTTTGAAGTTCTTTTTGTATCGCACTATGGTTAAGTTAATTTAACGCAGTTTTAATGAACAATTATGGCTTGTTTCCCAAAGGGAAAATCTAAATCATCCCTAATTCCCAAAGAGATTTTTTTTTTTTTCAAGAAACACACTTCCTTGCGAATGTCAAATATCCGGTATGCCCTCGAGTTTCAGCAGATGGTTGGGCCATGACTGCCGGAGAACTTGCATTGTCCCCCTCACTTGCTTCACTCAGAAGGCTGCCTCCTCTTGCGTGGAGGGCATGCAGTGGAATTACCATCGTCGACCTTCGAGTGATCCATTTTCCATTCACAGACTTCGTACATGCGGAGCAGTATTTCAAAGCTCCTTATATCTGTGCATATTACAAGCAAAATAAATGATGCTTTAAAAGAAAAACTGCTTGACCAAGATAGATAACTTGTTTCTAATATGTTACCTGTAAAGTCAGATCTAAGAGTTTCACATGAACATTGCACTTGTTCGATGCACGGTGAGAAGGAACACAGAGTTCCATCTTGTTTCAACATGTTTCGAGCTGAAGGAATGGCTAGCCAAGGTTGAGGTAGGCCCAGAAATACGGAATCAGCCAACCCAGAAAACTGATCGGGAAATCCCTCACCCTGAATATCTCGGACTCCCACAGTGACTAAAGTGCTTATTCCAGTCCTCTCGAAGTCCTCTCTGTTGGAGGAGTGAAAAATCGTAAAACATTCCTTCTTTCGCGAACCAACACATAGAAGAATCAAAGAAAAAAAAAACAACCATCCTTGGATCTTTCTATTATCAATTAGACAAACAGAAACCATATAATGGGATAAAATATGCATCATAAACAAGTCCTACGCAAGGTTCCATAAAACCGAGATAATTTTGAGACTATGAAGCATGACAGCAACAGAATGTCGATAGAAGAATACATCCACCTGAACAGACTTCTGAAATCTACCTAGAATTCAAGCTCAACCTAGCAGTTACTAAAATAATATTTCATAACTTGAATCTTTGAAACCAAAATTTCATAACAATGCACTCACTAATGAAACTAATAAAAATCTGTAAACTGAGACAATTAGATACAATAAAGTATCACAGAAACAAAATATAGATCTATGAAGACATCAACTCGAGATGACCCAGAATTTAAGTTCAACCTGAGCATTTACTCTATCATATTTCATCACAATGCACTTTCGCAAACGATAAACATTAAGGCTTACTTAGCTGAGACAGACCTCTGTTCATGGAAATCAAAGGTATACACATGTCCTATTGGACATGAACAGGCTTCTGAAATCTACCTAGAATTCAAGCTCAACCTAGCAGTTACTAAAATCATATTTCATAACTTGAATCTTTGAAACCAAAATTTCATAATAATGCACTCACTAATGAAACTAATAAAGATCTGTAAACTGAGACAATTAGATACAATAAAGTATCACAGAAACAAAATATAGATCTATGAAGACATCAATTCGACATGACCCAGAATTTAAGTTCAACCTGAGCATTTACTCTATCATATTTCATCACAATGCACTTTCGCAAACGATAAACATTAAGGCTTACTTAGCTGAGGCAGACCTCTGTTCATGGAAATCAAAGGTATACACATGTCCTATTGGAGCCACAGCCATTGCAAACGATGTTGTTAATGAGCCACTAACGGTCCCAGATTCAAGAACCAAACAACCCGGAACTACTTCCAAGTACATAATCACAAAGCTAATATCTGCAATATAAAAGAATCTGAGTCCTATGACTTAGAACCAAAGTCCATAACTCCGGTGTCGGAGCCAATAGGTAAACGAATCCACCTTTGTTGCTGAAAACTTTGGAGCCAAATGGCTTCCCAATCCAATCTGAATGTTTAAATACACCGAAACGATTTTGAAGAACCGAATTCTTTCACATTTTAACAGCTTTCATAGTATCATGCCTCTCATATACAATAACCAAATCTCCATCACTAATGCAACGATTGAAAGATATCTTCGTCGAGGAATCCATAAGCAACATCCTTAAAAGACGAAAAACACATTCAATTGAATACATAGATGATGCTGGACTAATATGAAATTTCTGTACCAAACTTTACACCCCAAAACGAAAATATTTACATCATACCCAAAGTTCCATTAAGAATAAACTATCACCTAGAATACCAGGAAGACCCGAATTCAAGAAAAAATATATACGTATATAAATAGGAAAAGAATGTAAGATGAATGATTTAATCAATAGTTAAGGTAGAAAGTTGTGAGAAAAAGAAAATACTTACACATTCAAAACAGCACTTGTATAAGGTAATAATTATCAAACCATTGGTCAAAGAAATTTTTATATTCTGTTTAAGCTAACCCAGAACAAACAATCAAAAGAAAAAAAAAGTTATCCAAAACCAGAATGCATTGAGAAATCAACTAAGACAACAAATGAAGAAGAAATTGATTATGACATTGTTAGAGAATATATCCAACACATCATTTTTTCAGTCTCATATTAGAACCAACAACCAATAACCAAATCAAAATTATGTTAATCTAAGGGTTGCGACTAGAACCTATTCACTCAAAAAATTTCAACCCAATGTCCCTTCACGTAAACATGCTATAAGCCTAGGTAACACAGATGAATATAATTCTAACTTTAATCAAAATCCAAGTATTTTCACCACATGGATATATCAGTAATCACACAAAACTTCCCATTCAGCTGATATAGAGAGATACCTTGGGTCTACCTGAAATTTTCAAACAAAATCCATTTGCAAATCATACCCACCAGCACACAGACAATCCCAACTAAGTTCACCGATGAGCTCCACTCAAAACTATTTTAAAGAAATTTACTGGTGAACGTATATGCATACACGAATCATGACAATCTCCACCGTATGATCATGAAACCCAAAACATCAAAAACCTTCGCAATTCGCAAATCGGTTGAAATTCACCAATTCTTCAATTAATATCAATACTAACAAGTATACCAATTAGATTATTATTTATTTTTTAAAACTAAAGTATAGATTTAGTGAGAAAACTAAGAAACAGAGTGTCACAACTCACAACGAATTAAAAAGGCATGTTATTACCATCCAGAAAAACTACCAGATAAACTCTACACGCATCACAACTCCCAGCGGGTTCCCAGAAATAAAATAAAGCCAACACAGATGCAGTAAACAATTTACATACGGATGCTTTTGTTTAGGCAATTCATTCTTTTCCTTTGAAAATGAAAAGAAGCTGGATAGCAATTATAACGAGTATAAAAGGAAAGAATCCAAATATACTTGGATTAAGACTAGGTTCCCTAGTTTTATATCAGACAAAGGAAATACATAGCAAAAGTAAATGAACTAATAAGTCCAGGAAAAAAAAGTAAATGAACTAACCGTTCACCCACTTCAAAATCATGCACTTTCCGCCCGTTACGACAACATCTAGAGGGCCCCTGGAAATTGATAGTGTGTAATCCAATTTGCATTTATGCTAGAACTAAAGGCCAATATATCAATCCAGCAAAGGAAAAATTACTTAAAAAAAGTAATCAGTGGCAGAAAGTACGGCAGGAATAAATTCGAAAAAAGCAATGAAAATTCTTAAAATAAGATGTTTAACTTACCACTCTTTGAACCATTTAACAGCGGGAGCCTTGGATTTGAGAATGGGATCTCTCTCCAATAGAGGAGATCGCTGGCCTTTGATCGGAGGTACGTAGCCGGACGGTTTGGAGGCCGCGGCAGCGGCTAGGTTTTGTTATGAAAGGAGAAAGAGTGAAGAAAGAAAACAAAAGAGAAAGAGGGAAAGTATTAGAAAAAAAAAGGAAAAAGAGGAGAGAACAAAAAGGAAAAGAAACATGAGAGAGGATGAAAAATTTAGAGAATTTTTATATTATTTATTTTGAAAACAGTTTGAGAATTTTAGTGAATCACAATAGAGGTTAAAATCTTAACGTAACATTATTCGAATTTAGGTTACAATCGAGTCAATATGTATTATTCACAAATTGAAAAAAAAAATTTAGTAAATTACAAGATGAAAAAAAAAAATTTAACAATAACGTGATTGATATGATTTAAATTTAAATCACACTTAAAATAATAAATATTTTTAATCATCAAGCTTAAATTAGAGTAAAATGAATGTTTTCATTTATTGTGTACTGGACATCTAAGGAGCTATGTTAATGTACAATTTATTTCATTTGTTGTCATCTTTGTATTACTCAATTAGGGCGAAAATTTTAAGGAATCGAAATTAAATTTTTATAATTTTTAAAAGATTAAATCAAATTTTTATTATTTTAAAAAAGATTAAAATATAAATTTATATTTATTAATTTAAAAAAAATTTAAATTTAAAAAACCAAAATAACAAAATTTCCATTTTAAAGAGATACTGTCCCTTACTAACCCCCTAAAAATCTGCCCACTAACCCCCTAAATCCATCTCTACCCATCAATCATTCATTTATACTGATCTTATTTACTTTGTCTAGCTTTTGTGATTTCATTTGTAACTTTTTCAAATGTATTGGGTTTTTAGGTGGTGTGTAATGAGTGGACTTATTAGGCTTTTTTTTAGTAGTGTTTTTTAAAAAAAAAAACATTTTTGATATAAAAAAATATTTTTGAATTCAAAGAATAATTTTAAAAAAAAAAATTTGGCTTTTGAAAAGCATTTTTTATCAGATGAAGAAGTTAAAATTTTTACATTTTCCATCTCAAAATTACTTTTGACTGTTCAATTACGTTTTTACTCTTCCAACACATGATACTTTCCTTCTTTAATTAATTGTTTAAAAAATATTTAAAATTTATAACTAATTTGAATATTATTTAAATGTTTATTTATTACTTTATAACACATGTCTAAAATGGACATTTTATTTCTTAAAAGCATTCTTTGACAGTTATACTAAACACTTAAATTTTAAACTAAACTTTTCAAAAATACTTTTTAAAATCACTTTTTCAAGCACTTCTAAAAAACAAGGGTAAATTAACACTTAGGGTTAGTTTAGCATTGTTTTTGAAAAGTGTTTTTAAAAAATTTGGTGGAAAAGATCTTTTGAGAAGCACTATTTTAATATTTGAGTGTTTAGCATTGCTATCAAAAAATGTTTTTAAGAAATGAAATGTCTATTTTAGATATGGAATTATAAAATAACAAATATGCATTTAAATAATATTTAAATTAGTTAATATTATGATATTTTAACAAGAATATAAAAAAAATAATGTATTATAAGTTATTGTTAATATTTTAATATATGAAATTTTAATTTTAAATATTTTTAAGTAATTAATATTAATTATTTAAAAATTTAATTAGATTATATAAACTATATTTTAAATCTTTAAATATAGTCATTAAATATTTATATTTAAATATTAGCACAACTGTATTATTTTATAAAATATTTTTTAATTTTTAATTAATGATTTTAATACATTTGTATTATTTTAAAATTTAATTTGAATATATAACTCATATTAGATATTAACATAATATATAAAATATAAGCTAAAGAGAGGCTGTCGAGTTTATAAAAAACCTGCTTGAAAATTGAAAAAAAGGAAGAAAATAGAAGGGGAAAAAGAAGAAAATAAAAGAGAGCAGAAAAAATGAAAGAAAAAATAAGAAACAATTGATATACTGTGTAAGAGATTAAAAAAGTAATTCAAATTTCTAAAAGTTCATTTGGAACTCCATTGGCCAAAATTTCAATTTTTCTGATGGATTAAAAAACTCAATTTAAAAGTTAAAAAAACACTCAAATGGTGTTTGTTTAGCGGAACTTAAAGCTAAAAAAAATTATTTGATAAAAAATCTATTAAAAAATTTGTGCTAAACACAACCTTAAATCGAGTTAGTTTAGCCCAATATTTAAATTTTTTTATTATATTTCATTAATAAAGAATAATAGATTTACAAATAATTGATAAAATGATAAGATATATTATATTTAAAAAAAAAAACTCCGATTCAAATAAAACAAACATGAAAAATATAAAAAACAACATTGGTTTTCAAATTAGTTTGTTTTTAAAACTGTTTTAAAACAACTTGAACCAAAATTAAATTCTTCTTTTAGAACTGGTTAATAAACTTTTTTAAAAATTATTTAGTTTTAAAACAATTGTTTCAAAACTAGATTGTTTTTTCAAAAACATTTTAGTAAACTTTTTAAAATTAAATTCCGCATACTTTTTCCAAAGCAAATTTACTTAATTTAAAACACTTTTTAATATAATTTTTAAACATTTTAAATTATTTTGAAAAACAGTAAGAATTATTTTTTAAAGCAAATAGGTAGTTAAACAATATTTTTAAAAAAAATTAATTTTAGTTCTAATAGATCTCAAGCTTCTCACAGTTCAAGATCGGTTCAGCTTGATTGCAACCCTAGTTTGTGGTCAGTGATACATGAATCAGGCTCATTATTCCTGAATTCATAAGAGAGCTTAATGAATCCTAGCAGTATATGCTAAACTTGATTTTTTTTTTTATTTCTTTTATCCAAAGGAGGCAACAAAAGCTGCTACAAGTGGAACAATCAACAAAAGAAACTCGTCTCGCAAAAAATCTTCAAATCTCAGGGAATCACCTGACAATATAAGTATCTACTAGCACATGGTTGGTGGCTGAAGCTTCCGGTCAAGATTTATGGCAACAGCATCCACGAAGTCTCCGGTGGTCAAGTAAAACTTTCTTGATACCCTGAATTCATAAGATGTACCTTGGTGACTTTAAAGCCAGATAGCTTGGTTTTGGGTTTACAAAGTGGTAGTTGTAAGATAAGGAAGAACCCTCCAATGAGATTTCACATTGCGGAAGTAGAGTTCACAACGGAAAAACATTGACAGTGGAAAATTATCAAATATCAGGAGAAAGTGTAACATACTTAGGGCCATGGATTAAAATGGCGAGATCTTTGGTCATTTTCCCTGCCTCAACGGTCTCGATGCAAGCAGCCTCCAACTTGTGAACAAAGTCCAGCAACCTTTCGTTTTTATCTAGTTTGGCCCTGCAAGAGAGATCACAACGAACATCAAATCAAAGCCGTACAAATGTTAAAAAAGAGAAACAAAAGCCGCTAAATTGTACAAACAATAAAACAGAAAATAGAACTTCATAAAGTGACATTACAACTTTTGACCAAAACTATTTGATACATCAATGGAAAGCATGAATACAATCAAATATTCAATGGTCAATCTCGAGGTTTGATTTGGAGGGCCATATAATATCATAATTTATATCAAACTCCTTTTATCATACGTGTGTATATATATGTATGTGTACAAACAATATACTCTTAAGAACAGAAAGAATAGAACTTTACGATAGTGTCAACATAGATTAGATATCAAGAGTAAAAATAAAGGCAAAAATTTACATGAAGATGAAAAAATGTAATAAGGTAGAAATGGAGGAAAACACACATTTGGCATGTGTTCAAAGTAAAAAGTTAGTTTAGCTGCTGTTAAGTTCACATGATTGTGATTTAAAAGTAATAACAAGTCTCTTCATTCTAAAAATTTGTAAGTAATAATTTTAAAAAATTGCTATATTATTTTAACTTATCTTAACTTATAATAATATAAATTTATATTATGAGAAAAAAAAAAAAGTAAAATTAACAATTTTAATATAAAAAATCAATTTAAAATTATGTAATTAATCTATATGTTATATATAAATTTTTTAAAAACTTTGGCTCCCTTAGGTTCCCATGAGGAGCCGCCTCTGAAAGCATTGTTTATGTATCTATTACTAAATTCTTTACATAAAATAAGCAGAAAGAAACACATGAAGGAGTTTATTTAGAATGGATACTAATCAAATAAAATTCAAAAGAAAGTTGCTAAATCACTTCGAATGCAGAAGAAACATAAAGTACCTATGCTCCAGTCCTCTTGTCCATGCAAATATAGAGGCAATACTGTTTGTACTGGTTTCTTGTCCCTTTTGATAAAGCCTGAAATGTCAAGTTACAGTCCCATGAGCTGCCTCGGCTTCTAGTGTCTTCCCATCAGATGACAACTGCAGAATTTGTGATTTTAGAGATTTTCAAAATTCAATGGCCAATCTAAAACAATGAGAAACAAAGTCATTTGTTACAAACCAACACAGAAGTCATCAAGCCCAAAGAGCCAAATCCTGCATACAGCAAAAAAATGTTATTTAGACTCCACGAAAAACAGAGAGAGATCCAGTTAAAGTTGAGCATTGACTTGTAAATGAATAGATAATTACTGCAAAGAAATGCATCCGTCTTTTCAGTAGGAAATTCAGAGAGAGAGAAAATAAAATTATATGAATGGTTCATTCATTAATGGATGATGCTAGACATATAATTAAACTATGAGTACCCCTTTAGACTTTTTCTTTTGTGTCTGTGTGAGGGTTTGGTGATAGGTATTATAAAATATTTAAAGCCTCCATCATAAATGAACCTTTATTTTTATTGAGGAAAAAAGAAACTCTGGCCAGCTAATTCAGAAAAAGCATTAAACAACACCTTGAGCAAGTAGATCACTTTGGACATCTCCATCGTAATTTTTGCATGCCCAAACATATCCCCCTTCACTTTTTAGGGCATATGCCACCATGTCATCAATTAGTCGATGTTCATACCTAGACAAAGAATGAAGCAAATATTTAGAAATACCTCAAAAGAAATATTAAGCATAGTTCACTGAAGGTAAAAAAACCAACCATATAGAATGTGCATCAAACTTGTCCTTCCAATTTTTCTCATACACATCCTGGAATATGTCCTTAAACATGTAATGGATTTCTCAGATGAGTTTTGTGCAGTTTTTCCACAAGTAAAAAATCAGACAAACCTTGAGTAAAGAAATAGTCCAAGATACATGGACATTGGAGGAGGGCAAATTAGAAAAGAAAATATTACCGTCCATCATACTTCTTGAGAATAGTATTCTTTGTGCTCAGGTAAAGAGGCCACTTCTTTGAAAAAGCCAATGACATAGAGGATTCAGCAAATACACGAATTGACTGAAAAGTACACATGATTGTTTAAACTAATTAATCAAAAGAAGGCTCCACACATCGTGAATAGTGGGTGAGTGTGAGTACAAAAACCTTTAATACATAGATATATACATATAGGAAGAGATAAATACAAAAAATTTATGAACCTCATCAACATTATACATAGAAAGTGCCATGCCAGGGCCTTTAAAATTGTAGACATCAAACTCCACTGGCTTGTCTCCACCTTCTGGGACTAAGAAAGAAAAAAGACAACATGCAGTAAAGAATTAAAATTTTAAGAAATAAGGTTTTCGAGTTTAGTTACATGGCACCATGCAAATTGTGACAGTTGAAAAGCTTACCCAAAACCATCTTAAGCTTTCCTGGTCCAGTAATTATTGTATCAGTGGCACGATACTGGTCACCAAATGCATGTCTGCCAATACATATGGGTTTCTTCCAACCTATAACAAGAGAAAAGTTCATAGCAGCTTTTCACCACATTTCAGTTACACTGTTACTATGCGGAGAAATCATTACCGGGAACAATTCTTGGTACATTCTTGCATAGGATAGGTTCACGAAAGACAGTACCTACAAGAAGAAGAAACCCTTTAATTAGGAAGCGCTGAAACAAGGAGAAAACATCTTATAAATACTTATGGTACTAGTAGATGATTTAAAATATTGTCTAAGCACATATCCACAATGGTTATGAAAGATAAATCTTACAAACTTCAGGATAATATTTAAACAAATAAAAGATGAATCCACAATGGCTATGAAAGATAAATCTTACAAACTTCAGGATAATATTTAAACAAATAAAAGATGAATCCACATATGTCAAACATTCAAAATTTATCCTTGAAGTAAGAGCTACATGAGAGATTATTATGAAATAACCATTTAAGATGTTTCTAATAGTCCCATTAGGACTTCTCCACATAGATTTCAGCCCAAATTCCTTGACTCTTGTCTCATCTGCATAATCAACATAACCAGACTTTTAGCATTATATATGCTGAAGATTTTTTTTTATTTAATAAAAAACAATGTAAATCCTTAGATATTTGTAGACCTGTCACGGCCTGACCCAAATTAGATTTAAATAATAAATTTACAATTAAACTAAATTATAAAAATTTCAGGTTTAAGTCACAATTTGGCCCCTGAGCTATACTTGTTTTACTACTTCGGTAATTCAAACTTTTTTGTCCCACTTTAACTATCATTTTCATCCCATTGTACCTCAAAAAATTACTTGAGTTCAATAAATATATGACATGTGTCATGTTCTTATTGGCAAATTTTATCTTTTTAGTTAAACTGAGACAAAGATGATAGCTGACAAAAGTGGGAAAAAAAAAGATTTAAGTACAAAAGTCGTAAAAGAAGTTAGTTTAGGGGCTTCTTTCAAAAAAAAAAAAGAGAGTATAGTTTAAGAGCCAAAATGTGACATAAACCTATATTAATATATAAACAGTGAAACGGGCTGTCGGGCTGGGCCAAATTTCAGTCTGGGCTTAGAAAATTTTTGGGACCAGGCTACAGCCCATTCCAACCAACCCCTGGACAGGTCTATATATTTACTATAAAATAAGGAAATACATGAATTGACAAGAGTAGTAAAGCTTAAAGAAGCACAAGAACGACTAACCAGGAGTTATTGTTGCACATTTGATAGCAACATTATACCTAAAAGAAATAGGACATTCTTTAAACTGCAGGCTTTAAGTGCAAATAAAGAAACCAAAAAATTCTTCAAAATTTCAAGCATTCGCTTTACAATTGCAAAACTTTTTGCTTAAATGATGGAAAATCTTAAATCTTCCAAACTAAAAGAAAAAAAAACACACCATTTTCCAATCGGATGCTAGAACTCTGTACAAATCTCTCTTGACAAACCTCAACCTACGCAAAGCTTTTTATATCATCCAGCCTTAGTCCAATTACTCAGCAAACAGAAAAATCACAATCGTTAATATTATACATCTTCGCCATGGTACTACAATTTATTTTATCTATTTACAAATGGATGAATTATAATGTCTCTTCCGTGGCCTTATTATGTTAATAATGCAATTCTAAACACCCAAGCTTCTTTCATATCTTATCAGATCATGTATATTATCAACAGAATCCATTAGTTACTTTCAAAATTAATAATAATAACAATAATAGAGCAATGATCATGTCCAAAGAGCCTTCAGTAAATATTACATACTTCAGGGCTGCTTCAGCAGCTTCGACAGTAACTTTGTCATCAGTCACATCCCGACTCAGTATCCTTAAATCGAAGCATTTTATGTCCAAATCAAGATAAGGGAATATAAGCTGCAATTAAATACAAAAACACTCAGCATTCAGCATTAATTACAAACAAATAGTTAGCGAAATGTAAAAAAAAAAAAAAAAAATTCATGAAATATGCTTCCATACTTTGTCTTTTATCATACCCCAGATAATCCTCGTCATTTCATCACCTAAGAATTACAAACAAAAAGAAGTAACAGTGATCACATTTTTTTAAAATAAGAAAAAGCAGAAAAACAATTAAAAACTAATTTAAACATAATTCTCATAATTTATCGCCGTTTGGTCAACTGTCTCACCATCCATCTCGACGACCGGATTTTGAACTTGAACTCGATCGAATCCGCTGGAAGAAGCGTAACACCGAAGGGAAACGGCACGAGGGAATTGAGCGGTGAAAACGACTCGGTTGTTGAGAGCTCCATTTCTGAGAGAATGAAGAAAATTAGGGTTTTTGTTTCTTAGAGAGAGAATCGAAGAAGAAGAAGAAGAAGAAGAAGAAAACGAAGAAGAGAGCATCTGTAAAGGCGGGTGAAGACGAGGAGATAGCGCGGAGTCGAAGAGCGAGAGTTTTCCAAAATTTTCCTTTTTTGACGCTCGCGTTTTAAGGACACTGCTTTACCGTTTTGTATGGTTTATGTTACGGCTTGTTTGACAATGAAAAATGTCAAAGACTTGCTTTTGGATATTGTGATCCAACGGCTACGAATAGCTGATTAACTATTGGATTAATTAAAGGGTAAACTCTCAAAATAGTCACTTTTGTTTCTCTCTGGTTACATTTTAGTCACTTATGTTTGAAATGTTATGTTTTAGTCACTTATGTTATCGTGTTGTAACATTTTAGTCACGAAGCGTTAATTATCGTTAACGGTGTATCAGTAAGTTGACGTTGCACGTTAAATCATCATTTCAAATGAAAATTTTAGGTTAAACGAGATGGATAAGGGAGGAAAATAGAGAGAGAAGCAAAAAAGAATGAAAAATAAAGAAAAAAAGAGAAAGTTAAAAGAACATAAAAAAAATTGCTCAAAATGGAAAAAAATATGGACACCAATTGTATAATTTAACTTAAATTTTTTATTTGAAATGATGATTTAACGTGTCACGTCAGCTTACCATTACACCGTTAACGGTAATTAATGGCTTAGTGACTAAAATGTTATAACAAGTTAACATAAGTGACTAAAATGTTATAACACGCTAACATAAGTGACTAAAACGTAACATTTCAAACATAAATAACTAAAATGTAACTTACGGGAAACAAAAGTGACTATTTTGATAGTTTACCCTTAATTAAAAAACTTATGAATTATAAACTTATTTTTTCTTTATTTCCAAATATAGTGTAGTTTGATGATTTAATTAGCAAAATAATTTATTCTTTCATTTAATTAGCAAAATACATGAAGTCCGCAAATTGGGGGGCCAATTTCACTATTTTAAAACATAAAAATTTGTTTGCACGCAGCAGAGCAAAAGGGAACCCATGGTAGCATGCATCAAGGAAGCAAGAAAATGCAATGTTTTGTTTACATGCAACACAGCAAAGAAATAATGGAAATCATGATAATACAAGCATGCATGAATGCAGTAGAAAAATGCAATAGAAAAAGTATACCAGCATGTAACAAGTAAATAATTGAGGTAGGTATGTATGGGTATATTTTTATTTTTGAATAATAGTTTTAAATATTATGCAATTTAGTCCTTTTAGTTTTGTGTATATAAATGCACAATCACTCTTCTCTCTTTTTCTCTCCAACATAACATATTTGTAACATATTCTCTACAAATCCATCACTAACAATGTTATACCCCTATCAATATAAGGCTACGTGGCAAGCCAGAAGGAGACTCGAATAACAAGACAGTTGGTGGCAAACCGAGAAGTCACCCACAAGTCTTACCTTCCAAGACAACTATCCAAACAAGTGGAAGCCATCCGATACCCAATTCTTCAAGCTTTCATTAGGAACGTGATGTCGTTGGTCACCAAACACCATGTGGGCTCAACCGCTCTATACATCAATTCAAAATGTATGACAAGATTTGTCTCATCAGAAACATCCTCATCCCATCGAAGACATCCACCCCACGCATTCCGTAATGATGGCTAGATGGTTAGTCCAACATATTAACATCGCTTTAAACGGGACCCTCGCCTATAAATACCTTTATGAACGATGAAGAAAGAATCGACTATCCAAAGATACCAAATATATACTCTGCTAACTTACTTTCAATTCTCAGCCTTAGGATCCTTCTCACATCCATTCTTTACAACCTTCGGGTCTCTGTCCCGACTAGGTGAATCGACCTTTGTGATAACAACCACCCTCTCCTTTATACATCCTAATTGTTGTATAATTGCATCAACACTTGGTACAGTGAGCATGGACAACGTTGCTTTACAACCCCAGAGTGGTATTACTTGTCGACCTAGCTAACCAGGCCAATGATCCAACCAACCAAATCAACTCCTCTACTTTACTCAACACGTCCATCCTGCCTACAAACAATTTTTGAAATACTAGTCGTTATCGTCACAAACACTAAACTCGGTAGTTTGGGCATTTTCAATATGATCTTGTTTCAATTGCAATACAGGATCTTTTTTTTTTGCAATTCTTGAACTTGTTGTAAAAATGTCAGTCTGACTCTCAATTCGACCAAAATAGAACCATCATGATCTAGAGTCAATTGGGTCTTCATGGTTTTCAAAGCAAATAAAGACTTTCAGCTCAAAGCATCTGCCACAACGTTTGCTTTGCCTGGATGATAATCAATGATCAAGTTGTAATCTTTCAGCAATTCAAGCCACTTACATTGTCTCAACTTTAGTTCCTTCTGATAAATGGTCCTCGATCTAGCAATCTATTTGAACTTGACTCTAATTTATTCAGGCAATTCCTCAGGTAATGTTTAAACGAACCACATCAAAAATAGGATCCCTTTTTCAGTCTACATACATCGATGTGATTCTTGCCACAATGCTCCTAAATAGGTGTGTCTACCTTTCGAACACTACTGGCATTCGCTACTGATGTAGCTTGATTCTTTGAGTAATTTTATCTGAGCATACTTTTTCTCGGACTTCATGCAATGGTAACAAATTGACTTCTGAAATCTTTCGTTCTCTTAGACGGAGGATTTGAAAAAGTCTTGGTTATACTTTGCTTGCCCGAGTTCTCACTTTTAGCTTTAGCACTCTTCTTCTCGATCTAGATTTCCTCCATTTCTTGGGCACACTCGGATAATGCCATAACTCTTTTATTTCAAGTGCACACACCATTGCTCAAATAATTTCATTTAAGCCCCACTCAAATTAAGTACACATTTCGGCTTCTAAAGGTAACTCCTCTCGAGCATACTTACTCAGACTAACAAATTTTCCTTTGTATTAAACAACGAACATATTTCCCTGTTTCAATTCTATGAATTCTCGTTTCTTCCTCTCCATATACATTTTACTGATATATTTCTTTTTAAACTCAGTCTAGAAGGAATCTCATGTCACTCGGTATTTCAAGACTACTGATGTTAGAGTAATCCACCATTCATATGCTTATTCCTTTAGCAGAGATACATCATATTTTAAACTGTCTTCAGGGGAACATGCTAACTCATCAAGAACTCGTGGAGTAATTTCTAGCCAATATTTGACTTTTGTTAAATCATCATTATACAACTCTTAGAATTATTGTACTTCGCATTTACGAATCTTATCAGTAGAAAGTCGATTAATAGTTATCTAATTCAAGATTTGAGGACGATAGGGTGTCGAGGAAGGCATAGGAGGCGGTGAAGGTTGTGAAGCTATAAGGTTAGCTCATACAAATTGAGCAAACCATTTGTTCATCATTCGGAAGAAGGCACCACGGTCCTTACTTTCAGGATATGAGATACAGGTAAATTTTGACTCGCTCTCTATTCAGAAGTTGGAACATTACTATCAATTTCATCGAGTATGACACAATTAAACTCGACCGACATTGTATATCTATAGGAGAAACAAAGTCAGATCATATCATAAAGCATCATACAAAATACAAGTTATTGATTAAACCGTAGCTCTGATATCACTAAATGTAACTCCCTTAACTCGTCCTCGACATTGGAGTCAAGTTATGAAATGCTACAAAAATTGACAGAACATTTACATTAAATTTTAAAGTGAATAATTCATTTAATATTCGATATATCTCATACAACATATAATTCATGCTTCACATAGCAAAATAGGGCTTAATACGAGCTTACGAAAGCTCTAAAATCATCTCGGAAGTATGAAAGAGCTAATTTGAAAACTTAGCAAAAAGTAAGGGAAAATATGCAAACAGGGATCACACGACCAAGTGGTCTGTTGCAACATTCTGTAACTCAATTATTAATTAATTTTTACGAGTCTATATTAGAATTATATTAAATTTCGATCTAGTAATTTGGTTGATTGAATAGTTAATCGTAATGTAAGAAGTAAATTGTAATAGTGATAAAAGTCAGTCACATAAATTTTCATCAGCTTAAGTGTTTATTTTAAAAAAAGGGTCTAAACATTAATTAGACCAATATTGAATGTGAGTGGACGGTTAATTGCTTATTAAATTTTAAGTTTGTGCATGAATCCTGAAATTAATTTAGTCTTGAATTTTACTTATTGCTAGTTTATCTTTTACCTACAAAAAGTATCAAAGTTCAATAAAAAAAAAAGTAAACAACACTAGTCACCCAACTATTAATTACATTAATCGTTTAAAGGGATACAAAATAATGTAAAATTACTTTAATTTTTAATTTTATATGGGTGCAAGTGAATCCTTCCCCTTTCATAACAGGGACTTACGAGTATGTTTTATCTTAAATGCTGAACTGTGAGGTATTCTTGATGGGTTGAAACTTATCCAAGATAGAAGATATGCTGGAGTTATAATTGAAATGGATAGTTTGAAAGTGGTCAAGGCCATTCAGAAATCTTCTCTGACGAAATCGAGTTTTGCCCTTATTAGACGTATTCATTATTTATTGACAAATATAGGATTTTGAGAGTTGCAACATATTCCCAAGGGCTACAATAAAATTATTGATTGTATGACTATGGCTAAAATGACTTTTGATACGAACTATAACATAAAGGTGTTTATAGAAATTCTAAGAGAGGTGCTAGCTATTTCTACTATTTTTTAAGCAAAACATAATCTTCTCAAAGTTTTTTTTTTTTGTAATTAGTTTAATTGCCATCTTGTTTTCTTTTTGCCAAAAAAATATTAAAAAGATAATAAAACCTCATAATAATGTAAAAAAATATTTTTATTATTTTTCAATTGAATTCATATTTAATTAACTCATGTCAACATCTTAAATATAAATATAGATAGATGAAAAATATTTCCATTAAAATCTGTAGAAAGTGAACCCCAAATTATAGAGATTATGTTTGATAAACTGAAAAGTTAAGTGTTAAAAAAATATTAAAAAATTAAGAATTGAATTTAAGTTATAAATTTTGTTTAGAATATTAATTAATATATACAATAAAATAAAAAAATAAAATTTGTTTTTTATTATGTTATCTATTTATAGAATGTTATAGTGGAAAAGAAAATAATGTTTATTTTCGGATTTTCGAATTTGAGTATTTATGTGTACAAAATGTGTGTACTTTATTAATTTTATTTTAACTCGATTGATACGAGAATTGTTTATTATTATATTAATAATGGCTAAGTGTTCACCTATCCCTGAGTAAAAAGAATAAAATTCCGCAGAAAGTATTTGTTTCATATGAAAATGTCGCGCCCAAAATAGTAAAATACACCTCAATGCACAGAATCAAACCCTAAAACCCTTGCATTTTGTTGCCACCAAATCGTTCTCTCTCCACCCTTAAACCCTAAACCCCAGAAAATTCGAGACCGAACTCCTTTCTTACTCTACAATGGCAATGTTCTCACTAGCTATCAGAGCTCGAGCCAATTCCAACCATCTCCTAACATGGAGAGCCTTATATTTTCGCAACTTTTGCAACGGCCGTTTTGGTTTATCGACGTCGGAGTCCGACCCGCCTGACCGACCAGTGGCGGGGACCAAGTATCTCGAGTCTTTCAAAGAAGAGTTCGAAATTGGATCTCGGGTAATTTCACTTGAAACGGGAAAAATTGCTCGTTTTGCTAATGGGGCCGTTGTTTTGGGCATGGAAGAGACCAAAGTTTTGTCCACTGTTGCTGCCGCTAAAGGCGACGCTGTTCGAGACTTTCTACCGCTTACTGTTAGTAATATTATTCAAATTCGTCTTATCTTTTTCTTCCTAATCTAGGGACAATTTGAACATCTTTAATGGTTTAGTTTTCATTTTGGGTGAAATGTAATCTTGGGTCATTGTTATTTAATAATGTATTGTTCCATACAAATGTTCTAAGCTTGCTCAGCTATTTAGGTTCTGTTTGGATTGTAATTTTGCTTTTTGTTGTTTACTCTTTGATTTTAGTTTTATTTATGGCGTCCTTTACTTTATATTAAAACAAATAGAAAATAGAAAAAGCGTGAACCTTAGTATGTCATTGAAGAGTGTTCTAATTATGGGTGAAAGAGCAAGTTATTGATTTTTTAAAGGGATATGAAATCTGGGTTTGCAGAATTGTGCTTGGTTATTTGTTTATTACTATTTGGTTTTTGCTTCATCAGAAGTTGTTCTATAAAGAGCAGAAGGTAAATTTATGATGAAAACATGACCTAAAATCAAACCCCAATTTTAACATAGTTATTCATATAAAAGTAAAACCATGCATTTCCTTGTGTAGAAAATACAATTTTTCTTTTTTAGTTCGTATGAACTTTTATTTTCTGATTTTGCATCTAAATCAAGATTTTTTTTTTTTTTTGGATTTTGAATTTGTAAGCAAGAACGCCCAACAAAATTAATAAAGGGGTCTATTAACTATTGAATAGTAATTCCCCATTTGGTTATTCCTGGATTAGACATTTCTAGAATGTTTAGGGGTTCACTAGTATGTGATCTCATTGGGAATTTTCTTCTTTTAAGGTTGATTATCAAGAGAAGCAATTTGCTCAAGGTGTGATTCCAAACACATTCATGCGGAGAGAGGGTGCTCCAAAAGAACGTGAACTTTTATGTGGTCGTCTCATTGATAGGCCCATACGGCCTCTTTTTCCCGCTGGCTTTTACCATGAGATCCAGGTGTTGTTACTTTCAGATTCAAACATGTGCATATATAAATATATTTCAGTTTTCAATTTGATTGACATTGCTGTATTCAATAGGTAATGGCAAGTGTTCTTTCTTCTGATGGCAAACAAGATCCAGATGTGTTGGCAGCTAATGCGACTTCTGCTGCTCTTATGTTATCAGATATTCCATGGGGTGGACCCATTGGAGTGGTACGGATAGGGAGAATTTGCGGGCAGTTTATTGTTAATCCAACAATGGATGAGGTATAAACATACACTTTTGTTTAGTTATGGATGCTGATTTAGGTGCCTCTTTTGTGATTATTACAGGTAGCCTTAGGTCAAGTGTAGAGTTTTGACTTAATTGTAATTTCTGACTTACCTTTTTTTTATTTATTTATATTATTGTAATGAGTTAGTGATGCTCATCCTAAAGTTATCTCATTGCAAAGTTCTTACTTATGTAGGACATGTTTAGTTGTGTCATTATTAATTCATGGTGTTTACCTTCTTTGTTCACCTCTTGAAGTAAATCATCTGGTTGGAAACTAGCTAATAACTAAAACACTTATTGGAATCATGGTTAGTTAGAAAGGCATATTGTAGGGGCAAATAAATGTAAGACTGGTCTTAGTGGCATGTGGTATAGTTTTTTATTTATTCAGGTTTACTCATACTGCTATCTTTTCTTAAATTCTGGAGGATTGTATAATATGCTATTGTTATAGTTGGTCTATGTTGGGATGATGCTTTCAGTGTAGCTCTTATAGGCTTTTAGCAGATGTGGAGTGGCTCAAGATTGCTTTGGATGCTTATATGAACTATCAATTTCCCCACCTCCCTTCCCTTAGGATCTGGATTAAATTTTTTTTCGTTTAATTTTCCCTCAGTTGATGTTCCCTGATATTTCCCTGTTATCATTTCTTGGGTGCTGCTCTGGTCTCACCTTGATGGGCATTTGACACAATTTTAATGTGTCATGCACATTGTATGTAATGCTATTTATTGTTATTTGGAGAGAAAAGTTGTTATAAGTTTTTCTAACCTATATTGAAGTGGCTTTTAGGCTTTGTAAACCCCTGTAAATCTGGTTACAATGAAAATAGATCTGTCAGTTACCCTCCTCTGATAAGTCCTTATTTGATGGTGTTCAGCTTAGTTTAAGTGATCTGAACTTGGTATATGCATGTACGAGGGAGAAAACCTTGATGATTGATGTGCAAGCTCGTGAAATCACTGAGAAAGATTTAGAAGCTGCTTTAAGGCTGGCTCATCCGGAAGTGAGTCACAGGCTTGTCATAAACTTTTCTTGTGTATCAATTAATGGAAAATGGATTTAAGATGGTTTATTGATTCAGGCAGTTAAATATCTAGAACCTCAAATCAGACTGGCTGGAAAAGCTGGCAAACAAAAGAAGGAATACAAATTATCCATGGTCTCAGAACAAATCTTTGAGAAAGTTAGAAACCTAGCTGAAGCACCAATTGATGCTGTTTTTACAGATCCTTCCTATGGAAAGGTGATTACATTTCTCCTTTCACCGCTCTTTCTCTAGATATGAAAATGTTACTTATTTAAACAGATTTGTTAGAGTTTCTTGTTTTTAATTTATTTTTTTAATGTATTCTTGGTTTCATGCTGTGGTAATTGGTAATAATATAGTTTGAACGTGGTGAGGCTTTAGAGAAGATAACACAAGATGTAAAAAGTGCACTTGAAGAAGAATACGATGAGCAAAGCTTAAAAGTTCTGCCAAAGGTTGTGGACACTGTCAGGAAAAAGGTGAGCTCTGGATAAAGCTGTAAAATGAGTTTCTTTTTCTTCTTTTTGGCTTAACAAAAGATTTGATTGCATAACAAGTATAACTGTTGATTTTTGGTGATCTTGACCAATCATCTAGTTTCTGATGATAAGTAAATGGGAATTTAAGGTTTACTTCCTTAAAACTGAAGAAGGGGGATGAAAATTGGATGATTTTTGCTTCACTCTTATATTATAGCCTATCCTTGTTCTTGAACCTCTTGAAGTTGGCATCGCTCAAGTTGAATGAAAATATCAGGTTGTTTGCAAAAGAATTATTTCTGAAGGATTTAGACTTGATGGAAGACATCTTGATGAAGTTCGGTCAATATATTGTGAGGCTGGCCATTTGCCTATATTGCATGGATCTGCTCTTTTTAACCGCGGAGATACTCAGGTTAAGGCACAGTTATCCTTGTCTCTACTCCTATATTCTAGATATCTGTAGGTTTGACCTTTCTTTGTAGTGGAGGCTTATATTTGATGTTTTATTTCAGGTTCTTTGTACTGTGACACTTGGAGCACCTCAGGATGCCCAACGCTTGGACTCCTTGGTTGGTCCCCCAACAAAGCGCTTCATGCTTCACTATAGTTTTCCACCGTTTTGTATCAATGAAATCGGTAAACGAGCTGGCTTGAACAGACGTGAAGTAGGGCATGGTAAACCAATTTCTTAATCACAAAATATGTGTGTGCATGTATGTAAAAACGTTTTACCATTTAGATGAGCTTTTGCTTGTCTCTTTTGTTACCCTTAGGAACTCTTGCGGAGAAAGCTCTTCTTGCTGTACTGCCTCCTGAAGATGATTTTCCATACACTGTTCGCATTAATTCTGAAGTCATGGCTTCAGATGGTTCAACATCTATGGCTACTGTTTGTGGAGGTATCAATTTCACTCTGTAGATCGTTATATTTATTTCCTTTAAACTTTTAGCCTGATGGTGTTTCCTAATACAGGCAGTATGGCTTTGATGGATGCTGGCATTCCATTACGAGAACATGTTGCAGGTGTTTCAGTGGGTCTTGTTACCGATGTTGACCCAGAAACTGGTGAAATTACGGACTATCGTATATTGACTGATATTTTGGTGAGACGTTTTACTTGACCAATTTTGGCATATTGTTTAGGTGACAAATCTTGGTTGCTTTTATTTTATTGAATAATAAAACCTTTAAAAAGATGTTAGAAACCAACACTAGAAACTTTTCTACCTTTGATTATGTATGGAGTGATTTTTTTCTTCATTCTCTTATTAACTTAATGATCGCCTCTAGTTCTAAGGAGTATGGACCAAGGAGTTAGCTATATGGTACCAAGGTCTTGTTGATAAATACTTTTGTGACCTCAATAATGTGAATTTGGTAAAGTTCATTAAAACAGTGATCTCTCTAGGGTCTTGAAGATCATCTGGGAGACATGGATTTCAAGATTGCTGGGACAAGGAATGGAGTTACAGCAATTCAATTGGATATAAAACCTGCTGGGATTCCTTTAGATATAATATGCGAGTCTTTGGAGCCTGCACGTAAAGGGCGTCTTCAAATCCTTGATCACATGGAACAAGAGATTAGCGTGCCTCGAAATCAAGATGATAGAAATTCTCCTCGTCTAGGTTCAAGTTTTGATTATGTTTGTTAGCTTTTGGTTTTTACTTAAGTAGCTCAGATACTCTGCAACAATTGATTTTATACTCAACTGTAAATAATGCTCTGTGATGCAGTAACTTTGAAGTTTAGCAATGATGCTATTCGGCGATTTATTGGGCCTCTAGGTGCTCTTAAAAGAAAAATTGAAGAGGAAACAGGTGGGTGTTGAACTTGAAAAGCATTTTGCCTTTGGTTGGGGATGCAATCTGATTTGGTTGTGATTAAGTTTTTTTGATCGTTTCTGTCATGATGGTACTCTACCTAGAATAATGATATGAACTATTTGCCTAGTTCATAATTGTTTCCTTCTTAAATACCAATCATTGAGGATATAGATTTTCACTCTTCACATTGGACATGGAAGAGGATTTATTTTGTTTGACTCAAGCATCAGTTGGACAGCTATGAAAATTATAATTATGCTGAGGATTAAGTAGTTCTTTTCAATTATGGATGACTGAAGGACACATCTTTTGTGCATGCGTTGCTGATTACATTTTATTGCTGCAAATTATTGTTGCACATCATTCATTCAATAACCAAGTTGATGCTTTTTAAAATTCAGGTGCTCGGATCTCTGTTGGTGATGGGACAATTACTATAGCTGCTAAGAATCAGGCTGTGATGGAAAAAGTGCAAGATAAGGTATTCATTGCATTCTTTATTTTAATTGATGTCTGATATTCCTTTAGTTTGGATATATGCAAACCTTTTAATACTTATTCATTGTACTTATTACTTCCAATTCTAAAAGTTGTTGAAGGCTTTTTGCAAATTTAATGTACTATAATATCAGTACTCACTTTGGCTAGCTAAAAGTAGACAATTTTTTGAGGAATGGTGATTCTTATCAAATTTAAATGCTTGAACCCTTTTGGTATGCTGCTTCAATACTTCCTGTCTATGTTGCTCAGACTTGGGTATGGGTGTTGGGTGCTGCTTTGTTTCTAGATGTCTTACTCAATTGTCTTGAACTTAAGACAAGGGGTTACAACAGAGAAGGGTCCGAGATTTGGGCACATACCATTCACTCTAGGATTAATTTGGTCCATCTTGCTGCTAGTTTATAATATTATGAGCTTGCCTGTTCTTCATGCTTTTTCCTAATTAAGTTCCTTGAGTGATCCTTTGTGCTACAGGTTGATTTCATCGTTGGCCGTGAAATTGTCGTTGGAGGGATCTATAAAGGTATTGTGATGTCAATTAAAGAATATGGTGCCTTTGTGGAGTTTAATGGTGGACAGCAAGGCCTGCTACACATTTCTGAGTTATCACATGAACCGGTAGGTGACAAAACATTACCATTGATTTAACCATTACTTTTTCTAAATGCCCTTTCAGCCTTTCTAATTTCTAGGTTTTGGATGTGGTTCTCTCTTACCCTTTTTTTGGCTCATATATATGGTTGCTCAGGGTCTTGGTCATTTATTTAAGTTTGAAGGATTGGTGAACTTGATGCTTTTTGTTTTGCTCTCAAATTGGATCGATAACTATAATTCACATTAAGCATGTATCCGGTATGCTAATCAATTTTTGCATCAGTCAACATGAAAAAACTTCAGAAACTGATGATAACGTTTCAGAATACTTATCCATATTATGTTTAGGGTTTAGGCATGTTTTTAATGGATGATTTATTTTACAAAGCTTTTGTGTCAGTATGGAAGGCCACACCAACTTACGTGTATCTTTCTTCAGGTGTCTCGTGTTTCAGATGTGGTGTCTGTCGGCCAGCAAATTTCTTTGATGTGCATAGGACAAGATGTTCGTGGTAATATAAAATTATCTCTTAAAGCAACTTTACCCCAGCCTGAATCCGAGACAAAAACTGTAGTTGAAGGATCTGCTCCTGTTACTAAAGAAAAACCTAATATTTGGGCATCACCTGAGAACATGTCAAAAGGAGAACAGCTGAAGCCCACTCTCGAGGAGTTGGCGCCGAGAAAAATGGAGAATACTGAATCAAACCGATCCGCCTCTTTAATACCATCAGTAGTAATTCGAAGTGCTGCCGAGTGTGATGAGGAGGAGAAGTTTGCTGGTTTGAGTAAGACTTCCAAATGTGCTCCTAAACCAGAGGGCACATTGAAAAAGGCTAGTAAACAAAAAAAGGTCCAGTCTTCTGATAACATGCCTGATTTGTCTCTCAGTATTATGTTATCGGAATCCTTATCTCAATCAGGAGGGAATAAAGAAATTACTTCTCAAGATGAAGGTGAAGCTAATCTGAGTGATCAGAATGACAAGGAAACTGGTGGTAAGACTACAGTGACACCTCAAAAACTGAAGCTAGGAACAAAAGTTACTGCTAAGATTTATCAAATTCGAGCACGTGGTTTAGTTCTTGATTTGGGTGGTGGAATTCGTGGCATGTATAAGTTTGAGGTACGTGTCCGTTTTTCTGATACTGCTACTGCTTTTTTTTAAGAAAAAAATCGTCTCTTTCCATGTACCACCCTTTGTTCAAGTATGACATTTTATTATCATTTTTTTACTGGCTCAATTCTAATGTTCTATGTTACTTGGGTATGAGTGTTTGATACAAGCATGTGTCTAACGCGAGTATATTCAATTTTTTCCAAGTTTTATTTATGTATTTAGAGAGTTTTTGGAGGGCCATTTCCCCATGCTTGTGTCTGAAAATATGTTGAATACAGGAATTGGGACACGGGTAAGAAAAATAAAAAGTAGAAGTAACAAAGCTAAAATTTTTAAAACCATTCCATTTTCTTGATAGGTGCTCTATCAACTTACAGCTTAATTATTTATTTAGTTGACTTTGGCAAATCTAGATGATGATGTCTAGTCATCGTACTAGTGGAATTTGTTGAATTGTTTTATCCCGGCACTCTGTGATCTCTGCTCTCTTTTAGAAATTGGTTGATTAATTCAGGTCTTGTTCTAATTTCCAAGTCCATCTCATTATCGGTTTCCTTTATAAAAGTGTTCGAAAGAACATTTCTTTGTTAGAAATATCTAAGTTGTGGTTGCCACTGAGTATATTTGCTTCAGCCTTTGAACCTGCAAACCTATTTTCATTTCCTTCCAGTCCAATGGTGAGAGGGAGTTTACTGTAGGTGACGAATTGCTAGTCCGATGTTCAAGTTTTACAAGTAAAGGTATCCCGGTCATGTCTATGGTGGATGAAGAACGATAGCACATTGACAGTCCTTGCTGGGAATAATGTTCTTATAGATGGAGACGAGATTGGTGTTTGATGGATATTCTTGTTCCGATGGCTGAATATTATTGAATTATCGACACTGTTTTGGTGAACAAGCATGTGCAAAAGGTGGATCAATGAATATAAATTTACCAGGAAGTACACGAGGAAGCTTTCTTGGTGGCTGTACAGGCAAGGTAGTCTTTACAGCCGGGCAAACTATCATAAAAGATTTCATTTCTCGATTTTTGCACGTCATTCTTTTGCATGGGCCATGTACGATGCATGCTTTGCACTCTTTAACCTCTGGGATTTTGAAATTTTGGAGAATAGACTGTATTTGGGAATTTGAAGATATAAGGAAATTGTAGCTCCTAACCAGATTAGGTTAATTGATTATGAGGTTGGATCCTTCATTGTTGGTATATAAATATTATGAATTGGGCATAACAATGATTGTAACTTGTGACCAGGGTTATTGTACCGTGTCGATACTGATAAAATTATTGAAGATATTACCTTTCTACTGTTTTGATTTTTGTTCAGCATATAGGTTTTTATCTTTCAATTGTCGGCTATAATATGTCATTGAAGTTAAAGAAATAGGCTAATTAACTTTTGTATGTTATTACTCGAAATTGAAAGTGGGTTAACAGCTTTAGGTTGGCTGCAATAGGAACCCAGGATTTCAAAGAATCAAACCCTTATTGCTAGTGATTTGATTCCAGTGATTAAACAAAATTACAAAATAAAAAAAAATACAATTTGAATTATGCATTAGTAAACAGTTTGGAAGACCAAAAATTGCAAATCTTTCGTTTTTAATTCAAGTTCAACTTTTGGCACACTTTAGAAACATGAGCTCTAAACAGGGAGAAAGATTGCTTCTCGGACAGGGCTGAGCCTTAGTGCTCGAGCACCATTGGCACTGTATGGTTGTGGTGCTGAGCACCACCGGCATCATCTTGCCTACCCTCTTCCGTTTAAATAAAATCCCAGAAAGTTCTTAGCTCAGAAGAACCTTAGCTTTGGCAGTTCCGGGAATGAAAGTTTGAGTAGAGAGACTAGAACCTGACAACTCAGTTCTCCGATCTTACACCAAGAAGCTCCCAATCCTTCCTCTCTAAATGTTTTACCTATAGCTGCAACAACTACATATCATGGCACCCTTATATACAGCCCTTAACTGCCTGCTCAAAAATTGCCAATGCAAGGTTCCACGAGAAGTTAAAAATGTACGATGCAACATACAGCATCCTTGAAATCTAGATCATTTCCGTGAGTTAGGGAAGATTAGAATGTTGGAATATGTTTAGGATCTTTCATTTCGAATCTCAAGAGCTCCAAGATATCGTGAATCTCTGCCGATTTCAAGTGTGTTCCATATTCCGAATAAAAGGAATGTAGACGGCTTCTCACCTCAATCCAACTGCAGCCAACACTCTTTTTCAATCCCTTCTCTCTCATTAATTTCCTAATATTTGAAACATCAATCCATCTCCCAGCTGAAGCATATATGTTGGACAACAAGAGGAATCCAGCGGAGTTTTTCTCTGCTAGTTCGACAAGTTTTCTAGCTGTTCTCTCTGCTATCTCCTCGTTTCTGTATGTCTTACAACCACTTATTAAAGCTGCTAGTGCATTAGCTTCGGGTTGAAATGGCATGGAGTTAATTAATTCTTCAGCTTCAGATAGGCGTCCAGATCGAGACAGCATATCCACAACGCACGTGTAATGTCTTCCCTTTGGCCTTATACCATATTCCAATTCCATTGCACCAAAGAACTTGAGTCCTTTATCGACTAATCCGCAATGAGAACATGCAAATAGAACAGATAAAAGCATGATTTCGTTAGGAGCAACAGAGGAATTTCTTCTCATTTCTTCGAACAAGGCAAGAGATTCTTTTGCAAAACCACTTTCTGCTAGACCTTGAATCATAACGGTCCATGAGAACTCATTTCTCTCCGACATTCTATCAAAGACCTGCTTAGAGCTTTCAATATCTCCACATTTTGCATACATATCAGTTAAGGCAGTGCCCAAGTAAACATCATATTGAAAACCAAGTTTTAAGATCTTTCCATGAATATCCTTGCCTTTCTCTAATGAGGTCAGACTTGCACAAGCACAAAGCACACTCGAAAAAGTGGGCTTTGTCGGAGTTTCCCCTGACAAAAGCATCTCATTGAAAACTTCGAACACCATATCGTATTGCTTATATTCTACATAACCACCAATAAAAGCTCCCCAGGAGATATTATTTCGAGTAGGCATTTTATCAAATAAATACTTGGCTTCATCCATTTGACCATTCGTACTATAGCCACCGATCATCGAATTCCACAAAACAATATTTTTGTTTTCGATTGAGTCAAAAACTAACCATCCGTCTTTAGTTTCCCCACACTTACAGTACAAGTCAACAAGAGAGCAAGCAATAAAAAGATCTCCTTCAATCCCGATTTTCATAACATGTGCATGAAGGTTCTTTCCTGCTTGTAAACTCTCAAGGCTAGACAATGCACAAAGAATACTAGAGAAACATGAGATTGTCGGCTTAAACCCTTCTCGAACCATGTTTTGAAAGAGTTTCAATGCCTCTATATGATCACCATACTGACTATACCTCGTAATTATTGCACTCCAAGAAACTTCATTTCTTTGTGGCATCTCATCAAAGATCCTCCTTGCCTCTCCAAACTCTCCCATCTCGACATACATATCGAGTATTGCTGTCCAAGAAACAACATCTCTCGTTTCCATTCGATCGAACACCCTTCTAGCCTGATCAAATTCATGCATTCTTAAACACAATGTTATCAAAGAGTTGGAAACCGATACATTATTCTCGAACCCGGTTTTAATTATCAACCCCAAAACACTCTTTCCCAAATCAAAATCACCCATTTCTATACATGCGCTAACTATAGAACTAAAAGTAACTTGATTTGGCTTAACACCAGATTCAAGCAACCTTAAAAAAAGCTTCAAACCATGAAAACTTGACCCGTTTTTAACGAACCCAGTAATCGCAGCTGTCCACGAAACCACACTCTTAAATGGGTTCCTTTCGAAATACCACATTGATTCTTCCAATCTTCCATATTTCATTAACCCCGAAATCAATAATGTCCATGTAATATCGTTTCTTTCAGGCATTTCGTCGAACAATTTCCGAGCTTCACTCAAATTCCCCCACTGGACATTAGCTTTAATCAAACAATTTTGAACAACTAAATCAAACCCATTAAATTCCTTTGCAATCTGATTAGCTTCAGATAATTTCCTGAACTCAAGGTACATTACTAATAGCTTGAAAGCTATACATCTCTCTGATAAAACACCATTCTTGAGTAAATGGCAATGGAAGACAGTTCCTCCAGCAACCAAGCCTTTGTCTGAGAATATCTTTAACAAAGAAACACATTTTTGAAAATAGGAGTTGAAGCTTTTGCTTGGATTCGTCAAGAAAAGGTTCTTCAACGCAGTTTTCATCCCACTGAAAATTGTGAGGGAAACAGTTTTCTTTTATGAAATTTGGTTTCTATTTAGAAGAGAGAGTTCCACGTGTTAAGCTGCAATTGGTTGTTGAAATAAAAAACCCATTAGGTTAAATTGCACTCTGGGATTTTACTTAACAATTTTTATTTCAAATTATTCATTGGAAAGTAGAGATGTTCATGGTGGGTCGGATTGGAACTAAGAATAATATTAATATATTTTATGTTTATTTAAGTTGAGTTTGATTTGAAATATTAATTTAAAATTTTGTTCAAATTTAATCATATTTGTAAAAAATTAACTTAAATTCATTTTAAATTAGTTCATATTATTTTTTAGTTTTTAAATATATTTATATTATATTAATTTAATATTTAATAATTTTATATATTTTTTATTTATTGAATTTTTTTTATATAATCACCTTAACGTTATTTTAATGTTTATATTATAATAAAATTATATATTTTATATATGTTTATTTTTTAATGTGTTTTAAATTATATAATATATAAAAATAACATATTATAAAGTATTATAAACTTAAAAACAGGTCGGGTTGGGCCGAGTTTAGGCTTGGAATGTTTAAGTCCGAGCTCGATCCATATTTTAAACAGGCTTAATTTTTTTTATCCAAATCCATTTTTTATGTCTAAATTTTTGTTCAAACCCACTCAAATTTTGGACAAACATTCGGAAACTCTAACGTGAAAACAATTATCAAGTTTAGACCAATATGGAAACATTGTCAAATTCAAGGTCTAATTTGGAGAAATATTTGATAAGTTGAGGCTCCAAATGTTGATTTAACGTCAAAGAAATATCTTTTTCTTTTCAGCTGAACGAAAAATATCTCTCCATATATAACAATCTTACGAGAAAAAAACTAGAAAAATAAAAAAAGGAAAGAAACAAAGTGATAAATCAATAATGATAGCCAGTGGGGTTCCAATTTACGAACTATCAGTCCCAAAAAGTTGTTATGAAAAATTCAGTTCAAGCAAATCAAACCCAAGGTAAATTCCATGAAATTCTTTCAAAATTTTGTATGATCTAAAAGATTTATGATTGATTTTTCTTTTTGAAGGTTGCGGTTGAAATGGAGTGAGATAAGATGTTGTAGAAACCAAAAGATTGGAGGAAAATCAAAATCAAAATCAAAGAAAAACTACTATGAGTTACTTGGAATCCCTTTCGATTCTAATATGCAGGAAATTAAAGAGGCTTATAGAAAGCTGCAAAAGAAGTATCATCCTGATATTGCAGGCCAAGAGGTTAGTTCACTTCCTCTCAATTTTTATTAAATTGATAGCTATCTTTATTCAAAAACTCGAAAGTAAGTGTTGGATATGGATCATATTTTCATCCAAATGATTACTATTATTTAAAATTTTAATTTTTGCCTTAATATATTGCTCTCTATTGTAGAATTAGTATCATGGAGGCTTGTTAGATTGCATTTTGCCCTTTTTATTCAAAAAATGAGGAAATTAGCCTCAATATATTGCTCTCTATTGATCGATGATCAAATTGGCCGATGTTTTAAAAATTTCATCCATTTGTATTGTTAAAAATTAGGGTGGTTTATAGAATAACCAGACAATGTGACAATGACCCCACATGTAACTCATGCTAATCTACATGGATCAATTTTCAGCAATAGAAATGGATGAAATATTTAATAGAAGGACCAAATTGTTTTTTTATTTAACGTATAGGGATTAATTTGCTCATCTTTTTAGTAGAGGGAGCAAAATGCAATCTGACTAGTCTGCATGGTACTTTTACCATAGAATGACTAATTCGCTCTTCGACGAACTTCCATATGGTTTAACTATCTATTCTTATATTAATTGTTTGAATTTAATACAAAATTTACTTTTGTAATTTTGATGGGTTAATTTTGTTATATTTGTTTAGGGACATGAATACACTCTAATGCTGAATGAAGCCTATAAAGTGCTGATAAAAGATGATCTAAGGAAGGACTATGATGCTTCCATTGGTTCAATGAAAGCAAAATTTGGAAGCAATGAATCTGGTTTTAGCTCTTGGGAAGGGCCCTTAAGACCCCAAGCTTTATTTGTGGATGCAAACAAATGCATAGGTTGTTCCTTTTTAACCTATTTTTATGTCCCATTTATTGCAAGTTTTATGTTCATGTTCCAAATTCCAGCCTAGCTCCATTGACATCCTCGTTTGCAGGTTGCAGAGAATGTGTCCACCATGCAAGCAACACATTCGAAATGGACGAAGCTCTCGGATGTGCTCGAGTTAAGGTTCAATATGGAGACGATGATCGTAAAATCGATGTAAAGAAGCATGTTAATGTTGTGTGTAGAATCCAATTGTTGTAAAACTGCATAATTTTGGAACCGAGTTTTTGCAGGTTTCAGTTGATTCATGCCCAGTGAACTGCATACATTGGGTGGACAGTGAAGAACTGCCAGTGCTTGAGTTCTTGATACAACCTCAGCTAAAGGAAGGGTATGGAGTATTTGGAGGAGGTTGGGAAAGGCCCTCAAATGTATTTATGGCAGCTAAGGCTTTCACCAAGCAGTTAAAACAACAAGCTGAGGCTGCTCAAGGACAACACAAAAATGGTAATAAAATTGGCCAAAGATGTTCATGGAAATGAATGCTTTCAACATTCTATTTTGTACTTGCCTCTTTCCATTGCCATCCATAGCTTTCATCTCTACATTAATGAATTCACTGTTGTATATGGTTTATGGTAGTAAAAGTACGATAGAGGCCCTGTACTAGGCCTCTACTAAAAAGAATATGCAAATTAATTCCTGTACGTTATATCAAAGAGCAAAATGATCCATCTGTTAAAAATTTCATCTATTTTTACGATTAAAAAGTGGTCTATATACATAAGTATGAGGTAAATGTGGCATGCCACGTGTTATTGTCTCGTCAATCATGCCAGTTTTTAACGTTACAAATGGATGAAATTTAAAAAAAAAAAAGAATCAATTTGTTTTTTGATTTAATGCGCAAAGATTAATTTATTCATTTTTTGAATAGAGAGGGCAAAATGCAATTTAATGGACCTTCCATGATACTTTTACTGGTTTATGGTATTTGTTTATCTGGTTCTTTTAACTGCTGCAGGGAGAGTGAGATCAGTTGAAGAAGAAGAGACCCCTGCTCAAACTGAGGCTCGAGCCAATGCTACCATGAAATTGAACATGGAAAGATTCAACAAAATTTGGGGTAAATTTAAACAATTTTTTATAATCTAATATAGGGATTTGAAGACTGGAATCTTAATGATTATATTGATCTGCATATGGTCTAATGAAGGACGGTGTAAATTGCTCACATGGATATATTAAAACCTTAAGGATATGTTATCTTATGATTATTCTCTCTTTCAATCCGTAATAAACTTATTTAAAAATCTATTTTTTATCCAAATTCGAACATTGTATAATATTTAGAAAATTTTAAATAATAATTGAGGATTATTATTTTGTAGGTGGAGTTTTTTAATTTTACAATGGGAGTTAAAAAATCTTCATGTTTCCTATTTATTTAAATATTAATTAAGGGTTAATGATTTTTTTAAAATTTTATTTATGAAGTTAAAATACGAGAGTTAAGTGAGATGATAACGATCCCTTTTACCTTAATCAATGGTTGAGGATTCTCGTTTTGTATATGGAGTAGTTTTAAAACTCATAATTCCTTTATAAACTTTATTAAACATGAATGGTTAAGTCATTAAGCTTGCTCCAATGAATATCTCAAGTAATAAAAAAAAAAATCTCTATCTTTAATATACTAAATAAGGATTAAATCTATTTTTAAATAAAGATTATTATTGTATAATTGAATAACGATATAATATATGTTTCAATTAACCGATTTGAATGCATAGATATTCTTTCGATTTGCTAATATATGATAATGATATTCTGGTATATGTAAAACATGAGTTAATCAATAAATATCTGGATAATACGTAAAAAAAAAAAATATACAGTACTCTCAAGTGTATAAAACGAATTTGTATATATAAAATATTTAAAAAAATCTATATATTTTATGACATGTCCCAAAATCGCTTAATAGAATTGTTGACACATGTTTTATCAACACAATCAATAAAGAAACACATCATTACTATCAAAACCAAAACCAATTTTACTCATTTAAAATGTTTGTCAATCATATCAATCATTAAAATACTTTTTTTTTTGGTGAATTATAAAGAGAGGATAAAGTTCTAACAACAACGCGATTGACGCGATTTAAACTCAGATCACATTTGAGGTAATGAACATATTTGACCATCAAACTAACACGGGGTTCAATCATTAGAACATTTTAGGCCACCATTTACATATGCAACATACATATCAAGGTTCTAATTGTCCATTAAATAATTTAAATGACAAATTAATTTAGACAAAAGTGTAAAGTATTTTGAAAATTAGAGAGTACAAACCAGAAACTCAGTTACTCCTTTAACACCTTTGCCCTCCTCTTGGCCTTCAAAATTTTATTCACTTCTTTCGCTTCAAAATCACAATCAAAATGGTAAATCAAGTTAGATTAGTAAGCATTAACCATAAAAAAAAATCCTGACACCTAATGATGATGCATTCGATGAAGCAAAACTAACTTCAATTTTCTAAAAACTCGTCTAAAACCTCACAAAAACCTATCTAATTTTACTTAATCTGATTTCTAGGGTTTAGATGTTAATCTGCAACTTACAAACATCTAATCATTCACTATAGTCCAACAATAAAACTAAAAACATTAATCTCTCCCCCCCAAGAGTAAGATTGACGTGAAACAGAAGAAAAATAGGCGGAAAAATGTTGGAATCTTAATTTTAAGAATTGAAATGCTCTTGAATGATGATGAAATCAATGGAAATTATACTTACCTCACATAGATTGATGAACTGTGATTCAAGATTGAGAGAGAATTGAAGAGAAAATTTCCTGATGAATTTCTCTCAAGCATGCGTGAAAGGAAGAATGGGATAACTGTTCCCTCCTACCGTTTTTAACAAATGAGTTATTTGCTAAAATGCCTTTGGACTAGTTACCACATAAACCTTTTCTTAACGTCCTAAACCATGTTTCTAACTTTTAGACATTTCACGACCCTTAAAATTTACTCTTTATTACAAAATAGTCTATACCTCAAATTACAAATCCTCTAATATTGACAATTTTTTTTTTGATTTCTTAAGGTATTTACCAGAACAAGTCCAGTAACTAATATTCTGTATTCTGTAGGCCTATTAAAGGGGTGAATGTTGACCACGAATTTTAAAGTTGATCCATATCTAAGTTGAGAATTGAACCTCCAACCATTGATTAAAGTAAGAGAGATTTTTGTCATCTCACCTAACTCCTGTGGTTCTAATGCTAACAAATTTAATAATAATAACTAATGAAAATTCACTTATACCAAATTATAAAAATAACAAAAAATTTGTTCTTAAAAAACCCTCACAGTTTAAATTCCCAAAATGTCACGAAAGTTTGATATCAAAATTTGTAGCTTTGAAAAACATTGTAGGAGTCTGTACAACAAACTTTCCTTTCTTCTAGATATATCTTAGGGCATTCTTTCTTGGGCTTTTCACCCAACAATTAGTATTTCTTCAAGTTTCCCATTACTAGCATTGAATTCATCCAACATAGACTAAGTTGCAATAAGTTCCTTTTGTGTAGTGTAACAACCCTCACTCGACCTGATCGTCGGGTTTGAGCTACAATATGTCATATTCGTTATTCAGGCAACTATAATCAAATACACAGTAAATAATCATTCATACATGCAATTAAGTGTTAATCACATTTAAACCATGTTAAGCAATCAATTTTGAGTCTTAATCGAGCTTATGAAAGCTCTTTTGTCAATCCGAGCTCGTAATATGACCAAATTGCAAAGTTCTAAAATTTCAAGGTCGATGTCGTGATGTCATCACTTCCACGTCGGGATGTTGTCAAAATAGTATTTCATGTCACAACGTCAAGCCACTCGACATCGCGACGTCACTTAATGTCGGCCGACGTTGCGACGAGGAAAGATGCTCGTCAAGATGAGGGCCCAATTTTTGGTAAAAATGAACCATTTGTATCAATAATTCAAGATCAGTAACATTTAAACATATGGATATGCAGAATTCAAAACTCGTTTTACTTCATTGAGACAATTTCATATCAGATAACTTTTATTATTCCACTGGATCTTTGTAAAAGTATTCAATACATAAGTCCAGAAATAGAAAATGCTCGTAAGAGCTAATAAGATACAAAATAATGGTGTCAAGTTACTTGTCTGGGCTATACCAATGACAACCTAGAAAAAAAATAGACTGATCAGGGCTTTGTATACATGTAAGGTTATTAGTCCAGGCTAAACATTTAAAACGCAACGAATTACCAGTCTAGGCTAAATCCGAGTCACATGTATATCCGAGTCTGCAACACATGCTGGAACTTGATCTAGAATAGAAATTCAGATAAAAATCTCATGCATGAAACTTTTACTCGATCCATCGAAATCATTCTAGAAATTTCATTTCTATTTCACACAATCAAATACATTTCAACAATATCAATAAAATGTATAAATATAATTAACAACATTTTATATTGAACCATAACCAAAAAATCAGTAGAAACTTACCTGTCAAACGATTCAACTAAAAGAGATTAATCAATGATTTTCCCTTTTCCTCATACGTCCTCCACATGTTGAGATTATTGATCTAGGATATAATTTAGTTTAATTAAATCCATTCAAACCTCATAAATTCTCAATTTATACACTTAAGTCCTTTTAGTCACATTTACAATTTTACCCTTAAACTTCTCCCTTTATACAATTTAATCCTTAAACCTTAAACTATCAAGTTGAGCACAAATAAGCTTAATTCAAGCTAACCAAATTTCCTATAACCCAAGAACAGCCCATACATTTCTCTATTTCACAACATTTTCATGAAAATTTTTTCTAAATTAACAATTAAATCCCTAATCATCAAAATCACTAAAATTGATTAACAAAATATCATTATTTAGTTATCAAGCTTACAAAACCATCACAAAACTTCACCAATCACATAAACTTAACAATGGCACATATCAAAACATTTAACAATTTTGCAAATTAACACACAGGATTAGTTGGACCTAGATGCAACGATCTCAAAAACATAAAAAGTACTAAAAACAGAAATGAAAACACTTACATGCAAGCACTCTAGAATACCGAATGTTTAAGCTCTTCCATGGCTATTTTTTTCTTCTAAATTTCGGCAAAGACTAAAGGAAGATGATGATGGCTTGTTAATTTACTTTTGTTTATGTTTTAATTACTTAATTACCATATCACCCTTAATTAACATATAAAATTTACAAAAATACTAACCCATAACCGTCCAAACTAGCATATTATGGTCTAATTACCCTTTAAAACCTTCAATCCTAAATTAATTCTCAATAAAAACAAATTATTAAAAGCAACTAACCTTTGCACCTTTTACGATTTAGTCTTTTTTACTTAATTAACTAATTAAACGTTAAAATTGTTGAACCAATTTTCACATGACCCTATATTAACTCTACAAAAAAAAAATTAACTCATTGACCAAAATTGTGGTCCCAAAACCACCATTTTCGACATCATTAAAAAACGAGATGTTACATTGTACAAGGAGTACGGAACCACCAATTTTATTTTTTTGTGGTTGTGTCGCCTGACACATCTCTTGGTACGACATCGCCAACACGATTGACCCCTAACTGAATACACTCATCCAATAGCCAACGACCACTAATCCAATAACCGTTAACCTATTCACCGAAAAATTGAGCTATAATTGAACATCCTATAGTGTGATTGTACACTCATCGCATAGAAGATGAAATGTGTGTCTCTCAAGTCTATATCTTTTCACCAACGTGTTGATAAGTATGGGGTCAAATTTTCACCCTCGAGCATACGTGATACGTGCAAAAATCTCGTAACTTCTAAATAGGGTTTAATCATATGCGACGACCTCGTATAGATTATGTATACATGTCTCCAAAATTCGACCTTTAACTTAATTATAAAAACAAAATTATAAATTTTAATCTTTTTAACAACCTTTTTATATTAGAATGGTTGGAATTTCATCCAAAAAAAAAAAAAAAGGCAAAGCCCAATAACATATAGGCCTTACAACAAAAGAGAGTTCAACAAAATAAAACCAACAAATTTAGAATACAGGAAATGTTGAAACTTATCCGAAGAAGCGGACTTCAAAATTTATGAAATATTGTTAAAAAATTATCTTATAAAAAGGGGAATGAGTTGCTTAAGCAGGGCATTCAAGTCTTGTATTCAAGTCTTCTATGTAATTTCTTCCGCTTCTTTATGGGATGAGATTTGTATAAAGAAATACGATTCTTATCTAGAAAAACATAGTAAGCTCTCAAGAATAGACGCTAAGACTATAGATTCTATAGGAAATAGAATAAATTTTGCAAAAGAAAGAATAATTACACATTGTTTACAAACTAAAACTGCTAAACAAGTTAAGCATAAATTAAGTAGTCAATATTGTACAAAAATATTAGAAAATGAATGGGAATTCAGATGTAAACTAGAGCGTCCTAATAATTATAGAAAATATAATAGAAATAATAAAAAATATAACTTTATTAAATGGAAACCAAGGAATAAAAACAAGAAAAACTTTAATAAAAAGAAAAGAAAATTCGTTAGGAAAAAGAATCCTAAAAACACTAAAAAACAAATATGTAAATGTTTTATATGTGATGAAAAAGGGCATATAGCATCAAATTATCCTAACAAAAGAAAAAGTGCTAGGAAAATGATTAAAACACTTGAAGAAGATTTAGAAATATGCTTTGAAGAGGAAGTAAATCCTAAAGAAATATTATATGAATTAATATAAAAAATAGAATCTGATACGGATGATGAAGAATATATATTCATGCTCAATACAGGAAATAGTTCTAATAATCAATTAGAAGAAATTCTTAAAAATTGACAACAGGATATAAAATTAGGAAATCTAATTGGAGAAGAAAAAAACTTTTCTGATGAAATGATAGAAAAAATAAATAAAAATCACATTTCTAAAGAAGAAATTTATAAAATATCAAAATTTAAAATTTGGATTCAAAGACATAGAAAAAATAAGTGGTAATACAGTTGCTAAAAATACAAGAAAAGGATTAACAGAAATCCCATTATTCTCTAAAGAAAAAATTAAGAGGATTAAAAAGAAATATCCTCAAGTTAGATATATACATCTAGGAATTATAATAATAACTATAAGAGCATTATCTAGAAAATGTCATGATATACCAATAATAGCAGTATTATTAGATAAAAGATTTGAAAATACAGTAAAAGCACTTATTGGAGTAATTCAATTAAATTTACATGCAGAAATAATAAGATTTAAAGTTAAACCAAATTACTTTATTTCCATTATAGATCCTTTGTTAGAAGAATGTTTATATCTTAGAATTCAAACAAAAAATTCTGAAATTAATGATTTGGCAGAAGATCTAGCAATAAGTTAGACTTCTATTAATGAATATACTAATACAGCAAAAGTAGAAATAAAAGAAGTCAATAATAAAATTATTGAACTTTTTGAACCCAAAAAATTTACTACAGAAATACAACAAAAATTATTACATTTAAGTGATTTATCTGTACCAAAAGATTGGATAATAAAAAAATTAATAGTCCCAATACAACTAAACCAGTATGTACTATAGAATATATGTCAACTGGAGATAAATTATATTGCTGACACCAATAATAATATAGTTTTACCCTCAAATGCTCAAACAGAGGATGAGAAAGAAAATTTAGGTTCTATATCTTCAACACCTATAGGAATGAAAACAATTGATATTCCTATACTTCCTACTGAACCAAGTAGAAATTCTGATAATTCTAGAAATACTAGAATGGAAGAAATACAATATTCAATAATACTTCAACAAATGAAAATTGGAAAAAGTAATGTTATTACATTTTCAAATTTTTAATCTAGAAAATATTATACGTATATTGAAGTTACATTTCAATTCAGAGAATATAAAACATATTCTTTACATGCTTTACTTGATAATGGAGCTATCACTAGTAGTTGTAGAAAAAATGCAATACCTGTAGAAAATTGAGAACCCATGAAACATCTAATTAGAGCTATAGGAATTGATGGTAATGAAACCATAATTCAATATAAAGTTAGGAATATATCAGTCTACATAAATAATGTAATATTTGTAATACCAAAATTATTATGTTTTCCTGCAATGCATGGAGATATATTATTAGGAAATAATTTCATATATCAGCATGTACCATTTGCTATTGATAAAAATATAATTATGTTATCTATAGAAAAAACTTCTATAGAAATACCATTAGTAGAAAATCATAAATTTGTGTGTGATAAAAATTTCTCACCACTAAGAAAAGAAAGACAAATAAATCAAATTGAAACAAATCATTGGTTATCTAAAATACTAGAAAATAATTTTAATGAAGAACCATTAAAATTATGGCAAAATAGACCTAGATATTGTGTGATTAAATTGGAAAATCCCAATAAAATTATTAGAGTAAAACCTATGATCTATACTAAACAATATACAGAAGAATTTGATGTTCAAATTAAAGAATTATTAGAAAAAGGATTAATAGAAGAAACTAATAGTCCACATTCTAACCCAGCTTTTATGGTAAGAAATCATGCAGAAATAAAAAGAGAAAAAGCTAGAATGGTAATTAATTATAAAAGATTAAATCAAAATATTATTTTTGATGGATATTTTATTCCACGAAGGGATGTTTTATTAATTAGGCAAAACATGCCAAATATTTTGGTAAGTTTGATTGTAAATCCGATTTTTGGCAAATAATGTTAACCGAAGAATCTAGACCCTTAATAGCTTTTAGTGCACCTATGGACAATACCAATGGAAGGTAATGCCATTTGGATTATGTAATGCACCACAAATATTTCAAAGATGGATGGATTCTATCTTTAGTAAATATAAGAAGTTTTGTATAATATATATAGATGATATTTTAGTATTTTCAGAAACATTAGATCTACATAGAAAACATTTAAATATTATTTCTCAAGAATTCATAAAATATGAAATTATATTAAGTCTTAAGAAAATGGAGAGAAAAAACAGAAATAGAATTTTTAGGATTAAAGTTATCTACAAATAGTCTTCAACTACAAGATCATATTATAGTCAAAATAAAAGAATTTCCTGAAAGAATTGAAGATAAAAAACAACTTTAACAATTTTTGGGAATAATAAATTATGGTAGAAATTTCCTTCCAAACATGTTAGAAAAGATATGAATGTTATATGAAAAATTAAAAAAGGACAAACTTTTTAGTTGGTCTAAAACAGATTCAAAAATTATAAGAAAGTTAAAATATGAAATAAATCAGATTTCTAAAGTTTATTTACCCAAACAAGGTGATAAATTGATTTTAGAAACAAATTCATCACAAAATCATTGGGGATGTATTTTAAAAGCTAAAACTAAAAATAATGAAGAATTAGTATGTGAATATAGTTCAGAAAAATTTAAGCAAAATGAAATTAATTATGTTATATTTAAAAAAAATTATTAGCTATAAAGAAAGGAATACAAAACTTTCTTATTTATTTAGCACCTGAAAAATTTATCATAAAAACTGATAATCAGGCTGTAAAATATTTTCTTACTAATAAAAGTTTAGAAATGATACCAAGAAGAATTAGATGGTATAATGAATTATGTAATTTTAATTTTGAAGTTTTATATGTTAAAGGTATTGACAATATTATTGCTGATTATCTTAGCAGGCCTTATGAGAAAGGTAAACAACCTTTAGAAAAAGTTGGAGAATGGACAACTTTTCGTAAAAAGCGAAATGATTTCAATCCAAAAAATCATTGTCCTAGTTTTATAAGGATACATTCTCAAGCACCATTTTATCCTAATAAAGGATATTATGTTCCATACCCATTAGCAGAACAACCAGTCTTAACGCAGACTTTTACGTCACAGGTAAATTATTTACCTTGGTCACAAGATCTAAATTCTGCATACCAAGCCAGTTATGTAGAAGTGATTCAAAAAGTAGAAAAATTTTATGTGAAAGAAAATTTGTTGAAAACACAACAAATGAGTGAGGTAAAAGATTTTTATAATCTAGGTTTACCATAAAAAATATATAATATTATTGATGAAATATGGAAAACCCGTATTACTGAACAAAGAGTGAATTTCAGGAGATCTCTTACTAAACTTTCACAATTTTTAGTTGAAAAAACAACTAAAGAACAAGAAAGTCATGATTTATTATTAAAATCTATTTTATATCGTTATTGGGATGATTTTGAAATAAGTTATTTAGATATTAAGGAGATAAACAATCTTCTTGATAGAGTTCAATATTTTAAAAATATAGGGACTAATAACCCAATTCTCAATAAACTACTTAGGTTATGTCTTTAAAATAAAGCTCAATTTACTTTATCGATAGAAATATTTGCAAAAATAAACAGGATCATCTGCAACTAGCAGGATCTATTTCAAAAATCTTTTTTGAATATTTTTATCAGTCCTTTGTTTTTACAAATATTTTGGGAGAAAAATTCTCTGCTATAAAATTTAGACTTGATCATGAACCATTTGATATAAGCAATAGTGAATGGGGTTTTGTTAAAGAACTCACAGTTCAAAATTTTTCTTTTCATTTAATAAAAGGTTTTCTAGCATTTATAAAATATATGATAATACGAAAAAATAATAAAGATGATTATGTAAAGTATTATCATATTGATATCAGTAGCCTAATTGGTATAGCTGAAAAAGAAAAATTTTATCAGCCATATCAAATATGAGATTTTAAAGTTGTGCTTGGACGACCTTACTCTCAGCTGCAAATGAAGACAAGGAGTACTTGAAAAAATACATTGACAAGTGCTATAATAATCCTACTTATTATCAAATCCAAGCCGGAATTGATCTTATGGTCAAAGTTAATGACCTTTTGATGAAAACAACATCTAGTTTTTGGACCGATGGAAAAAGAATTTTTGCATATGATTATGGCTTTGGCAATATGCAAGACGAGTCAGATGAGCAAGTTATTCAGCTATTAAAAAAGATAACTAATATGAAATTGATGATTTTCCATCAAATGTTACCGAAGATATCAAGAACACATGGAAAAATTGGAATTCACATTGAATATCCAATGATTCATTAAATCTGGATGAAATTGAAGAAATGAATCTTGATAATATTCATGGATAATAGATGGACATGTGGAAACCACCGTATTCATAAACGACAAAGAATAGTGCCAGATGAAAAGCATCCATAAAGGCATTAATTTTAAAGAAGAAATTAGGCAAAAAGCATTAATTCCAATGAGGAAATTAGGCAAAAAACATTAATTTCAAGAAAGATATTTAACAACAAAGATGAGACGTGAAGCTTATTCGAAAAAGTGGACTTTAAAATTTATGAAATATTGTTAAGAAATTATCTTATAAAAAGAGGAATAAGTTGCCTATTCAAGGCATTCAAGTCTTCTATGTAATTTCTTTCTAGGGTTATCACCTACTTTCTTCTATAAATTTCTTTGTAGTATCATCATCCACTCTCTTAAACCCTAAACCCTAAGCTTATTCTTGAAAGATGAAAAGCACTCCACTATCTGCTTTCTTTTTTGGAGACTCAAAAATAGGGTTTCCAAATTGGTCTTGATAAATCCAACACAAGAAAACCACAAAAAAAGCTTCGTTCTTGCTTAATCGCGAACACAGCCTTCAAAAGCGATGCTTAATCTGGTTCTTTTGGAATTTCCTTTAACAATTACTACTTGACTGAACTCGGGACATCATTTTACAGGTAAATCATCTGATTCTCTTTTAAACTAATCGATGCAATAGAGTGTACCACCTGATTAGCCAAGCGAGGGACATGCCGAAAAGAGATTGCTTGGAAGAATCCCTCTGATATTAGGATATCCATAATGTAAGCCCCGATTAGGGATTTATCTGTTTTACCTGCACAACATTTGTTGATGATAGTTCTGGAATCTCCTTCAACAACAATCTTAGGCAAGTGTAGACTTTTCCTCCGTGGTAACCGCCACAAGGCATGCCAAGGCCTCCGCCGTAAACGCTGATCCCACCTTATTATGGATTTGGAATTTCGAAAGCTGAACCTCACCTTTTGCATTCCTGATCACGATACTTATTTCTGATTTGCAAGTTGAGCATCAAAAGCCGCATCGAAATTGATCTTCAAGGCAGTTCCCACCGTAAGTCTCCAAGCTTCCTCAGCTCCCTTATTGGTTCTCTATTTCATTTCCAAACCTTCCAAGTCTCTAATATATTTGATAAAAAAAATCTATTGTTTCTGTTCCTGATTGCTGTTTCCTTTCATGCAAGGTTTTATTCCTATCCATCCACAATGCCCAAATGGCATAACAGAAAATTCGCCTTTGAGACACTGAGCATTCTCAAACACCCAGGGAATCCATCTAAAGAAATTGAGACTTTGTATACAGTTCAACCATGAAACATTTAATTTACCCCAAACTTCTACTGCTATAGGACAGTCGTAGAAAACATGCCATAATGTTTCACCATCCACCTGACAACGAGGACAAATTCTATTCTGAGTCAGTCTTCTAAAATGAAGATTATCCATTGTAGGCAAAAAATCCCAAGAAGCCCTCCAAGTTGTAATTTTAATTTTGGATGGGAGTTCCAAATCCCACAAGCATTTGTAAAATTTTCTAGATGTAACCTGTAAATTAGTAGGAATTTGAGATGTATTATTCCTTATAAGTAATCTGTACGCACTTCGGACCGAGAAGAGGCCAGAAGGTTCATCCCTCTAAATCAACATATCCTAATGGGGTTCACGTAGGGGTGAGCGTTCGATTGAATCGAATGAAAAGATTTCGAGTTAATCGAGTTGACGAATCATATTTTATCATCCTAACTCGATTTAAAATTTTCTCTAATCGCGTCGAGTGTGATGGAATTCAAATCGAATCGACTATATTTGTTCGAGTTAAATTTTAAAAAAATAATTTTGGGTCATTATAACCACTGTCATTCATCGTAATCAGAATTGTCATTTGTAATCAAATTTGTTATTAACTTTCATCTCTTCATAATTTATTTATTAATCTTTTAATTCTTATTATTATGTATTTTGAAATTCAAAAACATATTAAATGTAAAAATGTGATTTTTTTCTGCAACCAAAATTTAGCAATTATATCTTCCATTTTCGTACACAAAGTTTTAGGAAGTAAGAAGCAGATCATTGAGTAGGTCAGTATGGCTTGAAGCACGGACCTCCTTTCCTCCTTCAAACAAGAACCTTGAGCTCCAACCATTAATTTTAATTCTCATTCAATCTTTAATATTTTGAAAAGAGACTTTCTTTCGACCAACCAAAATCGAAAGCCCCAGGTATTTTTCTATGTCATTAGAGCAGTTCACCCTAAGTAGATTTGAAACAACATCTCTATTGTCCCTTGATGAATTAGTACTAAAGCAGACCATAGATTTCTCATAATTCACACTTTGATCAGAGCAACTCTCATACACTTGTAAGATCTCCTTTAACCACTGTTCTCCCCATAAACTTGCTTCGCCAAACAGTATGTCGTCATCTGCGAATAAAAGGTGGGAAATCTAGGGTCCTTGCCGGCTAACTCTCGCTCCATGCAAAGAACCATTTCTCAACGCCATTCTCATAAGGGTCAATAAACCCTCACTGCAAATTAAGAAGAGGAAAGGGCTCAACAGAACCCTTTGTTTGGGTCCTCTAGACGGCTTAAAATTTTTTCACGCCATTAACCAAAACAAAATAAGTAATTGAGGTAATTAGGTGCATAATAAGTTCGACCCAGCGGTTGCAAAATCCCATTTTGAGCATCATTTTTTCGAGGAAAAGCCATTCAACTCTGTCATAGGCTTTCCTCATGTCAACCTTTTAGAGCCAAATACCTCTTCTGCCCTGTTCTCTTATGCCTTAGAGTGTGCGTTATTTCATATGCAAGAAGCACATTATCTGAAATCAGACACCCAGGCAAGAATGCACTTTGTGCACCATTAATACAATCATTCAAAACATGCTGTAGTCGATTTGCCACTGTCTTAGCAATGACTTTTATATAACACAGTGCAAAGACTTATTGGCCGAAAATTTGCCATATTAGTGGCATGCGAGATTTTCAAAATGAGGATTGTATTGGTATAATTTAATAATTCAACATTGCCATTATTATTTAAAATGTCCAAACAGTAAAAGGTTACCTCATGTCCCACCACATGCCAACATAGAAGAGGACTGAAAATCCATCCTCCACTAAGGCTTTTGTAGGCCCCATCCCCTTAAGAGCTACTCAAATCTCATCAGCAGAGAAAGGAGCCGATAACATGTTATTAATCTCCGACGAGATGCTGGTATTAACCCCGCTAAAATTCTCTCTATATCCTTGCAACCACCTAAAGAGAACAACTCCATAAAAATGTCTCTGGCAATCAATCCCATACCACTCTCATCCATAGTTTCTTGATCGGAACTATTAACCAAACATTTGATGTGATTTGAACTCCTTTTTAGAGATGCAGAGTTGTGAAAAAAGATCATGTTCTTCTCCCCCATTTTAAGCCAGTTAACACGCGCTCGCTGTTCCTAATAAGACTTTTCTTTATCAATTTCCCAATTAAGTTCCAACTTTGTATTATTAATTCCACCAAGTTGTCATCAGACCGCTTCTCCTCCAACAATCTTTCCAATTTTTATGAAAGCATCTTCTTTATCCTCTTACGTTTTTTGCAAATATTCACACCCCATCTCGTCAACCCTTCACCCAAGAACTTTAATTTTTCATGAATATTCCCCCTCGAGACCTCCAATAAATCTTTAACAATTTCCTCAAAAGAATCTTCACGTACCCACCACGCCTCAAAATGAAAGGAATCCCTTCGAACATTTCGAGAAAACTGATCCAAAGTCATTTAAATAGGACAATGGTCCGAATGTGAATAAGGTAACTGTTGAACACTAGCTTGTGGGAGAAGCGTCATCCAAGCTGAATTTGCTACCCCTCTGTCCAGGCGTTCTCGAATATTGGTTTTCGGAAGGTTGCCTCTCTCCCAAGTAAACCACCTACCTGAATAGCCCACATCCATAAGCTGGCAGAAATCAAAAGTTTCTCGAAAGGCTTCCATTCATTTCTCTTCTCTGGGCAAACCCCCTACCTTCTTTGAGGAATACAATATCTCGTTGAAATCCCCACTTACTAACTAGGGAAGATCCGAATTTTGATGGAGACTTCTAAGAAATTGCTAAGTAACGTCCTTTTCCCTAGCTAAAAGAGCCCCGTAGAAGCCAGTGAAACGCCATTCAATTCTGTCCCGAACTTCCTACACCATCATGTCAATGTGATTTTTGGAAAAACTTCTTAAAGTGACATCCATGTCTTCCTTCCAGCCCAAACAAAGTCCACCTCGAGTTCCGTCCGCCTCAACCTTTATTCCATGAACAAAACCTAGTCTCCTTCGAGCCCGTGCCATGCGATTTTTATCAAGCTTGATCTCCATGAAAAAAACCATGTGGAGAGAATAAGACTTCAAAACATATCGAAACCTCCAGACTGCTCGTGATCTCTCAAGGTCACAAATGTTCTAACATAATATTTTCATTGATGCTGATCAGCGGACCGATTGGCCTCCGCCTATCATACATTAAATTGAGAAGGAAATTGAATTCTAGCCAAACTCACAGAATCATTACTTTTTGAGATGTCAACATCCAGGGATTCCATTTTTTATTTTTTATTTCCATTTATTTCATGACTCAAATCCATAAAATCATCATTACCGCCAAATTCAAATTTTCGTTTCCCCATAATTCTTTCTGGCGTCATGTGATCCTCTATATCCACAGGAGCAAGTCTTTTCCATCTACTTTTTTATTACCAAAAAATCTGCCAGCTACAGATGTGTTAGACTCCCCCAATCCCTCAGCTGATTGTTACTCTGATCAGTACCAATGAAAGGAAAAGTTAACTCCTTCACAAGTAACAATTCCCGCAATTTAGGGGATCCAGTTTCCATTTTTCCTTGCACCGTAAGCCCCAAATCTACAGTTTCCATATATTTTATTTCTTCCTTGAAAAATACATTTTTTTCTGATCGATCTATCACTCTCCAATTCCGATCATCTTCCTCAACATTCCTAATGGAATCATCCTTTTCTGTCGTGGAATTATTCTGACCTGTGTACAGACACTGTTTCATTATCTTCTTATTAGACAATCCAAAATGTAAACTCTCCTTCCCCATTAGATTGAATTTGGCTCTGAGAGCAATTGAATACAGGAGTTCATCATCAGATTTGTTTTTATCTGTTTCGAAGATATTACCACACTTCTTTATCCCATACCCCAAAATTCCACACCCAAAACAGAAAGTGGGGAGGTTCTCGTATTTGAAAGGCACCCAAGCTTTCTCAGCAGAATCGGTTGTAATGAAAATTCCCCTAACGGTTTTTGGATGTCCAAACTGATTTTCAGACGACAGAAGTCTCTTTTCGACTCAGAACTAATCACCCCTCCAAAACTTGAACCAATCACGTGCATTAAGTCCTTTCTGTCACACTCAGGTGGACAATGACTGATCTTCATCTAGAACAGCGAATGGACAAGTCGAATCTGCTTTCTGTCGATAGGGCTAAGCAAACGTTGAAAAGTAATAAGTTGCCGTCAGAAAAGCCAAGGCCGACCCTCCATAATTCTCTCCAAGTCATCTTCTTCGTCGAAAATAATTTTAAAAAGATTTGGTCCAGCCATTTGAATATCTATCTTCTTTTTTGTTTTCCAAAGGCTTTTCAATTGTGCCCTAAGACTATCAACATTGTACACCTTTTTTGTCCAGGCAGAACAGATGAGAGTCGGGCGTTCCTTTGGGACTACTAACGAACTTTTAACGGACAACTGTAAAAGTTACTCTCCCAAGAGGGAGATATCATCTTTCTCCATAACCAGATCACTAAAACCACTAACTGAGCCGCCACCCTACTCCACCTAAACATAACACTTACTGTTTCTTCAGGATACTAAAAGAGAATACTCTCAACTCTCTAGTGGTTTTTTTAATCTTTTTAACAACTTAATAATGAACTTAAATGAATTTATAAAAATAGAAATATTTTCTTACCATTTGCAATTGAATTGTAGAAATGTGATTATTATCGAAACGAATAAAAATATTTATCATTTTAAAGTTGAATTATAACGAATGAAAATCGAAATACAAATTACATCAAAATCAACTTGAGAGAATTTTAATTAAAATTTTAGAATTAAATTCTTGAGAGAATTAATAGAATTGGATTTGAATGAAAAAAAATAGGAAAAGATTTGGGTTTATATATAAAAATCTGGTCATTTTTTTATGGCCGTTGGCAATTCGACTATTGGGGGAAAACATGTCCGGTTGGATGCATTATCTACTGATTGTGCAGGAAAGAGCGAACAGATGGACGCATTTCTTCTCTCTCTTCAAAATTGGCCTATTTCGATAAATATGTTCCAAATCGACCTAATCATTCAATTAATATTTATATTTGTCATTTTTGCCTAATTTTGCCACATATCTACCTAATTTTACTTTTAATTTTTAAATTTTTTTTAACTTAAGAATTTATATTTGATGGTTTAAAAACTTATATATTTTCAATAGACTAAATGATATCATTTTATAAAAAAAATAAAAATGTTAAAAAATCGAGCGTCGATAATGGTAAATGTAGAAAGATTGTAAAGAAAAAAAGAAAGAAAAAAAGAACGCAAAAATTTTATGTGAAAATTTTTTTCGGGAAAAATCACAGGCAGAGAAAAAGAAAATTCACTAATGTTGAATTCGAATGATACAAGAGGAGTTTCAAGCATATCTATTTATAAGTTAAAAACCCTAATTCTAACAAAAAAAAGAAAAAAAAAAGTTAAATTTATTTGAAATTCCATATTGTTCGAATTAAATTAATTACATGATTCTGAATTTGATTAAAAAATTTATTTATTTTATTTGGTTTGGTTATGAGTCTAAATCTTAGTAAGGGTGTTCACCGTCTCAGGTGTGACTTGGGATCAAATTGCGCTAATCGCATTTATTGTCCGGGCTTTGCCATATTATTGTAATTCACCAATTTATTTCTATTAAATAATTTATGTTCAATGCTTATGTAATGATTTATATGATATTAACACCACTGAGTATAAAAATTGTTCAGCGTATCGTTTGTCTATTTTTTCGTGCGCAGGTGATTAATTTCGATAGATCATTTTAATAGCATCCGAAGAATCGAAAATCAATGTTGATGAAAAGTTTACTAAACAAAGTCTGGACCCAATATATAACAATAGGCCTACATCACATAAAGATTCAAAGAAACAAAACATGAAAGGAATAAACAAATAAATTAAAACATCCACCCATATTAAAAGCAAAACAAGGGTTCCAAGATTGTGATTTCCAACGCCCACGGTTTTAGCCTTGAAGAAACAGAGATCATAAAACAAATTACATTTTCTTGTTCCTCCATCAATAACACAAAAACACGGTCAGTCTGTTTCTCGGACACGCTCAGCCTCCATTCTACAAACTACAAAATTGGGAACACCTCCATTGATTCTCCCCCCTTTAAACTTTCGGTGGCCAAAGTATGAGCCAGTTGATTTGCTGCTCTTCTGGTATGTTGAAAACAAAGGTCCTGTATTTGTTGGGAAAAATGTTTAATATTTCGTATGTAACCATTGATTTCCGATGTGTCTATGTTATCTCCTGAGCATTTTTTGATGATAGATAAGGAATCTCCCTCGATGATAATGCTTGACCATCCTTGTTCCGAACCTGTTTGCACTGCAGTTAAACAAGCCAAAGCCTCGGCTGCAAATGCGGAGACAACATTTTGATGAAACATTGATCTGGCTATCAAAACTGCCCTCTCTTCAGATCTTGCCATAATCCCAGAACACGAACGGTGACTGTTAAATTCGAATGCACCATCAAAGTTGATCTTTATCGATCCCATACCTAGTGGGCTCCAATTGGACAACACCACTTTATTTGTAAGTCGTCGCTTCTCCAGAGTATCCAATTCCTTTAAGAAACCCATAACATGATCTGCCATTGCTCTACCACATGAAGGTTTTCTTTTACAAACAATTCTATTTCTACTAAACCAGATGGACCACAAAGTACAGCGGGCTTGAGAGTGAGGACAATCGAGAAAAATCCAAGTGAACCACTATGAGAAACACAACTTGGGTTTATTTAAAATTCGATCAAAGCCTAAACTTTTCCAAACATCAATTGACATAGGACACAGCCTGAATACATGCTCAACATTTTCAAATTGTTCTCCACAACGAGGGCAATCAATATTCATCACAAGATGCCGGGTGAGAAGATTCGGGAAGGTGGGTATGAAATTATTAACAATACGCCAAAGCAGAATATTAACTTTTTTAGGAAGATCCAGATTCCAAATTTTCTTGTAAAGAGCAATATTTCTCTATAAATCATTATAAATAGGACTAGAATCACCTATTTGCAATAATCTGTATGCGCCACGAACTGTAAAGTCTCTTGAAGCCTCTACCCTCCACACCCTAACAGCCTACTATGTTGTAAATTTAATTTAAACATTTTCTTTTTCTTGCTAGTATTTTATAACTAATGTTTTGATGAAATAGTAAAGTATAGAAATCTAGTTTATTAGTATGTTTCGAAAAATCAAAGTGATGATAATTAATTTGGGAGATGATTTGAATGTGGATAAATTGTGAAATCTAAACTTTTGCAAGGGTTTTTATGTAAAATAGGAAAAAATGTTGTCGAAATTTTTATAAAATTTTTTTACCACTATGTTTTCATTTTGATAAAGTAAGATAGAAATGTAAGTTGCTTCAGCAACAGAATGCGATATTTTATATTCGAATCCAATTACTAGGACGGATATAAGATGTCATAATTTGACCACAATAAATAAATTGGTTGTGTAGAATGGGGGATTTTTATATAAAAATAAATAATTATAAAATAGGGTGGGAAAATTTATTTACGAGAAAGCATTGTTTGTTACAGTTCTCATTGGTGTCGCCTAACATATCGATGACACCACCTTTTTTTAGCCAATCATCACAGTTATTTTTTTAAAATTTAATGTGTCGCCACTATTTCAGAAAACATCGGTATGTATTTATCAAAATACCCATGAAAATATAGGTATAACAGTGTAAAAAACAAAAAAAAAATTGTAATGGTGTAGCACATCAATTGGACCAGAGAATACGATTGCGTTATAAAGTCGCAATTGAACATATTGCGCAAGTTCAAAATTGACATAACATAAAACCTATTAGTCCGAAAGCGCCATGGAGAGCAACAAATGTCCATAGACCACCTAATTGACACCAACGAGTAAAATCTCTTTGTGCTTCAGGACCCCATAGTAACAACAAAGAATGTGCTAAACTATTAACAGGGGTAGAAATAACGGCGGTTAAGAAATTGCAACCTTCCAAATAGGAGCTGTCCAAATCCATGAGTGTGTCACGCGACACTAATTGCTTATTTTTCTATTTTGTTGACACACACATATATATGTGTATATATATATATATATATGTGTGTATATATAGTCACTTTTGTTTGTCTCAAGTTATATTTTAGTCACTTACGTTTGAAATGTTACATTTTAGTCACTTACGTTATCGTGTTGTAATATTTTAGTCATTGAGCCATTAATTTCCATTAACGGTGTAATAGTAAGCTTTGTGACATGTTAAATCATCATTTCAAAAGAAAATTTAGGTTAAATTATACAATTGATCTCTATATTTTTTCGTTTTCAGCAATTTAAAAAATTTCTTTTATGTTTTTTTAACTTTCTTTTTTTTTTTTCCATCCTCTTCTGCTTCTTACCTAAAATTTTTGGAGGTTAGAGAAGAAAATGGTGGTGTTACAATGTAACACCCTCAACCTGGCCTAAATGAAAATACTAAGTTTAGAATGTCACACCAACATAGTAGAGAGAACCATACTACAGTAGGATTAATCCAAAGCATCCAAGTCTTAGTAATCATCCAACAATTAACATAACAGTATTGAAACACACATACGAATTTGAATAAGAGAAGTCCTAGGTGTTGAGGCCCAATTTGTCCAGGCCCAACAGAATTTAAATTTATTTTAAAATTAAATTTATTTTAAGTTTAAATTTACTTAAAATTTAAATTTACTATAAATTTAAGTTTAAATCTATTTAAATTAATGTCCAAATTAAACATAAATGTCCAATTACAAACCAGGTCTATGTACAAGCCCAATTGGACCAATTTCGGTTAGCCCAATATCCATTTCACAACCCAAACCAAACCAAACCCAAAGTACAAGCCCAAACCCTTGACCCATCACATTCAACCCAAACTAGCCTAACCCTAATCTGCTAAGTGTTGCTGCTGCTGCCTCCTCCTCAGCCAACCAGAGGCCGCCACGTCATCGACAACTTGCCACCACCTCAACTTGCACTCACCACTGCCTATCTGCCACCACCGCCACTGCAAGTTAAAACCTGCAAAGAAGAAAGAAGATTGACATTTAGTTGAAAAAGAACAAATTAAAATGATTGTAATTTTTAGGCTATAAAGCCAAATTTAGAACATTTGTACGGGATCTTTGGAAATCAATACGAAAAACTTTCTTTAGGAACCAATACAGAAAAGTTCAAAATTGCAAATAGATTGCATTCAGAATTATAAGCAGGAAGTATTCGAAGCAACATATTCCATTTTTCGAAACATATTCGAAGCAGACTAGGTATAATCCCAATAAGATAAGTATTCATTGTCATTTATTAATCAAATTCTAAACTGTTTAATTCCTATGCATGCATCTAATTAATCTTTATTTATTTGTTATATTATCGTTATTATTTATTATTTTAGAATATTCATTTAAGTCATATTTAATACAATATTAAATATATAATATGTATAGTAAATACATTAATTAATAAAATAATCGAAGAGCCATACTTGCCCTAGTCGAAACGTAGCCGTCGCCCATGATCGGCCTTTTCGATCGTCGTCCGTGTTCAAGGAGGGCCTCCGATGGGATTTTCACCACTCAAAAAAAGAGAGGATTAAACAGATTTAAACAAAAACGAAACAAAGTTAAAATTTTACAGGCATAAAAAGGGATTTTTTTTTAAACACAAGGTTCGATCTAGGTGTAAGAACCTAGATCTTTTCTTTTTTTAAAGGTATAAAAAGGGAAACGTTTTTCAAAAGATTAAAATGTTTTTAAATAGTAAAAAAGAAAAAATGAAAGAAAAGATTAAAATGTTTTTAAATAGTAAAAAGGAAAAAATGAAAGAAAAGAGGATGCTTTACTTGGAAAAGCCATGTGCGGAGGCGCGTGTGGTGCAACCCAGGCGGCTAGGAATGCGCGTGGACGTGAAGGCAGCGGAGCGTGCATCGGAGGGCTCCAGGTGATGATGAGCGGTGACCACGCGCGGGGATCGACGACGCGTGTGTGGCGGAGACGGGCCGGACACCGGACGGTCGAGCGGCGGTCATGGGGGGGAGAAGGAGAGAAAGAGAGAGGGTTTTAAAACCTTTTTGTAAAAAAGAAAGAAATAAATGAAAAAAAAAAGCTATTTTGAGCCTTTTATAAACTTCCGAAACGGCGTCGTTTTGAGCTTTAACCCATGACCAGCCCGAATCCAACCCGACCCGACCTAGGATCCGCGTGTTTTTGATTAATGGTATATTTATGCATTCGATCCTTCCGCTTTTTCTCAAATTTTCAATCAGGTCCTCTTTGTATTTTTAATTAATTTTAAATTGGCCCAATAATTTTTAATGCTTTTCAATTTAGTCCCTTGACCTTTTGAAATCATCAGGAGCTACCACGTGTCTTCGTTTTGGTTAATTTATGCAAACGGTCCCTTTTATTTTTAATTTGTTTTAATTTAATCCTCAAGTCAAGTATTGTTTAATTACAAAATTGACCCAAAATTTTTTCATGATTTTCAAATTAGTCCTTTGACTTCAGGATGCCTGGGGCTGCCACGTGTCACTTTTTTTTGGTTTTATTACCCTGGAGGTCCCTAAATTGTCTAAAAATTACATTTTTACCCTCGAACTTCCAAAAACTTCATTTCTGACCCCAAAATTTCTAAAAATTTCATTTTTACCCCCGAACTTCCAAAAATTCCATTTTCGACCCCGAAACTTCCAAAAAACCCATTTTTACCCTGAACTTCCAAAAATTCCATTTTGACCCTCGAACTTCCAAAAATTCCATTTTTGACCCCGAAACTTTCAAAAATTACCATTTTACCCCCGAATGTCCAAAAACTCTATATTCGACCTCGAAACTCCAAAAATTCCATTTTTACTCCCGAATGTCTAAAAATTTCATCTTTTAACCTCGAACTTCCCTAAAATTACCATCTTGCCCGGAAAGTCCAAAATTACCATTTTACCCCCGGGTATCCAAAGTCTCATTTTTTTATCTCCGATTGCTTTATTTTTCTTACTCATCAATATTTGCATTTATTTTTAATTATTATGCACTCTTATTTTGCATTTTTGATTTTTTGCATATCATTTATCTTCTTATTTATCTTACTTCGCGTTATTTAATATCTATTATTAACTGCTTATTCATATTAAACTCGCATGTTTGTTTTCAAAATTATTTTTCATAAAGACTTTAAAATCGAGGTAATATTCTTTTATTTCGAGTTTCGAAAATTTGTTCCTTAACTTACTAGGTGCAATTTTTCTTCAAATCGAAATAATCGAATACCCTTAATCGAGGCAAGGTTTCTTTATCTTCGATTCTGAAATATTACGCCTTAACTTACTAGGTGCAACCTTTCTTCAAATCGAGATAATCGAATATCCTTTTCCCAAAATTTTAAAAAAAGTTTTACAAAGGAAAGCTCGTCATTTCTGGATCTTGAAATGTCGTGTCCTAACTCAATGGACGTAACTTTCTTCCTCGATCACTTTGAAATAAGCGAGATATCCAAACAAACCTGATTTCTTTTAAACTTAACTCATGCATTCAAGGATCGTATTTTAAACTTTATTCGAGCTTTTAAATGTTACAAATTAAGACCCGAAAATAATTAATACGGTACCAATTTTGGGTGTATGAGGGTGCTAATCCTTCCTCATGCGTAAACGACTCCCGAACCTGTTTTTCTGGATTTCGAAGACCTACATGTTTTCAAAACAGTTTTTAAAACGTTTTGTGGTGATCTAATCACACCGAATAAAGGATTGGTGACGACTCCCATTATTTTTCGATTTTAAAATGATTTTCGAAACTCGTCGTTTTCCAAAAAAGGGATGGTTTCAACACTAGGCTTAAGGTTCGAAAGTAACGTAACAATAGCAACTTATATAAAGTCATTATAAAACCTAAGGATGATCGAGTCCCTTGTCCGCCGACAATCAATTCTGATAAGGACCTGAAATTCAATTAATCTAGTTAGTACAACGTATATTGATGTGTTGCAAATATTTATAAAGTTCCACGTGCAAAAATAATTCAGATATCAATGATAGTTCAATTGATATGGTCAGTCAACTTAATTATATTAATAATTTTCTACAATTCAGATACACAGTCAAACAGATACAGATATCGTTCCAGATTTAAGTACAGTTACAGATGCAAATATGCAATTCCCATCCCTTACACGTCATCTCTAACCAATCCAACACGCTAATAGGTATATAATACCTATCCAACCCTACACACCATTTAGTGTTGGTATGACACGTCGCAATGTTCACAATCTCACTACTAGATCAAATATAATCTTGAGTCGTTTAACCATTAAAACAATACAAATTACTTCCCTCAGTTCATAATCCCACCCTATGCAGATGCAGAGATCAAATAATAGAACCACGCATTTCAGGTACATATATAATTCAACATTTCTAAAAAATATCAAATATCGAAGTTACACAGATTATTATTCGCGGATTTCCAGAACTAGATTACGAACATGCTAAACAACTCTCACAATTTAGTTCAAGTTATACGAGTCTTACGGTCAGCTCGCGCTCACCGTTTACAGTGTTTACAGACAAAACGAGAATCACACGGCTTGACACATAGCCATGTGTGTGTGCTGGCTTGTGTGCCCACACATTGTGACACATAGCTTGGACACATGCCTGTGTGTCTGGCTCGTGTGACCACTGCACCTGTAATTACAAAACAGTATACACACACGGCCTGACACATGCTCGTGTGTCTTAAACAATATACACACACAATCCGACACACACCTGTATGCCTAGCCCGTGTGTCCCTTGTACCTTAATTCTCAAAACAATAGCCATACACTATCTGACACAAGCCCATGTGCCCTCTATAGCTTATTTTAATGGCACACGGCCTGGACACACACTCGTGTACCTTCGAACAAAGACAATTCAAGCAAGAAAATGTAACAAAATGCAGAAAACTAAAAGGGGTTTTGATACCTACCTATTACCTGACAATATAGGAGTTCCTAACAACAATTTCCAAGCCTAAAACAAGTTTCAACAAACCAGATTTAACAATCAATCACTACGCAAGCATTAACTAATTCAACGTTCGTCGAAACCTTCGACTCACAATGCGAAACAGATGAAAGTCTGCTTACCATAAGTTCGTTGTACACAATTGAATTCTAAGTACAGTGCGTAGCGTTAGGCATTTCTTGATTCACCCTTAACACACCGAAACACAATTAAACAATTAGAGCAAAGAAAACAACTGCTCGATACTTCAAACCTTTCGAGACTTTTCCAAACCACATAATGATTACAATAATGAACCTACGAGTTAGCCTACCTTAACACGAATCAAAGTAAGCAACACCGCGACACTCACCCATAATTAACATGGTTGGAAACAAGAAGAATACTTTTTAGCAAAATGAAAATAAGAAAGGAAAGAAAAGAAAAGCTACAGTAACAAAATAGGAAGTTTTTCGTCAAATGGAAGAAAGCCAAATTTAAAGTTAAAAAATTATTCTCACTGAGAAGAGAAAAAATAATACTCTCCTATGCTGATGTAGAGATTCGAACACATGACCAATAAATAGATAAATGTTAAATCATTGAACCACTAGGCTCATCATTGAAATTACATTGCACAGAATTGAACTTATGCAATGCATACAAAGTCTATCATTCAATTAAAAGGGATGTAAAATTCCAAAAATGTGACTTGAGCCTCTAAACTTTTAAAGTTTTTATAGTTCTGTAAATGAAATTTTTTGTTCAGAATTGAACTGTTATTAAAAAAAATAAATTTCAAGACTTTATATACAATAAATGTTAACCTTTTTATAATTTGGACTTATCTAATTCTTTTTAATAGTATAAGGACTAAATTGATCCATTTAGTAGCATAGAGACAAAATTCAATGTTATCTAAACCGAATTGGACATAATAGTCAGGCTAAGAACCAGTTGGTGTATTGATCCAATGAGAGGTAAAAAAAAAAATGAGTTGACCTACAAACTGGTATGGATTGATTGAATTGAGCTAAAAATCGATTGAACCGATTCTGAACTAGTTTAACTAATGGTTCCTAAAACGATTGTTTTGACCGGTTCAAAGCAAATAAATTATTAAAAATAAAAAATTCAAATATTTAAAAATTTTAAAAATAATTTCAATTGCTAGTTCAACTAATTTTTTAGCTCGGTTCAACCAGTTCGTACAAGTTCACAGGTCTACCGTTTGTTAAAATTTTAAAACATTTTAGCCCTCAACTTTTACAATTTTTTGTCAATTTGGTCCATTCTTTATTTTGACTTCTCAAGGTATTTATCGGAGCGAGCCCGCATTCTGTAAGCCCATTAAGGGGTGGATGCTGATCCATTAATGAGAAAAAGGAAAAAAATCTTTATAATTTAAAAATAAAAAATATAAATATTTTAAAAATAAATAAAAATTTCCAAAATTCATTGTTGACCAAACCGTTTCAAGAACCAATTAAGATATCAGTCCGGTGAGAGGTAAAACATTGATTGACCCTACGAACTATATGAACCGGTTGAACCAAGCTAAAAAATCAATTGAACTGATTTTATATGTTTCTAAGTTTTGATTTTTTAATAATTTATTTATTTTGAACTGACAAATCAACCTGTTTTGGAAAGTAATTTTTTAGATCAGTTCAAAATCAATTCAATTGATTTTTTATGTCGATTCAACCAATCCATACCAATTCACTACCTCAAGCCGAACCGATTCTCCAACCACTTCTTATGGTCCAATCTAGTTTAAATAACATTAACTTTTGGAAATTTTGTTTATATTTTTAAAATTATTATTTGAATTTTAAAGAGTTATTGGTTTTTTCATTATTTTTTATTTTTTAAAATAAAATTTTCATTTTTATGGTTTATTTTTAAAGAAAAAAATTAATTTTTAAAATCTTTAAAATTTTTTAAGTATTTTTAAAGGGTAATGATCAAATTGATAAAGAAAACTATAAATATTGAGAGCTAAAAAAATTATTTTACATTAGATACCGTCAACTTTAATGGAAAAATTAGACGGAAAAATCAATATTTTTAAATAAAAAAATAAAGATTAAATTTTAAAATTTAAAATAATACAAAGACTAATTATTTCAAAACTAAAATATAATACATTAAGTGTCATAGCTTTGAACTTATTTAAAAGAGTATAGTAACCTTTATAATATTGAAACCATTCATTTTTTGAACTTTGTGGTAATACAGTAGTCATATGGCACTTGCTATTCAACTTTGTGGTAAGCTGTAATACATTAAGTGTCATCGCTTTGAACTTATTTTCATATAGCACTAGTCATTTTTTTTTGTAGCAGGCCATCAGACATTTATTCCCATCGCTTGGAGATCTTAGTCATCAGTCCATTCTTGGTGTGTAGGATAACCGATACGGCCGGAACAACCGGAGTTTCTTCCATTACATGAATACGATAATTGTAAATTAGAGTAGACGCCACGGATTTTATCTGAATAAATGATGTTTCCTTCCCCAAACACATCCTTGGCCCGGCACCAAAAGCTAAGAACTTGTATGATGGCTCATGTTTGATCTCTCCTCTCTCATTAATCCATCTCTCAGGCTTGAATTCAGAGCAATCCTCTCCCCAGATTGACTTCATTCTTCCAATTGAATACACACTAAACAAGATTTTCGTCTTTGGATGAACTGCATGCCCGCTTGGAAGCATGTCTGGTTTGACAGGTTCCTTGTGATTGAAAGGGACTGGTGGATACAACCTTAATGCCTCGCACAATGCTCCATGGAGATAAACCAAATTCTTTACCTGATCGACATTGAATAGTCGCCTCCTTTTGGTTTCACCTATAGGTATTTTTGATTCAAGTTCTTCTATGATCTTGTTTTCCACTATTGGATGCTTGGAAACCAGCCAAGTGAACCAAGTAAGAGCACTGCTCGTCGTGTCCTTCGCAGCAATTATCATATTCAGAGCGGTGTCTCTCAAGAACTTATCATCACATTTCAAACCTGTTGATTCCTCTTCAGTTATGTATGATGTTAAGAGATCCACACCATCTACTGATGCCAACTCTTGGTTCAGCTTGTTCACTTCTTTTCTTTTCTGACATATATATTCAGCTATTACATCATCAAGAACTTTCCATGCCTTCTTGTGTTTCCCTTCTTGTCCTATGTTCAACCACTTCTGCAACTTAGTGAAGCTTCGTGGTCTTACATGCCGATAAAATATTGCTTGCTCGACATCATCCACGGCCTTGGAGAAAAGAACTTGAGGGAGTTCAAGGGAGAGGGAACTAGGATCATAGCCGGTAACCAAGATGCATGCAGAATCAAACGTGAACCTTTGGAAAATGTCTTCTAAGTTGATGACCAAGCCATGTTTAGCAGCATGGTCAATGATGGGCATCAGCCCCATTTCCACCTTGTCTCGGATAGTCCTCAACAAGAATTGGTGGAAAAGGTGATGTCTCAGGAATCCTTGAGCTGCTGTCCGCTGGTTTTTCCACAAATCCTTGTCGGAGTTGACAATCCCGTCTCCTAAGACATCAAACATCTGCTTGTATTCCGGCCCTTTGGGGAAGTTGTCAAAGTTGGAACTCATAACGTAGTGAGCATTGGCAGGGTCACATGTCACCACCATGTTCATCTTAGCAAAACCAAGGGCTTCCCAGAACAGAAGTACCCTTGCAGCTTTCTAGAGTCTCAGTACACCAGTCGTGGACCCGATGAACGTTGAGGAGAAGCTCAAGAATGCCAGGAGAACTCGGTGGACACCCATTTTTATTTCTCATCAAGCGGTAGAGAAACAGAAAGGAAATGAGAGCCAAGAAGAAAACCTGAAGAAAACTCTGCAATGCCATGAAATTTAATCTCCAAGTTTAGGCAATTTCCTTGTTCTTCTTAATTCAATTTATTAAGTGAACTTTTCCAACAGTAATTACTCACCGTCCTAATTCAATTCTAGATCATCCCTATCACTTTTGAATAGGATTTTTCACTTCTCCTCTCTTATTTAAGTGCCATAATTAAATTAGATACGTAGGGTGGGGGATGGATGCATTAATTCAATTAAAAACAAGATATTTTAAGGATTTTTGTTTGTTTAAATATACTTCTAACGAATTTTTAATATACAACTAGTCAATATTTTTGACAAAAAAATATTATAATTATCCATTTAGGTAGTGCTTTAAAATTGATAGCATAATTAAATTTGGGTGTAAAAATTATATTATACTTTTAATTTTTAAGACGAGGATAAAAATTAGAGTAATTATACGGATAAATATATCTAAATTCAAGGATTTCAAAACACAAAATAATAATTTAACTTTAAATTTCTCTATATAAATTTAAGTTATAAAAAATATATTATAAACATGAATATGTATTGGTGTTTCGAATTATTATAATTAATTTTTTTTAAAATTATATCATAAATATTAAAAAATAATATATGTATATTTTATGAAATGAAAACAAAAAAATTATTATTTAAATCTTAAAAAATTCTAAATTTTTGTAAAAAAATATATTATAAAAGTAATTTGCGTATTATAAAAATATTATAAAAAGTGTTATAATATACTTATATAAAAAGTTATGACAAAAAAAATATGGACATAATTATTTACATATCCATGCTATATATTATATAAAATAATATACTTATTTATAAAAAAATGTTATAATTTTTTATCATATCGTGAGGTACGATATAATTTATGTGAATGTAGTCAGAAACAAACACTAAAATGACTCGTGAACTTTTTAATTTAAAAAAAATTATATGTTAAAAGAGGGAATAGTCTAACATATATGATGCTGGAGCAATTAGATAAAATTACATATGATGTCTATTTTCTCGTTATTTTTATTAGTAGGGCTAAGCAAAAAAATAACTAAATCGAAAACCGACTAGACTCGAAATATTTGGATAGTTTTTGGAATGCAAATTAAAAAATCATGGTTACCCGAAACTGAATCAATTTTTTTTATTTAATATATAATTAATTTTAATTTTTCATGATATAAAATAAAACATAGTGAAAATAATTTAAAATGAAGTTGTGGAAGATAAAGTTTAAATCTTTAAAACCTTGCTGTACTACAATTGGTGGGTCTAACTGAGGCTCTACGGCTGTTCATACCATGCCAAACTTCATATTTCCACCACTTATTTTAAAAAGAAGGTTTAAATTTGTCTTTTAAGTCCCTCTACTCTTCAAACTTTTAAATTTTAGTATATTTACTTTTATTTTTAGAAATTCAATTTTTTTTCTTGTTTAATTTGAAAATAAAAATTAAACTGATCAATTTTGATTAAATTTGAATATGTGTAATTTTAATATTAAAATTTTTAATTTAAAAATCAAAATTCAATTGATGACAAATATTTAAGTTTTATAGAAAAGCAAATAAATTTCTAAAATAAAGTCGCATTAAGAGTGATAGAAAATGAGGAAAAAGATTTGAGATCACAATATATATATATATATATATATATATAAATTGAAAATTTGAATTAATAATTTTTATATTGGAATTTTATATAATATTAAAAAAATATTTCTCCATTTCAACTAAAAGGGTATTGATACTTTTATTAACGAGTTATTGAAACAAAAATGATCAATGTTTAAGTTTGACCCTAGAAAACCATCGGGGTTGTTCTGTGAAACGGTCGAAAATTGCAGAAATTTGAAAAGGACTGTTGCTGCTGCTTCTTCCTCTACGAGAATGGAAGCGATTAGTGAGAGATTGAGAGGCCAGAAGAAGTTGAAGAAGAAACTTAATTGTTGTCATTTAGGTGGTAACGTGAAGGTGATGAAGGATGAGAAAATAGGCAGCGTGACCAGAAATTAATCGGCAAAAACACTAGTGTTGCTCGGCCTCCACGTAATGTTCACGGTGTTTCTCGAGGCAGTGACGTTGAGAGAGAACCTCTCGTTGCCGCTATCGCTGGCTTGGGTTCTCAAAGGGAAATTCTGAACAATTAATGCGACTCGAACCCAGGCTACACCTGAGACGATGAATACTTTTTACCATCAAATCATCACATAAGGTTATATTTTGTGTTTAACTTAGAATATCTTGGAATGGTTTCGGCGTTTGAATTTCATCTAGATCTCTACATGGCCCGACCGAAAAGTTGTTATTTTTTACTGTTTTGTTGCTATTTTATTGTTGTTGTTTTTACTATTTTGTTACTATTTCACTATTATTTTGTTATTATTTTGTTGTTATTTAATGTAGTCGAAATTAACTAAAAATATGATTAAGACAAGTGCATATATCGATTAATAATATAGTTACGGTGAACACAGATATCGTTTCTACGAGGACTAAAAGTATTAGTAATTAATGTCTTTTTATTATTTAACCGATAAATTGGAGTGATTAATTAAAACTTAAATTAACTAAATTAATAAACTAAAGAACATGACAAAGATCAAATTAAGAAAGCAAACGATTAACAACCAAGAAGTGAAACAATATCCAGCGAAGAATCCACCTAGATTTTAACTGTCATTATCAATCTGAATCTAACAATTTATTCACTTAGTATCTTGATCTGTAGAAATCCTTAAATTATGCTAATACCTCTATTCAAGCATAAAAGCAACTGATTCTAGGTTGATTAATTTAAATTTCTTTCTAATTAAAACCTCTATTATTACATTAACTCGATCTAAACTCAATCTATGGATCCCCCTAGTAGATTTGACTCTAATCCAATAGATTTATGTCATTTTATTTTTAGGATTGTATGCAACTTCACTCAATTATACTAGATCTACTCTTAAATATGGTTTATTCCTCCTCTGATTTAAGCACATCAAACATAAATTAATATCCCAGAAATACTAAATAAAAAATTAAGCACACATAATTGAGAACAAGATCTAAGTATTTATTGCGTAAAACAGAAATCAAATAACAAAATCCATCCTAGAATTCATCTCCCCCAGGTATTTAGAAAATTAATTCATAATAGCAAATAAAAATATATTAAATGCAGTATAACCATAAGAAATCGAGAAACTCATAATAAAATTCAAAGAAAATAAAAGGAGGTCTTCAATCTTGATGGAAATTTGCTCCAGATACGGCTTCAATGGTGTTTTCCGAGTTATTTTCTTCAATATTCTCTGACGGCTTACTCCTCTCTTCTTATATTTGGTATTTATAGGTCTTAGAATGCCCGAAAAATCTAAAAATTGCATTTTACTCATGTTTTGGAGTCCAGTTCCCGGCATCCACACGGTCTGACACACACTCGTGTGGCTCACATTGCCATGTGCCCAGCTCGTGTGGTAGGGTGCATCCCGTGTGGTCCCTTTATCTTGCGCAAATCTTTTGATTTTCGCTCGTTTTTCGCTCATTTTGCTCTCAAATGCTCTCCTAAGTATAGAAACATGAATTTAAAGGATTAGGAGCATAAAATTCACCAAGTTATATCAAATAATCATCCAAAAACACATAAAGAATAAGATTAAAACATGTTACTTTTAGCACTTATCAAATATCCCCACACTTGAGCGTTTGCTTGTCCTCAAGCAAAATCCTCAACCTACATTCAAGTTAACTTTCTCAATTTTTCATTTTCATCAATAATGTCCCAAAATAATTCTTAAACAATCATACATTGGAAATTCAACCAAAATAGCACTAAAGATCCAAGCAATCCAAGCTAAAATTTTTAAGCACAAAAATGTAGGTGTCTCCCCTTATCTAAACAATTACCTTAAATTCAAAATCAACAAGCATTGACATCCTCACTAAAAAATCACTCAAAGCACTCAAAGTGTTTAAGGTTTATGAAATATGCACTCAATAATCGAATAAGAAATGTCATTAACATAAGCTTGCTTGAAAATCAAATCTTCACCACTATAAATTGAGATGACACACCAATCAAGAGGTCTTTACAGGGTTGTAATGGGGCTGAGGTTAAGGGTATGGTTAAAGTCAAAGAAGTAGGTTATAATTGACATCGAATTGATAAGTTATCAAACTAAAAAAACAATAAATTGTTGAATTGAAAGAAAGTACATAAACACGAATAATAAAGAACAAACATGAGCTTTTCAACAAAATATAAAACTAACGATTCTAGCTTAACCAATTATTATTATTATTATTATTATTATTATTTATTATTTCTTTTCTTTTTCTTTTACCGATTTTCTTTTCATTTTTTTGCTACAAAATAAAATTCAACAATAGAAATAGGAAACACAGTTAGGTAACTAATCAAAACAAATCTTGACAGAAAGGGAGTCAATGAAAAGAATAATTATGCAATGAAATTACGGGTCATGGGTTAACATTAACGGGTTAATAAATAAAATGGTGATAGAATCAATGGGGTTCACTAGGGGGTTAAATTAATAGGTAAGCTTTTTAAAGGTGAAGGTGGTTAAATCCTAGGTACTTCTATCATCTCAGTATGTTAAATCAATAATGTGATCTCAACATGCATAATCAAAGCAAGTTCTAGAATAATAAATCAAGTTGACATACACCTAACCAAAAATAAAATGAGCACAAAAAATAGTATGCTCTATAGGCTCAAAAACTCACAAAAATTATGATTTTGTTGTCAAACCTGCAAATTTAAAATTTCAAGATAATAATTCAATTCAGGGAGAGAACCTAAAATATTTAATTCTGAAAATAATTTATCATGCTTGACTCTCTTGTGTCTTAAAGTATAAACCAATCAATACAAAAAATTCACAAATTAATCCAAAACAACATCAATAAAAATTTCAAATAACAAAAATTCACTCTAATGTGGTATGAGAAAATTATTTAAACACAACAGATAATTCAGGGATTTTATCACAATTATTCAAACAATCTCCCCACACTTAAAATGTACACTGTCCTCAATGTACAAACAAATAAAAGCACAAAATTATCACGGTATAATAAGAGAGGAAGGGAATTGAAACTTCCCTGAATTAGGATGATTTCGTCGGAATTGGAAAAATCGGAAATTTAAGAAACTTTAAATAAAGTGCAATTTTTCGAGTAAACTAATAAGAAAATAAACAAACATAATTAAGAGAGTGAGATAACAACTAGAATAAACAACCATAAAAGTAAGGGAGTAACTTACAGAAGGATGATCCTAAAAACTAATATTTTTATGTATCAATAAAATTGTGTCACATCATCAAATTTTAAAGAAATAAAATTATTATTATATACTCATCCATAGATAAACTATTTTATGGACCCATTCCACCACATTATCCATGATCCTTTTGCAATTATTTAATTACATTTTAACAATTTTTCTCATGTCATTAACACATAATTTTTATATTTTTTTTAGCTTAAACCCAAAACCATGAATTTAGAATCCCGAACCTTAAACCCAAAATATAAAACCCAAAACTTAAACCATAAACCCCAAACCATAAACCCTTAAACCTAAAACCTAAACTCATACCCGTAACTTTAAAACCTTTGAACATAGAACTTCAAAACTATGAACCCTAAACCTAAACCTTGAACGTTGAACCCAAAACCCAAACTCAAACCCGAACCTTAAACCTTAAATCTCAAAACCAAATCTTGAACCCTAGGGTTTGCGGTTAAAGGTTTAAGGTTTGAGTTCAATGCTCGAGGTTTTGGGTTTTAGGTTCAAGGTAAAAGAAGAAAAGAAATTTGTTTATAATTTAAAAAATTAATCATTTTCAGTAATTTAATTAAAGTTAAATTAATTTGGAAAAAAAAATTAATTATATATGAGTGTAAGATAATACTTTGTTATCATTAAAATTTAATTAAAGTCTCACAAATAAAAATAAAACAACCAAAAATTAAATAAAATAAAAGTATAACTTAAAATAAAATAAATAAAGCAACTAAAATGAAAACATATCAAGGGTCGTCGTCGTGCTAGGCAGTGGGATTGGGCCTGCAGAATGAGAAATATGGAGCCTTTGCAACTAAACATCAGTGTTGTCAAAACGAGCTCTCTATAGTGCAACATTCTCATGGTGTAACTATATGCGAAGATTGATTTTCTCATTCTGTTATATTGCGAGCTAGTTAAGCTGGTCCATATATCGTTGCCTAAACTGCTCAAACTGATCATACGAGACATAAGGTCGGGTAGAAGTGTGCCTCGGTGGAGAAGAGGGACGAGTGAGCTCCTCATGTCGAGGGGCATCATCATCATGAGAGTCATCAAGCTCGTGGTGAGGGTCTTGTCGATCTATGGTGTAACATGTAGGACCCTGTCCCTCCTGGTGGCATATCATCCTCATATGCCCCATAATAGATAATCCCTGGCAAACGAGTGTGTGTGAGACCGCTTGCCTAACACGACTTGCAAATGGGCGTGGGAGAAGCGAAGGGTGATCACACACAGTCTGAAACATGGCCGTGTGAGGCACACGACTTGGACACAAGAGCGTGTACCAGACCATGTGACCACTGGTGATATTTTTCTACACTTCGAAGAATCACACGGGCTGCCAAGATCACACACGACCTGAAACATGGTTGTGTGAGGCACACAGCCTGGACACACAGGCGTGTGCTAGACTGTGTGACCACTGGGCGATTTTTTTTATACTTCGAAGCCACACGGGCTGGCAAGGACAAACATAAGCACGAGACATAACCATGCCCCCAATTTAACCCCAAACCCTAATTTTTTCACTTTTGTTTTGTCCCTTGCGCTGTTTTAAATTACAATCACACCTTCCCTTCAGCTCTCCCCTTATTTCTCACTAGATCAGCTACCCGTGCACACAGCCAGCTCCTCCATGCGCCATCTTTCCCTACTCCACCTCTAGTCACCTAGTTGTCTTTTGCACCAGACCATCAAGTCTCACACACAACAACAACCCTTCTCCCCACTCCTTCAACTCCATTATGCGCAACCTCTCTCTTTCTCTCCTTCGATCATCGAGGCTGAAACCTACACCTTCAACATTGATTTGCAAATTTACCACTTCCTCCACGTGATTTTCAATGATGCTACCATCATTTTGCACCATCGAGCCTCGCACCTCCTACCACCGTACGCATAACTCGCTTCTCCGATCTGAGCATCACCTTCCTTTTCGACTCCGTTTGCATTTCCTTACTCTCATGCACCACCACCAACCACCACCGCTACTTGCGCCACCGTCTAAAACCCTCATAGTCCGGTTCCTTAATTTGTCTTTTAACATTTTTATTTATTTATTATTTTATTTTCATTATTTTTATTTTTTTATTCTGTTTTATTTGTTATTATTATTATTACTATTTTTATTGATGATGTTTTTAATTTCATTATTAGATCTATATATTGAGCTTCATTTTAGTCTGATTTGTATGACAATTTCATTGTGATAATATTAACTACTATTCGTGCATGTTGGTCTCATATTTTGTTTATTTTAGTAGTTATTTATCATGATTTTAGATCTTGAGTGTTGATGTCAGTTTGAATGCAATGTGGTTGTGCGATTGATTATGCTGAAATATTGTATTCGCTTTGTTCATTGTTCATTGGCTGTAGTTGCTCTCGTACTCTACTTTCATGCTGATATTTTTTATTTTATTCATTTTTGAAGGTACATTATGACTAAAACGCGCAAAGGAAAATCTAAAGTCGCTGTCCTCGCTTCGAAAAAGCGGAAGACTCTTGGCGCAACTTCATCTTCGGTTGCCACCATCGATGCGTGCCATCCATGTCTTGGATTTTCATCGGGTCTTCACGAGGACTTATATCAGCATCTATGGTAGCATCCTTTGGGGTTAGGAAAATGTATTAATTGGACAACCTTAAAAGAGGTACACTTGGCCGATGATGTATGCGCACTACTTGAAACGACTCCTTGGGATCGACTTTTTGCTATCATGGAGCTTACCTTGGAGTTTTGCTCCACTTTCATTTACATCATGCGATAGCGAGTCATAATAACCCGAGCACTATCTCTTTCTGGTTGGGTGTTATGATGAGATATATGAGCGTATCGGATTTTGAAGCGGCACTTGATATATATACCGAGGAGTTCATGAACACCTCCGATTTCTTCACTCTTCATCGTTACATTCATCATCCACCACATGACTATTGGATTGCTATCGCATTGACAACAGCATCATATAATTTAAGTAGATTTAGCCAACACTTTTCCATTCCTCAATGTAACTGCTTTCACATGTTCTTTTGGTTTGGTTCAGTGTTACAAGGTAAATTACCTTGTTGTCTTTCTGAAACCAGTTTAGCAAGCTGTCCAATTTGATTTTCAATGCCATGAATTGACGCTTGCTGATATTTCAAAACTGTCTCAAGGCAATGAATTGATGCTTACTGATTTTTAAAGTTGTCTCATTATTTTGAAATCTAGTTTGAGAAACCGAAATAGCAAGCATCCCTTCAAGGTTCAATTTCTTTTCCTGTTGATAAGGCTTGTAACACCCAAAACCCATTACCATCGTCGATTAGGGTTTCGAGGTCTTTCCATTCATTTACCATTAAATAAATCCTCAATATCTCATTATTTAAAATAATACAAGAATATGCACGCAATTACAAATAATCTTAAATCGTAATACACTTTATTAAGGGCAAAAATACCATTTAACAAATCTGGGGGACTTCTATTGGTACCTGTTGGACATGTATGACTTCTACTGAAATAATAGTTATAGTTTCATACTGGTAGTTATGGAGGTTTTACCGATACAGGTATAACTTCTACCGAAACAATTCATGCTACTACCGATACAACAATCTCCAAAGAGCTAGAAAGTTTACTCTGTAACTTCTACTGATACAAGTATTCGAACTACCGATACTACTATGATCAGAACTATCGATACTTCAATATTTGCTACCGAAACAATGCAAGTCAGTAACCAACATCTCACCTACTCTGTAATTTTATCGATACATGCAAGAATACTACCGAAACAAGTATGCAGATTTCCAAAAATACATGTAATTCTTCTAAGTTCATATTCAACCATACCAAAACATTCTATGGACATTTCCATTACAAGTTGTTCACTCAACATCATGCATATTTAAGTTACAGCAACTTGATATCTAGTCAACAAACCACAAAATACATATGATAGAAAAATCGGAGTTGTTACCATTCTAAATATCATTATACATCAAACATTTGCAAGTTCAAATTCTTACTCCATGTCATATTAGCCAAGTGATATGAAGACTATCGAACGAACTCCCGAGAAAGTGTGATTCTTAAGGTGATCCTATCTTCAGACAACAAAATGAATCTACAAAACAACAACAAATACACAAGTAAGCTTATTAAACTTAGTAAGTTCGCAATAACATTATCTTACTGCACGACCATTACGGTTATACAGATAATAACAAATAAGTCTTCATAATCCCGTGATAATAGTATAAGTTTATCTCTTCAGTTTTTCCAAAAATTTAGCTCATTACGAGCCCAGATAGGGTTAGTTCTTACGAGCCTAATACGATGCTGCTCATAGAATCTGATGAGAATCTGTAACTTATGCAAAAACTCAGCCATTGATATGGTCCAAATTACCCGCTCACGATGTTGCTCATACAAGTTGATGAGAAACTGTAACGTATGCAGAAACTCAGCCATCGTAGGGGTCTATATAATCAATATTCATTCAAAATCTGTCGACTCACGATGCTACTCACACAAGCTATCATGAAACTACAACATATGCAGGATCCAAACCATCGCGTCGATTCAAATAACTGGCCTCAAGCTAGACATCTTGTTTCTTCATTCGTTTGCCAATCTTCTCGAAGTTTCAACCTTCCTTGAGTTGCTAACAATAATGAATAAAAAAAGATGCATTTTAATGAATATAAGCTAACATTACGAACTTACCGGATGAAATTGCAGTTTGAGTGAAACTCTAGGGACTATTCTAAAATTTTCCCTTTTCCATGATTGATGGCTCGATCTCGATCTAACACAATAAATCAATCAATTCTCTCATTAAATCATGTAATTTGATCAATTTATGCATATAAGTCCTTTTTTGGAAAATTTATGAAATTACCCCTAACTTTTGCATTTTTATTCAATTTCGTCCTTAAGTACAAAACATGCAAAACAACCATTTTTCATTCCAATCTGTACTAGCCAAATATCTATAGGTATTCACCCAACACTTACATGCAATTATTTCACAACAAGGACATGTATTTTTACCACTTTCACAATTAGTCCTCAAACCCTAAATTCATAAAAAATCACTTTACAAAATCAATAAATCTAATCATAAAGCATACAAATCCATCAAAAGATTTCAATAACAAGCATATTCAACAATGGTAAGATTTATAACATTTTACAGATTCAAAAATTAGTCCTTAGGTTAGCTAGATTAAGCTAATACGAACTAAAAAACATAAAAAATTACTAAAAATGGACAAAATTTACTTACTAATTTAGCAAACCTAGTTGATCGAAGCTTTTTCTCTTTTCCAATGGTTTATTCCATAAACAAAATTCTTTATAGCCTTTACAAACCATCTTCTACGTAGAAATAGCTCAAATTACTCTAGTATTACTATTCAACTTGTCGGACTCAACTGTAATCATCTCACCTGTCGGACACCTGCCGGACATTTTAAATCAATTCGCGTCTGTTTACAATTAACCACTGCATCATGCTCGGATAACCAATCTATGCCCAATATCACATCGAACTCATAAAAGGGTAATAACATCAAATCAGCAGGAAACTCACAGCCTTGAACTTTCAGTGAACATTTATGACACACCAGGTTAACTATGACACTGTGACCCAAAAGGGTTTGTAACTTGTACATCAAATTTAGTTGAATCAACAGGCACATTTTTATCAGTTGCTAAAGCAGTACAAATATATGAATGATTCGACCATAGGTCAATGAAAACACACACAGTTACATAAAAAATATAGAATATATCAGTCAAAACATTAGGTGCAGTAGCCTCTTCTTTGACTCGAATGACATATGTTTGTGCAGGCACTCAAACCTTAGGCCTGTTTGCACTATCTTTATTATTATTATGATTTCCGCCCATATTTTTGCTCCGACCTGATCATCTACCTTTTTTAGGTGTGACGGGGGTTTTACACTTCGATTCTCTTCTTCTTCTTCTTCAAGTGGCATCGAACAATTTCATACCATGTGACCAGTTGCTCTACAAAAAAAACATGCTCCCTTCCTCAATCGGCACTCACCCTAATGAAATCTCCTACAGTATCCACATGCCAGAGTAGGTGCATTATGAATACTGGCTACACTATCTGCAGGTCTATTTTGAAATCTAGTTTTAGGTTGTCCCGTTCTGCTCCTTCTTTGAAAACCAAATGAAACAGTCACTCGATTCTCATTCTTTGTGAATTTCTTTGGTGACGGTAATGAGAAAGTTTTAGAAGGAGCCTTCTTATTGAATTCTCTTAACCTCTTCTCCCTTTACCTCTTATGGTTGTAAATTTCCTCCATTTTCTATGCTCGATCTGTCAACATCATAAACGGTCGCAATTATGAACCACCCACCATCATTTTAATTTCATCATTGAACCCGTCTTCAAAACGGATACGCATAGCTTTGTTCGTCAGCACTATCTCACATGCATATTTGCTGAGGTACACAAATTCTCGTTCATACTTGACAACTGACTTGTTTCCCTGTTTCAATTCCAAAAACTCTTTCTTTTTTCGATCTAGATACCGCTTGCTGATGCATTTCCTTTTGAATTCAATCTGAAAGAATTCCCAATTAATTTCATTTTTAGGAACTATATCTAACATTGTCGACCACTAGTTATAAGTTTCATCCTTCAGTAATGACGTAGCACACCTCAAATAATCTTCAAGAGGACAGGCCATTTCATTCAGAACTCTCAGAGTATTCTCCAGCTAGTATTCAACTCTAGATGGATCATCTTCGGTACTTCTTCGAAATTCCTCTACCTCGTACTTCCTAACCTTACCTATCGGAATACGACGCTTATGCTCAATTACTAGAGGAGGTGGAGGCACGACTAGAGGTACCACAAGTTGTACAATAGGTTGCATAGGAAGAGGTGAAGGTTGCGGAGTTTATGGATTATTCCGCATAAACTCGTAAAACCACTGACCCATCAAACCAAAGAACATAGTTTTCGACTCATTTTCCATCATCAGTATAACTGGTACACCTCGACTTGCACCATAATCAAAAGTTGGAATATTGATATTTATGTCATTAGTTTCACCTCGTTCAGAATCGAACATTTTTACTTATCTACAAAAATTCAACGTTAGATAGGATCCATTATAATCACACTATCACAAGTTTATATGGCATGTAACTCTAAACCTTTAAGTTCATAAATTTAGTCCAAGAACTGGCTGAACCGTAAGCTATGATACCACTAAATGTAACACCCAAAACTCATTAAAAACTCATTATCGTCGCTGGTTAGGGTTTCGAAGTCTTTCCGTTCATTTACCATTAAAGAAATCCTCAATATCTCAATATTTAAGATAATACAATAATATGCACGCAATTAAAAAAATCTTAAATCATAATACAATTTATTAAGGGCAAAGATGTCATTTAACAAATCTGGGGGACTTCTATCGGTACTTGTTGGACAAGTACCGGTAGAAATCAAGTCAGACAACAAATTGAAAATAGTTACAAGTATAACTTCTACCGAAACAATTCATGCTACTACTGATATAACAAACTCCAGAGAGCTAGGAAGTTTACCCTACAACTTTTACCGATACAAGTATTCGGACTACCGATACTACTATGATTAGAACTATCGATACTTCAATATTTTCTACCGAAACAATGCAAGTCAATAACTAACATCTCACCTACTCTGTACTTCTACCGATACATGCAGAAGTAGTATTGAAACAAGTATACGAATTTCCAAAAATGCACGTAATTGTTCTAAGTTTATATTCAACCATGTTGAAGCCCAATTCTGACCGGGCTCAAACTCATTTTAAATTTATTTTAAGATTAAATTTGTTTTAGAATTTAAATTTATTTTAAATTTAAAATTAATTTAAGTTTAAATTCATTTTCAAATTTAAAATTATTATAAAATTAAAATAAATAAAATTAAAAAGTCTCATTACAAACAAGTGTCTTTTTTTACAAAGCCCAAACTGGGCCTGATCCCAAAAGATCCTAAATTGGCCCAAATGACCCAAACTAGTCTAAAACAAAGTCAAACCCTAATCTGGTAGCTAAATTTCTGCTAGCCCAACTTGCACTGCTGTTGCCATCCACCCACGTCCAACCAGAGGCTGCCACGTCAGCACCAGCAGCATGAACCAGACTCAACTTGCAACCATCAACAGCTGGGATTGCCACTGCCACTGTTACAAGCCTCCACCGCCAAACCTGCAAAAGAAAAGACGACAGACATTAAATTGTAAAACAACAAATAAACATCATTGTAACACCGGCTATAAAGCCAGATTGAATTTTCTTTGTAAACAGTTACGGACCTGGGTGATACACTGAAACTATCAATAGAAAAACAGTTTTGACAAACACACGAAGCCATACACAAGCACAAAGCTAGTATTCAAACCCAAAGAAGAGAGCAATCAATAACAAACTTCAATCGGTTAAGAGACTTTCTATTTCCAAGGTATGAATTAATATGTATTTATTGCATGCCTGTTTGCTATCAGCGTTTAAAGTATATATATTGAATATGTTTTTCTATTTATTATTTACTATTCCAAAACGTTAAATGGGTATTAAATGATTATTAATAATAATATTAATAATAATAAATATTGTAATAATGATAATATTAATTAATATTAATATTAATAATAATAAAAAAAGTCAAAAGGACAGAGGGGTACTTCCCTAGTCCCCGTCGCCGGAGCTGGAGAACGATCTGCCGTCGAGTTACCCACGATCATAAAAGTCCCCTTGGTAGTTCGAACGCCTGTAAAAAAAAAACATGTGAGATGTTGTGGACAAGAGAATCGAAAAACAAGTCAAAGATTTTGAAGAACAAATCAGATCTGGATTTTTTTTTTTAAAAAATAGAAATTTCTAAAACTCATCCTTTTTGCTTGGATTAAAAATTAAAACCCATATTTAGTTTTAAAAAATAAAAAGGAATTTTTTTTTACTTACCGGACGATGGAGATCGGCGACGCGTGGCGGAGATGGACGGCGCATCAACGGACAGTGGCTCGCGGTGATCACTCACGACGACTGGTAGGGCACGTGCGGGGGTGCGCAACGATGATTGGAGGTCCTAGTAACCGGCCGAGGAAAGCATTTGAGAGGATTTTGAAAGGATGGTTTAGGTTTTTTTAAAAGAGGGGTAAAATTGATTTTTTTTTTAGAAACAACACATATATAGCCATCCAAAACGGCGTGGTTTTGGCATGGCTTCAAAATGCTTAAAACGACGCCGTTTTGTGCTATTAACCCGTGACCGGCCCGAATTCGACCCGACCCGACCTAGGATCTGCGTGTTTTTGATTAATGGTGTATTTATGCATTCGATCATTCCGTTTTTTCTCAAATTTTCAATCAGGTCCCTTTTGTACTTTTAATTTATTTTAATTTGGCCCAATGGTTTTCAATTCTTTTCAATTTAATCCTTTGACCTTTTGAAAGCATTAGGAGCTGCCACGTGTCATTATTTTGGTTCATTTACACAAATAGTCCCTCTTATTGTTATTTTATTTTAATTTAATCCTCAAATCGAATCGAGTTTTATTTAATTACAAAATTGACCTAAAAATTTTTCATGGATTTCAAATTGGTCCTCTAACTTTAGGATGCCTGAGGGGCTACCACGTGTCACCTGTTTTTGGTTTTATTGCCCTAGAGGTCCCTAAACTGTACAAAAATCCCATTTTTGACCCAAAAACTTCCAAAAAACCCATTTTTACCCTCGAATTCCAAAAAACCCATTTTTGACCTCGAAACTTAAAAAAATCCCATTTTTACCCCAAAACTTTCAAAAATCCCATTTTTGACCCTAAAACTTCCAAAAATCTCATTTTTATCCCCGAATTTCTAAAAATTCCATTTTAAACCCCAAAATTTCCCAAAATTACCATATTACCGCCGGGCATACGAAAAGTCTCATTTTCTACTCCGATTGCATCATTCTTCTTTCTCATCAATATTTGCATTTAATTTTAAATTATTATGCACTCGTATTTTGCATTTTTCGCAAATAATTTATCTTCTTATTTATGTTACTTCGCGTTATTTAACTTCCATTATTAACTGCTTATTCGTATTAAACTCGCATGCTCGTTTTCAAAATTGTTTTTCATAAAAGCTTTAAAATCAAGGCAATATTCTTTTATTTCGAGTTTCGAAAATTTGTGCCTTAACTCACTAGGTGCAATTTTTCTTCAAATCGAAATAATCGAATACCTTTAATCGAGGCAATGTTTCCTTATCTTCGATTCTGAAATATTGCGCCTTAACTTACTAGGTGCAACTTTTCTTCAAATCGAGATAATCGAATATCCTTTTCGAAAAAATTAAAAAAAAAGAGGTTTTACAAAGGAAAGCTCGTTATTTCTAGATCTTGAAATGTCATGTCCTAACTCACTGAACGTAACTTTCTTCCTCGATCACTTTGAAGTAGCGGGATTTCCAAACAAACCCGATTTCTTTTAAACTTAACTCATGCATTCAAGGATCGCATTTTAGACTTTATTCAAGCTTTTAAATGTTACAAATTAAGACCCGAAAATAATCAACACGGTACCAATTTTGGACGTATGAGGGTGCTAATCCTTCCTCATGCGTAACCGACTCCCGAATCTGTTTTTTTGGATTTCGAAGACCTACATGTTTTCAAAACGGTTTTTGTTAAAAAGCATTGTGGTGATCCAATCACACCGAATAAAGGATTGGTGGCGACTCCCATTATTTTTTCGATTTTTAAATAATTTTTCAAAACATGTTGTTTTAAAAAAAGGATGGTTTCGACAGCTGGCGACTCCACTGGGGACTTTTTTTTAAATAAATGAGAGTCAAGCCAAATTGATTATTTTCGTGTCTTCTTTGGAAACTTTTAAGCTTCAGTTCTGATTAATATGCGATCCTCGGCATCTTTTGTAACACTATATTATGTGATATTGCTAGTGTAAATTTGCATACATCTGCATATGATATTACCCTTTTTAAGTGGAAGCCTGAAACTCCTCCTTCGTGAGGTCTTCACCTCCGTGCAGGATAGTGATTTGCTTTCGGGATTACAAAGTATCCTTGTTTTCGTGAAGTTGTCACTTCCGTGCAAACATGTGGGAAATGCGTCCCCCTAAACCGAACTCGTCCGTGTGAGCCTGTAATGGGTGAGAACCGGAATCTGCTGGTTTGGGTACCCCTAATTTAGAACCTAAAACCACATATAGTAAGGCGTAGGAACTTGCTTTAGAAGGAGTTGTACTAAACCATTTAGCAACCTTCCATGACAGACTTTTAAGTTCTATGCTATACTTGTATATTGCTGTGTTTCACTAACTTGTTTATTTTGTCTCTTTTTGCATCGCATTTCGTCATCATATAAAGAGAAGGTATAGACTCAAAAGTTCAGTTACCGATAAGAGAATTAATCATTAAAAACAAGTACTTTGATAAAGTGGAGGATAATATGGTCGTGCACATGTGGTCAGAGGAGACTCAACGCCAAAAAGGGATTACACCAGGATCAGCACGGCTCAAAACAATGTGCTAGAGTTGAAAGAGATCTGGGACAGTTTTGACAACAACATGTAACAAACCTTTTACCAAGAATATGGAGATTTGCCATACTTGTATGAAGTTAAGGTAGACAAATCCCTCTTTAGAGCCTTAACACAGTATTGAAATTCAGCCTGCTTCAGCTTCGGGAATATAGACATGACACCGACGATAGAAGAATACACCACTCTTCTCCATTGTTCGAAGATGTCGGTAGATAAGGCCTATTCTGGAGCTCCAAATCTTCCGATCATGATTATAAGATTAATAAACATCACGGGCATGAGCGAACAATAGGTTGCAGCTCAAGTTAAGGTCAAAGGCAATAACAAGTGCATCACGTGGAAAAGTCTGCGAGATTTGATACTGGCTCATCTAGATGCAAAGAAAAAGGTCGACATTCTAGCCCTAAGTATCTACGGGTTGGTCGTTTTCCCAAAGGCTTTGGGGCATATAGAAGACACGGTGATAGATTTGTTTGATAGATTAAGTAAAAGAGTAACACCTGTCTCGGCTATACTAGCTGAAACTTTCAGATCCTTAAATGCATGCAGAAAGGAGGGAGAAGGTCGATTTATTGCCTGCGCACCACTATTGATGGTATGGTTTCATAGTCACTTCTGGGAAATAGAAAAAGTCTCCTATCAGTAATTGTCTAAAGATTACTCCTTTTTGAAAGAGTTTGTGACCACGCAAAGACAAGAAAACTTCTCAGAAGAAAAGTGGATGGCCATACTCCAAAGCCTCAAAGACGAAGACATAGAGTGGAGAGCACCATGGTTCGTTCCTAATGAAATATTATATCGGTGCGAAGATCTTGACTGGGTCCCATTGGTAGGAATATAGGGAGCAATCGGATATGCACCTTTGCTGGTTTCAAGACAATACAAATCAAGACAGTTCATACCCGCGACTCAGGGGATAGCTCAGTATGGATTCGTGTGCCGAGGAGAAAACAATAAGAAAAGGATTCGAGAAATCTCAAATGCATGGAACCAGGTTCAAAAAATGAATGCATTCGTCGCCAATCCCATGATAACTGCAGAATATGATTGGTGGAGAAACGGAAGGATTAACGAGAATATTCCTGTGCCAAACCCGGAGATTGCCCGCCCAATTGAAGAACACTTGCAGGTTGTCCCGATTGAATTAGAAATAATTAAACAAGATTTCGAAAAGAAAAATGCTGAGATGGAGAAAATGATAGAAAAGCTGGAAGAAGAGAAAGTGCTTTTAGGATTGAACGTCGATGTTCAGAAGCTAGAAGCGAAAAAATTGAGAAAAGGGAAGAATAAGGCTGAAGAAGATCTTAGCAGCCTAAAAAAGGACTATAAAAAGCTTCGATTGTCAATAAGAACTATCGGTTTAGGTAAGACGTTAGAGCAATGGCAGTAGGAAATCTGCGAAGAGAAAAATAAAACAAGTCACTAGAAAAACAAATTTCAAGACACCCAAGTTTAGGAAAATGCTATGAAGAGTAGCCTTTTGGAAAGCCAAGCCAAAGTGACTGAATTAAAAGCTTGAGTAGGAGAATTGCTGGAGTCCTTGTATAGGCATCGTAGCCGAAATTCAGTAATGGAATTGAAAGCAAGTCGAGCTGAGATCGAGAGACTGAGTAAGAGGGTGGAAGAATTAGAAGCCTCATTGCAGAATAGTGAAATACGAACTGAGATTTTGGAAAGGACGTTGGAGACAAATGATTGACACCTTCAGCAAACCCAAAAAGAAGTCAGAGAGAGGGATTATGTTATGGGTGAGGCCTTAAATCAAATCTGCGGAGAAGCTGATCATGTGCAAACACTGACAGTTGAAGCAGAAGAGCTAGGCATACAGTACGAGACGAAGACGGAACGAGGTCAAAAGCTATCAAGCCTCTTTAAGAAAGTCAAGGCTCTGAGCATCAAAGCAAAACCGTTTATGTAATTTGCTTTATGTTAAGGAACTTGTTATCCAAATGAAGTTTTCTAAATGGAAAATGAATTATAAGTCAATACCTTTCTCTTGCGTACATGCATCTTATTCGCATAATATTTTTGCATATTTCTGCATAACGATCCTAACTTATTAAAAACTTACAATCAGCTGCATCAGTAATCATTGAAAACTCACATCGCTATAATACCCGAAAGAAAACTAAGGCTATGGAGCAAAGATTTGAACAAAGACAAAAGAATTACAAGACTAGATGCAAGAGCCCATCCAAGAGCAGATGACCATGATGTGTAGAGAAATGAAAAGTTAATTCATTGAGGTAAAAAAGAGCTTAATGAATGAATTAGCGCAAGTAAAACAAAGCATGACCGATAAAGTAAACAGCCCTGCTATTGAAGAAAAAGAGGACCCAATAGTCCCCCCAGGCTTTACACCTCTCCATAACTCAGTTTCACATGAAATGTCGGCACGAGAGCTCACCATTACTATAAGGGCACAGCAGCAGGCTACAGGCACGTCGAGACCGGCCAATTATCCAATTGGATCTAGGTCAAACCCAGAAGATAATGCTGCCAATCTGGGGGTCCCAGACTTTGACGGGATGATAAGAAAGGATCTTCCTTGACAAATAGAGGAAAAATACAAGAGTTAGAGCAGAAAATCGACGCGATGCAAAGGATTGAAATTTCCTATGGGGTAGATGCCAAAGAATTAAGTCTGGTTCCAGATCTGGTTCTCCCTCCCAAATTCAAAGTTCCAGTATTTGAAATATATAACGGGACGAGCTGCCCTGAAGCCCACCTGACCTTGTTAATTCATTGAAATTTCCTATGGCGGGACACGTGCATAATGACCAATTGTTAAATCATTTCTTTCAAGACAGCCTGACCGGGTCGACAATCAGATGGTACAATCAATTGAGCCGATCAAAGATCCATTCATGGAAAGATTTAGCACAGGCTTTCTTAAAGCAATACGGTCATGTGATAGAAATAGCTCTTGATCGACTTACACTGCAGAATATGAAGAAGAAGTCGAACGAGAGCTTTAGAACATATGCGCAAAGATGGTGCGAGGTGGCAACCCAAGTACAGCCACCACTGACAGAAAAGGAGATAATAATGCTCTTTGTCAATACCCTCAAAGCTCCTTACTTGGATCACCTGTTGGGAAATGCCACCAAGAGTTTCTCTGATATGGTTATATCGGGGGAGATGATCGAAAATGGAATCAAGGCCGGCAAGATTGAAACTGGAGAAATCCCTAAAAGGTTTGCCCCCAAAAGAAGGGATAATGAGGTCAACAATGCAAACGTATACAAACCTAGCTACACCAAACCCTTAGTGACAGGTCAGCCCAAAGCTCCAATGGGCAATTGCCAAAACGCCCCGCGGTAGGACTCGAGCATTAGGCCAAATAGAGGAAAAGAGTTCAATATACCCCTCTCCCGATGTCATACGGAGAACTCTACAAGATCCTATACGACGCGCATGAGGTAGCTCCTCAGCGTGTAAGACCATATGAACCCCTATTCCTGACTTGGTACGATACGAATGCTCACTGTGAATACCATGCAGGGGCAGAAGGACACTCGATTAAACACTGCCCTGCTTTTAAAAGACGAGTCGAATGACTCATAGAGCATGGAGTCGTAAAGTTAGAAGAGCCCGCAAAGCCTAATATAGTCGGGAACCCTCTACCTAATCCCCTAGAGAAAAGGGTAAATGTCTTGCTTGAAGAAGGAGCTCGAAAAATTAAGAGAAGCGTGGAAGAAATTAAGTCTCCACTTCAGTGGGTATGACAAAAGATGGTCAAAGTAAGGGTAATCGTGAAGGATAAAAAGAGTATGATGATTGGTGAAGATAACCATTGCGAGTTTCATACCGTTAAGGGGCATGAAATTGAAAGCTGCGTCGAATTTAAAGCCGTGGTCCAGATGCTGATGGACAATCGGGAGCTGAAATTTTTTGAAGAAGGAGGGGAAGCTAATGATGTTTGCGCCTCCGAGGACGGAAGAGCTAAGGTTTATGGGAGTAATCGTCCCAAGGTGATTATTAGTGGCACGGCAAGAGAAAAGACAACCCCTCGCATTATCATACAAAAGCCTGCAACGTTTCCTTACAAGGACAACAAGAAGGTCCCCTAGAGTTACAACTGTAAGGTGACCATACCAAGAGAGGGGGAACCCAGGAAAGACGTGAATCTTGTTACCCGTAGAGGTAAAAATTATGACCCTGTGAATAAATAAAAAAAGGTTAACAAAGGGAAAGCTAGAATGTGTGAGCCTGAGGAAGAAGTAACTAGCAAGCCCTAAGTACCCATAAATGAGTCTGTATCCGAGAATGAGGCGAAGGAATTTTTAAAGTTTTTAAGGCATAGTAAGTATAGTGTAGTAGAACAACTACACAAATAGCCTGCTCGGATATCGATCCTGTCATTGCTCTTAAGTTCGGAAGCCCATCGGACTGCACTAGTGAAGGTGCTGAACGAAACATATGTAGCAAATGACATCTCTGTCAATAAGCTAGATCTATTGGTCAATAACGTGAGTGCTGATAACTTCATTTTCTTCAACGACGACGAAATACCGACAGGAGGAATAGGGTCCACCAAGGCTTTACACATCACTACCCGTTGTAAAGGGTATACGTTACCTGGAGTACTCATAGACAATATTTCAGCTTTAAATGTGTTACCGCTAGCTACACTACAAAGATTACCAATTGATAGCTCTCACATGAAGGGGTGTAATAACATAGTGAAGGCATTTGACGGGACAGAAAGGAAGGTAACGGAAAAGATTGAAATACCTCTTCAAATTGGGTCGAATACTTATGAAGTGGATTTTTTAGTAATAGATATTAGGCCCCTTATAACTGTCTGCTGGGAAGACCATGGATCCACTCAGTTGGAGCAGTACCTTCCTCTTTGCACCAGAAAGTGAAGCTAATAAATGAAGGGTTGCTGATCACGATTAATGCTGAGAAGGAAATAATTGCATCCATAACAAGCGATTCACCCTACGTGGGGATAGACGAGGAGGCTGTGGAATGCTCGTTCCGCTCACTAGAGTTTGTCAATGCAACCTTTATTATAGAAGGGAGGAAGATACCTGTGCCTACAATATCATCGACCACCAGGATGGGCTTGCGATTAAAAGTTGGAAATGGAGCTATACATGGGAAAGGACTAGGAAAATACCTCCAAGGAAGAGTTAATGTGCCGGTGCTAATAGAAAAACGGGATCGTTATGGCTTGGGGTACAAGCCAGACGTAAAACAAAAGAGGAAGGAGCTTGAGAAAAGGCATGAAAGAAGGAGGGCTAGACTGTCTGGAAAAGGCATCTCGTGAGAACCCATGGTCTTCCCACACATCTACGAGACTTTCGTCTCAGGAGGGGTGATTAACCTGCAGGAAAAGGAGCGAGTGATGATTGGAACCAAAGGGGGAATCGTGAAAGGTTTAGACATTAATGCTATATCAGATGAAGGAAAGGAAGGGAATCCATAAAGAATTGATCCGTGTCCACCTGGAAGCACTTTAAATAATTGGATCGTGGAGGAACTCCCTGTAATTTTTAAGATTTCCTCAGAGTAATGCTCGAAAACACCTATTGCTTTAGGCTCGAAAGCAATATGAATCTTTTTGTAAAACGGCCCATGGTCATTATTCAGTTATTTTGAATGAAATGCAGTTTCCATCTTATATTCTTCTCCATAATTATTCTTTCATTTCTTAATTCGGCTTAATAAACCATTCGTACATATCCAATAAACAAGATTGATTATTCTTTGATACATACATACTCATACATATACCACATAGTCATTCTTTCGTAAATTTATTTTGCTTTTTGGAATTTCTTTTCATCCCTTGACAGATCCTCAAATATTAATAATATGAACAACCCTGACGCTAACTTTGAACCCCACTTCGAGCAAGATATGTGTTTGGAAGAGCTTCAGGACCTTGAAGATAATCAAGATTGTAATTGCCTCCGGATCTGTTAAGAATGATGGAACAAGAAGAAAAATAGATCTTGCCTCATTCGAACGCAGTGGAAGTTATTAATCTAGGGCACGAAGATGGAAAGAAAGAGGTGAAAATTAGGACAAACATCTCCGTAGAGACCAGAGGGAATCTTATTTAGTTCCTTCAAGAATTTCAAGATATCTTCGCATGGTCTTACCAGAATATGCCCGGCTTGAGCACTGACATTGTGGTGCATAAACTCCCTATAAATGAAGAAAGCAGACCCGTGTAGCAAAAGCTCCGAAGAATGAGACCGGATGTGTTGTTAAAAATAAAAGAAGAAGTCAAGAAACAATTAAAGTCAAGAAACAATTTGACGCCGGTTTCCTCTAGGTGGTTAAATACTCTGAATGGGTAGCTAATATAGTCCCCGTTCCTAAAAAAGACGAAAAGGTGCGCATGTGTGTGGACTATCGAGATCTAAATAAAGCTAGCCTAAAGGATAATTTTCCCTTACCCCACATCGACACTCTAGTCGACAACACGGCAGGACATTCTCAGTTTTCCTTTATGGATAGTTTCTCTGGGTATAATAAGATAAGGATGGACCTTGAGGATATGATCAAAACCACATTTGTCACGCTATGGGGAACATTTTGCTACAAGGTGATGCCCTTCGGACTAAAAAATGCAAGGGCAACTTATCAAAGGGCTAAATTACATTGCTCGATTCATTTCACAGTTGACTGAGAAATGCGATCCTATCTTCCGCTTGCTTAGAAAGCGTAACCCGGGTGTATGGGATGATGAATGTCAGGAAACCTTTAACAAGGTCAAAGACTATTTATCCAAAGCTCCCATCTTGGTACCTCCAATTTCTAATAAGTCATTGATCTTGTACTTGACAATCTTTGAAAATTCCATGAGATGCGTACTAGGCCAACACGATGAATCCGAAAAGAAAGAAAGGGCGATATATTATCTCAGCAAGAAATTCACTGATTGCGAGACGCAATATTCGCCAATTGAGAAATTATGTTGTGCACTAGTTTGGACTACACGCAGATTAAGACAATACGTGTTATATCATACCACTTGGTTGATTTCGAAATTAGATCCTCTGAAGTATTTGATGGAGTCAGCGGCATTGAATGGGAGATTAGCTCGATGGCAAATCTTGCTCTCGAAATTCGACATAATCTACGTCAATCAAAAAGCAATAAAAGGGAGCACGATAGCAGACTTCCTAGCCAGTAGGGCCTTAGAGGACTATGAATCGATAAACTTCGATTTCGCGAATGAAGATTTAATGTATATTACGACTACTGAAGGGGAAATCACGGAAGAACGACCTTAGAGATTGAATTTTGATGGAGCTTCAAATGCCACAGGTAATGAGATTGGGGTAGTCTTGGTATCACCAGAGGGAGATCATTATCCTTTCACCAGCAAACTTGATTTTAATTGCACAAACAACATGGCTGAATACGAAGCATGTATCTTGGGAATCCGTGCGGCCATAGAGCGGGGAATCAAAATTCTGGAGTTTTATGGAGTCTCCGCACTGGTAATCTATCAACTAAAAGGAGAATGGGAAACAAGGGATTCTAAGTTAGTGGATTACCGCAAATTGGTCCTCGAGTTGATCACAAAATTCGATGACGTCACATTTCATTATCACCCATTGGAAGAAAACCAGATGGCCGATGCTCTTGCTACTTTAGCCTCGATGATTAAGGTAAGTAGGATAGAAAATGTAAAATTCATTCAGATGAGTATCTATGAAGCTCCTGCTCATTGTTGTGATATTGAAACAAAGGAAGAAGAAGAAAAAGATGATCGCCCATGGTACCAGAATATTCTTCAGTTTGTGAGAGATCAAAAGTACCCCGAGCAAGCCTTAGAAAATGAAAAGAGAACGTTACGAAGACTAGCCAGTGAATATGTCCTAGACGGGGAAATCTTGTACAAAAGGAGAAAAGATCAGGTGTTGCTAAGATGTGTTGACGCAATTGAAGCTAAGAAGATCTTAGAAGAAGTTCACGAAGACATTTGTGGGACACACGCCAACGGTTTCACAATGGCCCGGCAAATAATGAGATTTGGGTATTCTGGTCTACTATGGAGGGCGATTACATCAATTATGCCAAGAAGTGTCATAAGTGCCAGATCTATGGAGATAAGATTCATGTACCTCCACCACACCTTCATGTCATGACCTCTCCCTGGCCTTTTTTCATGTGGGGCATGGATGTCATTGGGCTAATTTCTCCAAAGGCTTCCAATAGCCATAGATTCATCTTTGTAGTGATTGACTACTTTACTAAATGGGCAGAGGCAACCTCATATGCAAATGTTACCAAGTCTGTGGTTAGCAAGTTCTTGAAAAAATAAATTATTTACCGATACGGGATGCCTGAGAGGATCATATCTGATAATGCCCTGAATTTGAACAATAGCACAATAGCAGAAGTTTGTGAACAGTTCAAAATCAAGCATCATAATTCTTCTCCCTATCGCCCAAAAATGAATGGAGCTATGGAGGCAGCTAATAAGAACATAAAAAAGATTGTGGCAAAAATGACTGAGACTTACAAAGACTGGCACGAAAAACTACCATTTTCCCTCTTTGCTTACAAAACTTCAGTCAGAACTTCTACTGGGGCAACACCATTCTCGTTGGCATACAGTATGGAAGCAGTCTTGCTTATTGAGGTTAAAATACCTTCCCTTCGAGTCTTAACAGAGCTTCAACTAGACGAGGCTGAATGGATCCAAGCTCGATATGACCAGTTGAATTTAATCGAGGAAAAGAGATTAAAAGCCATTCGTCATGTCCAGATGTACCAGAAAAGAATGATGCGAGCTTACGACAAAAAGGTTCATCCCAGGGAATTCTATGAGGGAGATCTAGTTTTGAAAAAGATATTTCCCATACATAAAGATTTTCGTGGGAAATGGATGCCAAATTGGGAAGGACCTTATGTGGTAAAGAAAGCTTTTTCAGGAGGAGCTCTCATCTTAACAGAAATGGACGACAAGGATCTATACAACCCTGTCAATTCAGACTCAGTGAAAAAATACTTCGCCTAAAAACAAAACGGGAATTGAGATGAAAACCCGCAAAAGGCGTCTCGAAAAAAAAAAGTTTAGGATGAAAACTTGCAAAAGGTGTCCTAGAACCAAGGAAATTTTGAGTTGAAAACCCGTAAAGGGCTGCTCAGGTCCAAGAACGGGTCGACAAGAAGAAGGAAGGTTACAACTTGAAACATCAACAAAGCACTCTAGATCTTCTAGACACACATCTGAGTTAGGAATGATTCTCAAGCAAGTTGGCACAGAGTAGCTCATTTTGCGATATCTGGGGCAACCAATTATTTTTCATTGTATACTTGGCAATTTTCAACTAATGATTGTTTCCTTTGATCCTCTTTTTAATGGAATACGACTTTGTTTCTGCACAATTTTGTTTAAGCATTTTGCATCTAAATAACGGGTAATGAACTAATAAATCATACAAAAAGTTGTGAGCATTACTCGAAAATTTTGAGAAATTACAAGAAGTTCAAAACAAGACCACCAATGGGAAGACAAGCTTAAAAACAAATATTTCCAGAACAACATAGAAAAGATGGAGCAATACATTTGGATGGACGACAGATCATGCCGACCTGAATATTAATAAATAAATCTAACATTCATCATATACATTCATATAAGTTAGGAGCATTTAAATCATGACTTTCTAATTTAGGCCTATATAGAGGCCCATAGAAGCATATTTTACAGGTCACATCCCCGCCACATGGCGAGATGAATCATTAAGATCACCAAGGAAAAGATGAAGAGGGGCGAGACTTCAATACCTTACCCCGACCATAGGACATATTGTGATTATCCACAAACAGCGATACAATCATCTTCCTGATGAGATACCGAGAAATAGGGCGAAGCAATAAAAGGTTAGCTTCCTGATGAGATACTGAGAAGTGGACCAAATTCATCTTCCTGATGAGATACAGAGAAGCGAATTGAAACAAGTGATACAATCATCTTCCTGATGAGATATCAAAAAGAAGACCAAATCAAACCCCTGCTCAATTCGAGCGAATCTTCGAACCCCAGCTTCCTGATGAGATACTAAGAAGCAGGGCGAAGCAGTAAAAGGTTAGCTTCCTGTTGAGATACTGAGAAGTGGACCAAATTTGTCTTCTTGATGAGATATAGGGAAGCGAATTGAAACAAGTGATACAGTCATCTTCCCGATGAGATACCGAGAAGAAGACCAAGTCAAACCCACGCTCTGTGTGAGCAAATCTTCGAACCCTAGCTTCTTGATGAGACACCGAGAAGCAAGTCGAAGCAATAAAAGGTTAGCTTCCAGATGAAACACTGAGAAGTGGACCAAATTCGTCTTCCTGATGAGATATAGAGAAGCGAATTGAAACTAGCAATGCGGTCATCTTCTTGATGAGATACTGAGAAGAAGACCAAATCAAATCCACGCTCGATGTGAGCAAAATCTCAGCTTCCTGATGAGACACCGAGAAGCAGGTTGAAGAAATAAAAGGTTAGCTTCCTGATGAGATACTGAGAAGTAAACTGAAATCATCTTCCTGATGAAACAACAAAGAAATGGATCAAAACAAGTGTTATGGTCATTTTCCCGATAAGATACTGAGTAGAAGGCCAAGTCAAGGAAACCAAACTCGAAGACTATGGTGATGAATTCCAATTCCCTTGAAAGGAATGAAGTGAAATTACAGTAGCAAATTTTGTCTTTTTGAAGATTACCTTAGGGCAAGATGGAATCACAACATCAAAGATGTAAAGAAGCGGAGGTAGTGAAATTAAGTGACCGATGTAAAGCAAAGGGTCGACCAGTTGAAGAAAGAGAAGCTAAAAATGGAACTTGACAAAATTGGGCTTTCTTTTGGGTCTTTGCTCTATTCCCGTTACACAGCAAAGTGTCTTTTTTTACAAAGCCCAAACTGGGCCTGATCCCAACAGATCCTAAACGGGCCCAAATGACCCAAACTAGTCTAAAACAAAGTCAAACCCTAATATGGTAGATAAATTTCTGCTACCCCAACTTGCACTACTGTTGCCATCCACCTACGTCCAACCAGAGGCTACCACGTCAGCACCAACAGCATGGACCAGACTCAACTTGCAACCATCAGTAGTTGGGACTGCCACCGCCACTGCTACAAGCCTCCACCGCTGAACCTGCAAAAGAAAAGAAGACAGACATTAAATTGTAAAACAACAAATAAACATCATTGTAACACCGGCTATAAAGCCAGATTGAATTTTCTTTGTAAACGGTTACGGACCTGGGTGATACATTGAAACTATCAATAGAAAACAGTTTTGACAAACACACGAAGTCATACACAAGCACAAAGCTAGTATTCAAACCCAAAGAAGAGAGCAATCAATAACAGACTTCAATCGGTTAAGACACTTTCTGTTTCCAAGGTATGAATTAATATGTATTTATTGCATGCTTGTTTGCTATCAACGTTTAAAGTATATACATTGAATGCGTTTTTCTATTTATTATTTACTATTCCAAAACGTTAAATGGGTATTAAATGGTTATTAATAATAATATTAATAATAATAAATATTGTAATAATGATAATATTAATTAATATTAATATTAATAATAGTAAAAAAGTCGAAAGGACAGAGGGGTACTTCCCCAGTCATCGTCGCCGGAGTCGGAGAACGATTTGCCGTCGAGTTACCCACGATCGTAAAAGTCCCCTTGGTAGTTCGAATGCCTGTAAAAAAAAAACATGTGAGATGTTGTGGACAAGAGAATCAAAAAACAAGTCAAAGATTTTGAAGAACAAATTAGATCTAGATTTTTAAAAAAAAAATAGAAATTTCTAAAACTCATCCTTTTTGCTTGGATTAAAAATTAAAACCCAGATTTAGTTTTAAAAAATAAAAAGGAATTTTTTTTAACTTACCGGACGATGGAGATCGGCGACGCGTGGCGGAGATGGACGGCGTATCGACGGACAGTGGCTCACGGTGATCACTCACGATGACTGGTGGGGCGCGTGCAGGGGTGCACGACGGTGACAGGAGGTCCTAGTGACCAGCTGAGGAAAGCATTTGAGAGGATTTTGAAAGGATGGTTTAGGTTTTTTTAAAAGAGGGGTAAAACTGATTTTTTTTTAGAAACAACACATATATAGCCATCCGAAACGGCGTGGTTTTGGCATGGCTTCAGAATGCTTAAAACGACGCCGTTTTGTGCTATTAACCCGTGACCGGCCCGAATTCAACTCGACCCGACCTAGGATCCGCGTGTTTTTTATTAATGGTGTATTTATGCATTTGATCATTCCGCTTTTTCTCAAATTTTCAATCAGGTCCCTTTTGTACTTTTAATTGATTTTAATTTGGCCCAATGGTTTTCAATTCTTTGACCTTTTGAAAGCATTAGGAGCTGCCATGTGTCATTATTTTGTTTCATTTACACAAACAGTCCCTCTTATTGTTATTTTGTTTTAATTTAATCCTCAAATCGAATCGAGTTTTATTTAATTACAAAATTGACCCAAAAATTTTTCATGGATTTCAAATTGGTCCTCTGACTTCAGGATGCTTGAAGGGCTACCACGTGTCACCTGTTTTTGGTTTTATTGCCCTGAAGGTCCCTAAACTATCTAAAAATCCTATTTTGACCTCGAAACTTCCAAAAATCCCATTTTTACCCCAAACTTCCAAAAATCTCATTTTTGACCTCGAAACTTCCAAAAATTCCGTTTTTACTCTCGAACTTCCAAAAATCTCATTTTTGACCCCAAAACTTCTAAAAATCCCAATTTTACCCCCGAATGTCTAAAAATCCTATTTTTAAACCTCGAATATTCCCAAAATTACCATCTTTCCCCCGGGCATCCAAATAGTCTAATTTTCTACTCCGATTGCATCATTCTTCTTTCTCATCAATATTTGCATTTAATTTTAAATTATTATGCACTCGTATTTTGCATTTTTCGCAAATAATTTATCTTCTTATTTATGTTACTTCGCGTTATTTAACATCCATTATTAATTGCTTATTCGTATTAAACTCGCATGCTCATTTTCAAAATTATTTTTCATAAAAGCTTTACAATCGAGGCAATATTCTTTTATTTCGAGTTTCAAAAATTTGTGCCTTAACTCACTAGGTGCAATTTTTCTTCAAATCGAAATAATCGAATACCCTTAATCGAGGCAATGTTTCTTTATCTTCGATTCTGAAATATTGCGCCTTAACTTATTAGGTGCAACTTTTCTTCAAATTGAGATAATCAAATATCCTTTTCTCAAAAATTAAAAAAAAAAGAGGTTTTACAAAGGAAAGCTCATTACTTCTAGATCTTGAAATATGATGTCCTAACTCACTGAACGTAACTTTCTTCCTCGATCACTTTGAAGTAGCGGGATTTCCAAACAAACCCGATTTCTTTTAAACTTAACTCATGCATTCAAGGATCGTATTTTAGACTTTATTCAAGCTTTTAAATGTTACAAATTAAGATCCGAAAATAATCAACACGGTACCAATTTTAGGCGTATGAGGGTGCTAATCCTTCCTCTTGTGTAACCGACTCCCGAATCTATTTTTTTGGATTTCGAAGACCTACATGTTTTCAAAACGATTTTTTTAAAAAGCGTTTTGTGGTGATCCAATCACACCGAATAAAGGATTGGTGGCGACTCCCATTATTTTTTTTGATTTTTAAATAATTTTTCTAAACACGTTGTTTTAAAAAAAGAGATGGTTTCGACAAACCAAACCAAAACATTCTATGGACATTTCCATTACAAGTTGTTCACTCAACATCATGCATATTTAGGCTACAACAATTTGATATCTAGTCAACACAACCACAAAATACATATGATAGCAAAATCAGAGTTATTACCATTCTAAATATCATTATACATAAACATTTGCAAGTTCAAATTCCTACTACATGCTATATAAGCCAAGTGATACGAAGACTAATGAATGAACTCCCGAGATAGTGTGATTCTTCAAGATGATCCGATCTTCAAACAGCAAAATGAATCTACAAAGCAACAACAAATGCACAGGTAAGCTTATTAAGCTTAGTAAGTTCACAACAACATTATGTTACTGCACGACCATTACGGTTATAGAGATAATAACAAATAAGTCTTCATAATCCCGTGATAATAATATCAGATTGATCTCTTCAAGTCTTCTAGAAATTTAGCTCATTACAATCCCAGATAGGGTTAGCTCTTAGGAGCCCATATAGAGTTTAACCAATATATGATGCTTCACACACAAGTTGATGGGAATCCGTAACTTATTCAGAAACTCAGCCATTGATACGGTCTAGATTACCAGCTCACGGTGCTACTCACTCAAGTTGATGAGAATCCGCAACGTATGCAGAAACTCAGCCATCTTAGAGGTCCATATAATCATTATTCATTCAAAATCGGTCAACTCACGATGCTGCTCACACAAGCTATCAGGAAACTGTAACATATGCAGGATCCCAGCCATTACATCGATTTAAATAACCGACCCCAGGCCAAACATCTCGTTTTTCCATTTGTTTCCCAATCTCTTGAACTTTCAACCTTCCTTTAGTTTCTAACAATAATGAATACACAAAGATACATTTTAATGAATATAAACTAGCATTACGAAATTACCGGACGAAATTACAGTTTGAGTAAAATTCGAGGACTATTTTGAAATTTTCCTTTTTCCACGATCGGTGGCTCGATCTCGCTCTAACATAATAAATCAATCAATTCTCTCATTAAATCATGCAATTTGATCAATTTATGCATATAAGTCCTTTTTGGGAGTTTATGAAATTACCCCTAACTTTTTAATTTTAATTCAATTTAGTCCTTAAGTACAAAACATGCAAAATAATCATTTTTCATTCCAATTTGTACCAGATGATTATCTATGGGTATTCACCCAATACCTACATGCAATTATTTCACAACAAGGACATGTATTTTCACCATTTTCATAATCTAGTCCTCAAACCCTAAATTCATCCAAAATCACTTTACAAAATCAATAAATCTAATTATCAAGCATAAAAATCCATCAAAAGCTTTCAAGAAAAAGCATATTAGAAAATGTTAAGATTTATAACATTTGAAAAATTCACAAATTAGTGCTTAGGTTAACTATATTAAGCTAATACGGACTCAAAAACAAAAAAACTACTAGAACGAACAAAGTTTACTTACTAATTTAGCGAACCCTAGTTGACCGAAGCTTTTTCTCTTCTCCAATGGTTTATTCCATAAACAAAAAGAATAAAATAGGTTGAAGATGATATGATTTTCTTACCTATTTTACTTAATTTACTTTTATAATTCATTTACTATTATACCCTTATAATAATCATTCAAATATCAACATTTTAATATCCCTAGCCATCCACTCACCCTTTCTAAGGGTTAATTACAACCTAAGTACTTCACCTTTCCTTTAGATTAGCTTCTAATACTTTTATTCAGTAGAACTCAACTTTCGCACCTTTTTCAATTTAATCTTTTTTACTTAATTAACTATCTAAACGATAAAATTTCTTAACCAAAATTAATACAATGTTAATGACATCATAAATATTAAATAAATACAATTTTGGACTCGACTCATCGAAATTGTGATCTCCAAAAATAACTATTTCCGACATCATAAAAAACCAGGCTGTTACAAGGCTGCTGAAAAACTAGAGGGGGTTTTGAATGATTCCTCCATCCTGCATTATAAGTATTGCTATAGGGGTTATTTTGAGGACTAAAATTTTTACCCAAATGGTTGACTTGCTCATACTCCATGTTGGACTTGAAGGGTGAATATTCATTGCATCACCGAATGTATCTGCTTAGAAATATTAAAACTATCAACTTTTTTACTAAGAGCTTCAACCTGATTAGATAACATAAAAACGATATCAATATCAAAATCTCCTACTGCCTTCACAAGTTTTACTATTGTAACTTGCGATAGATAATTATTCAGTGTCATCTCTTCAATAAACTCTTGGGCTTCTTTCGGTGTTATGTTATTCAATGTTTCGCCAGCTACTACATCAATCATCTGTCTAGTTGAGGGGTTCAAACCATTGTATAAAGTTTAAACTTGGAGGCACAAAGGTAATCAATGATGGGGACACCTTCTCAACAATCTTTAAACCTCTCCCATGTTTCATAAAGTGTCTCAATATCAAACTGAACAAAAAAAAAAGAGATATCATTCCTCAACTTAGTTGTTTTAGCCGGTGGAAAATATTTTAACAAAAATTTCTCTGTCATTTGCACCTAAGTAGTAATAGAACCTTGTGGTAAAAAATTTAACCACTATTTTTTCTTGCTTCTCAATGAAATGGGAACAATCATAAGCGTATGGCGTCATCAATAACGCCATTGATCTTGAATATGTCGTAGATATAAAGAAAATTAGCTAAATGAGCATTCAAATCTTCATCTTGCAAACCATCAAACTGAACATATTGCTGCACCATTTGAATTGTGTTCGGCTTGATTTCAAAATTGTTAGCATTAATAGTCGGTCTGACAATACTCTATTCAACTCCAATCAGAGTAGGCTTAGCATAATCATACATGGTTCGATGAACATGATGAACAGGAGGAAGCTTATTATTTTGATTATCACCAATCTTCACAATAATATCATTTTTCTCTTGATCGTCTACTATGTTCTACTGACTTTGCCTTGCTTCTCTAACCTCTCTACGATTTTTGCGAGCAGTCCTTTCAATCTCACAATTGTAAAGTAATGGATCTGACGGGTTTCCTCTAGTCATAAACCAAAAAAATATGCTAGAAGCAAATAAAAAGGAAAAATTAGAATACAAAAATTAAATTAAAAATAAAAATATTCGAATAAAAATTTAAAATGGCTAAATTAATAAAAATAAAATTTTCCTAATATTTTAGTCCCTGGCAACAACGCCAAAAACTTGATGTAGTCGAAACTAACTAAAAATATGACTAATGCAAGTGCACCTATTAATTAATAGTATAGTTACAGTGAGCACAAATATCGTTTCCATGAGGATTAAAAGTACTATTAATTACTATCTTCCTAGTATTTAATCGATAAATTGAAGTGATTAATTAAAACAAAAATTAATTAAATTAATAAACTAAAGAATACGACAGTGAACAAATCAAGAAAGCAAAGGATTAACAACCAATAAGCGAAACAATACCCATAGAAGAATCCACCTAGATTTCAGGTGTTATTATCGATCTGAATCAAACAATTTATTCTCTTTGCATTTTGATCCATAGAAATCCCTAAATTATGCTAATACCTCTATTCAAGTATAAAACAACAGACTCTAGGTTGATTAATTGAAATTTCTTTCTAATTAAAACTTCTATTGTCGCATTAACTCGATTTGTGGATCCCCTATTAGATTTGACTTTAATTCGGTAGATTTATGTCTTCCTATTTCTAGGATTGCATGCAACTCCACTCAATTATGCTAGATCTACTCTTAAACTGGGTCTATTCCTCCTCTGATTTAAGCACATTAAAGATGAATTAATATCCCGAAAATACTAAATCAAGAATTAAGCACACATAATTGAGAAGAAGATCTAAGTATTTATTGTGTAAAGTAAAAATCAAATGACAGAATTCATCCTAGGGTTTATCTCCCCTAGGTATTTAGAAAATTAGTTCATAATAGCAAAAAAAAACATCTCAAAGGCAGTATAACCACAAGAGATTGAGAAACTCATAATAAAATTCAAAGAAAATAAAAGGAGGTCTTCAATCTTGATGGAAATTTGCTCCAAAAACGGCTTCAATGGTATTTTTCGAGTTATTTTATTCAATATTCTCTAACGACTTACTCCCTTCTTCTTATATTTGGTATTTATAGGTCTTAGAATGCCTGAAAAACATAAAAAATACATTTTACACGTGTTTTGGAGTCTAGTTCAAGATATCCACACGGTCTGGCGCACGCTCGTGTGGTCCTTGTACCTTGCGCAAATCTTCCGATTTTCTCTTCTTTTTCGTTCCTTTTGCTCCCGAATGCTCTCCTAAGTATAGGAACATGGATTTAAAGGAATAGAAGCATAAAAATCACCAATTTAGATCGAATAATCATCCAAAAACGCATTAAGAATGAGATTAAAACATGTTACTTTTAGCACTTATCATTATTGTTTATATATTGCATAATTCTTGTTTTATTGTTAATTTTGTTACTATTTTAGAGGAATTTGCTTGTTAAGTTGCACCTATCTTAGTGTTATTTAAGTATACGTGTGTGTGTGTGTGTTATTTAAGTATACGTGTGTGTGTGTATATATATATATATATAAATTTATTTTCAATTTGTTGGGAAATATTTATTTTAATATTTTTTAGTATATTTGATGTATTATATATTTTTTATAAACTTATATAAAAAATTAATACGGCTGAACCCGGGTTCTAGCATTTTTATCTCAGTTGAACTTGAACAAAATTTTAGATCCATTTTTTGGGTTGAGTCAAACTCAAGCCTAGCAAACGGGTCTAACCTTTTGGTTGGACCCGATCCGAATCCGATCTGACTCATGGATACATCTAAATTTCATCTCACATTTATATAATTTTTATTATTTATATATATATTTGTTGTTAAATCTAGTCATCGAAGTCTATCTTTTTTTTTTTTTTTTTCTTTATCAGTAGAATAGAAGAAAAGAATACGAGGGGAAGGTAATGAAGTTGAATTTTTTAAGTTTTTTTTAAAAATCATTTTATTCAAATTTCTTTTTAACTTCTAGAAAAAAACTGAGAAATATTTTTTATGCACTCTAGTAAAGCATCAAATTTTCTTTTAGTTTTTATCTCTCGAATATCTCTAAATTTGAAATTTAATATTTATTCTTTAATTTCTAAATAATCCCATCTCTATATTTTATAATATTATTATTCAACCCAAATAGTTAATATTATTAATTTTTCGATTAAAATATTATATAGTTATATATAATTTGAATACCTTAAAAATTTTAAAGACGGACACGTAATTTTCCTTATGGGTTTTCATTGCTTTTTTTTTTAATATTATAAGATAATGGCCAAATTTCAACTTTGGCCTCTAAACTGTGCTGAAACTTGAGATTTAATTTATAGACTTTAAATTTGGATATAATTTGATCATTCTACTTTTATAATGTCATTAGTTAGTTTAATTAGTTACTTTTGTTAACTATTTCAATCAAAATGCTCACGTCAATTTTTCTTAGGAATACTATTCAAAAAAAATTATTTTATCATGATGAGTTTGAATGAGTTTTTTTTTTATAAATCCTAATAAATATTTTTAACATTACTTTTATTATTACATTACTATCAAGTGATTTTTAATTTCAAAATGTCACACAAAAGTAAGGATTAAATTCCAAATGTAGGTTTTGGTGGGAGAGTAAGAATAAGGGTCGAGGCTGGGCAATGTTAAGGTGGGATGATATTTGCACCCTCAAAGGGATGGGTGGTCTTGGGCTGAAGGATATGAGGTTATTCAACGTGGCTTTAATCGGCAGACAGGTCTGGCGGTTTATTCACACTAAGGATACTTTATGTTACCAAGTGTTCTCGGCAAAATACTTCCCTGATGGTGATTTTTTTAATCATAAGATGGTGGACAAACCATCGTATGTTTGGTCTAGCATCAGCAAGGCAGCTACTGAACTCGAAGAAGGATTTGGCTGGCAGATTGGAAATGGGAGACGTGTTCTTTATAAAGAAGCACAGGTGGGGCTTTGAGGGGCTTAGTTGGAAAAGATGTGGATATGGGTGCTCTTGGGAATATGTCTACTGTTCGTGATATGTGGCAGCATGACAAAGTGGCATGGGACAGCATGCAGGTCAAGAGAATCTTTGGCGATAATCTTGGGGAAAAAATATGTAATATTCCCTTGGTTAGAGATGAACCTAATGACAACTTAATTTGGTACCACGCGAGCAATGGGGTTTATACTACTAAAAGTGGCTACTCTTGGCTTATTCTTCACAAACTGGGTATGGGTCCTCATCGGTTCTATTGGAGAGCCATTTGGAAGCTTGGAGTTCCTCCTAAAATTAGAGTTTTTGCATGGCGTTTGAGTCATAACCTTCTCCCCACGAATGTTAAAATTGCCATGATAAATCCCAGTTTTAATAAGCAGTGTCCCAGGTGGAAGGTGGCGGACGAAACTGCGATCCATGCTTTGAGAGATTGTGAATACGCTCGTGCTACGTTGACTAACGGTGGTATTGACAACAGAATAATGTCTTCTACGTGGAGTAATGTCATCAGCTGGCTGAAAGAAAGCATGAGGTGGCTGGATTCTACGGCCTTGGACTGTTTCGTGATAATTCTTTGGAATATATGGAATTCGCGCAATAATTTGGTTTTCGAAGGAGTGGAAGGAGATCCTAAGGCCACGTGGGAGAAGGCTGTTCTGTTTTCTAAAGACTTTAGGCTTCACAATTTCAGTGATAATGCTTTATTACCTCGCCCTATAAAAAATAGAAAATGGGTCAAACCTCCTGAAGCCTGGTTAAAGATAAACTTTGATGCTTCTTGGGATAATGGCAAAGTTGGGATAGGGATTATTGTGAGGGATCATGATGGTTTTGTTATTAGTGGAGCTCTTTTTTATGATGAACAGATTGGGAGTGCTGCCTGGGCAGAAGCAACGGCCATGAAGAATGGTGTGTTATGGGCCGTGAACAATAATAATGTTGATAATTTCATTTTGGAGGGCGACAGTGCTGACATTGTCAACAGGGTGCGCAAACCTAAGGAGGATCTATCTCTCACGGGTTTTTTTATTGAAGATATAAAATGTATTTTAGCACCTTGTAGGAATTTTAGAATAAATTGGTGCCCTCGAGTGTGTAATGAAGTTGCTCATAGGATTAGCAAATTGACTTTAGCTAAGCTTTGTAATTCATATTTTGACATGGATTATCCAAGCGAGATCCATAACGTTGTAACTGTCGATTTTATTAATTGAGAGGTAGTGGCCCTTTAGACCCCTTTTTTTGAAAAAAAAAAAATTCAAATGTAGGAAATGCATATGGACATATTTTAATTTTCAAATTTTTATTTTAAAATATGTCACAAACAAATAATCGAACCCAAACGAAATGTGAACGAAAAATCATACTAGTTTTTAATATTCAAATGGTTTAGGGATTTGAAAAAACAAAATTTATGGCCACACAAGGTTACATATTTACATAATTTTTTTAAATATATTAGTGTGATTATATGGTAGTATTTATTCATACATACCTACATAACTTTAATTTTAGCGTTTGAATTTTTTTTAACTTAATAATTTATATTTGGCGGTCTAAAATTTATATATTGTAAATAGATTAAATGATATTATAAAAAATAAAAAATACAAATAATTTCATTATATAACATTACATAAGTCAATGATATTCCGTAAATTTTGTGGGGTTGTAAATTTAAAATTGAATATAAGGTTGAACCATATAACATATGCAAAATGTAGTGAGATTAATCTTTTTCGTTACCCATTCAATTGGGAAATTAATCAAATAAACGTGTTAAAGGTTTTTCTTAATGAATGTGTTGAATTCCAATTCATATCCAATTTATTTATTTTGGGCGAAATCAATGGACTCAACAATAGGATAGGCAGTTATTCGGTGACTGATCAATTTGGGTAAACCTCACTTTATAAATCGCAAATCTACACTAGATTTTGAAATTTGATGGTCAAGTTGTTCATCGTCCCCAGGCAAGAACGAAGCCAGAAAAAATTATCAGGGAGGGCCGAAATTAAATTTTTTATATTTTTATAATTTTTAAAAGATTAAATTATAAATTTATCATTTTTAGGAGGATCAAAGTGTAATTTTACCTTTATTAATTTAAAATTTTAAAAATTTTAAAGGACTAAAATAAAAAAATTCTCATTTTAGGGGGGCTAGGGCTCCTACAAACCCCCTATATCTGCCCCTTTCTTTAGATATGATCTGGGTTCATGTCACGTTGCTGTTTGTACTATTAAAAAGAAGTGGACTTTTTTAACCTTTAAACTAGCTTTTCTTTTCATTATCAAATCACCTAAAATAGATGAAATTCTTAATTTTTTAATTTTGTCGACATGGCATATATGTGGATTACCATGTGGATGACACGTCAATATTTAATTAATTTTTTAAAATAAAAAAATATTTTTTAAAATTTAAAAACTATAAAAAATATTTTTAAAATATAAATATAAATATGTCCCGAAGATCTGAGGATCAGAGTGATGGAAAGTCGTAATGAAATTAAAATTTGAAAACTTATATTTTAAAATTTGAATTTTTAAATTTAAATTTAATTTTGAAAGCTAAAACTTTGAAGAAACTTTGGAGAAAGAATTTTTTTTTCTTTCCATTAGTTGTTTGAAGTTATGCCTTCATTACAAAATTTGGAGCCTTTTATAGAAGGCTCATGCCTCTTTACAATTTTATTCTACGGAAAATTCAATCCCTTACATCATTGCATAACATAATCATTACATAACTTTTTCGGATAATATATTCTTTGATTAAAATTTAAAATTATAAGAGAATCTTGTTAGAGAATCTCACTGTTCACGTCAGAGAATCTCACTATTCACGTCAGAGAATCTCACTGTTCACATCAAAGAATCTCAATGATCATTTTTTTACTTGCAGAGAATATTGCAGGGAATCTCACTGTTCACGTAAGGGAATATCACTGTGCACTTTAGGGAATATCACTGTTCACTTTGTTTTTTCTTACAGAGAATATTTCCTATTCATTTTGTTTTTCTTTCATTCAATTATCCCTCAAAATCATCATTTTTTCTTGGTTCTGGTGGTAGTGACTGAGGTGGTATCATCTGCAAGATCCACCGTTTTGATTGAAGATGCTGAAGATTTCTCATCTTCTGAATCGGAGTCCATTGAGCTGAGCATTTCAGCCATGAGTTTTCTGTACTCCTTATCGGTCTTGGCTTGAGCTAGCATTGTTCTGACAGTTGATTTTGCTTGAAGGAATTTTGCTATAATCTGATTTGAGCCTGCGGACTTGCATAATCTTGGATTTTTGTTGAAAAAATTATCCACATACTTAGAATCATATTTTTCAACATAAAATTTATCCCACCATATTTGTTCTGAAATTTTGAACTAATAGTGGAATTCCAACATTTGTTTTTTTTTTTTTTCATAAGAATAATTCCATGACACAATCCAAGAAATGCATAATTTTGAGAAAAAAATGAATTGTCCGGTAAATATGCTTTTGGTCTAGTTTAGGTTGGAATTTGTCAAAGAATTTGGGCCATAGAGTTTGGATTTTTTCTGGTAAAATTTCAAAAGATGATGGTCCATACCAGTTCCACTATTCTTAGAACCAATTTTGGAATTTGAATTGGATACCATATTTGAAATATATTAGCCATGAATGTCTCATATGTTGATTGTTCGTTAAGAAAGCATTGTACCAGGCAGTTTGGTAATCCTAATATGTAAAATATGGATGGTGATCTATTTTAATGGTGAATTTTACTAGAAATTTCTTTGGAGAATTTGGGTTTTCACCCAATCTCTTGATCGAAGAATTTTAAGTATCTGGGTGTTGAATGGGTAATAAAATTTGGATCTGTATAATGTTTGAACGATACTGATCCAATTTGAACCAGTATGTTTTCATAATATTGCTGAAGTTTTTGGGAATCTGATGGCTTAAAATGTCATCCATTGAAAAGTTCTTCCTCCATAATCAAAATTTTTTCGAAACATTTGTTTGGAAAATATTCAGAAGATTTTTGTGTAGCAGTTTGTGAATATACTACTACTTCTTTTGGGAAAACATCCTGGAAGGATGTTTCTTTTAAAACATTTTTGAGAGATTTTGGTTTGTGTAAAACAATATCTTTATTTTTTGAAATTTTTATTGCTTCATTAGCAATTTGCTTCATCAGATTGCCACTTCTAGGGATTGAGAAATGGACTCAATCCATTTTTTGATCTGAGAACCTATTTCATTTAGGTCTTGTGCATCCTGAAGGGATGCATTTTTTGATGATTTTGATGATGAGGATGACAACCTCTCATTTTCTTCTTCTAGGCAAGTTTCATACCATGACTTAATTAGTTTTGAGAAAATTTGGGTTTTGGGTGATTCCCCTATTTTCCCTTTTCTTTTGTCTCGAAGTTTGGGTGACATTTTTTAAGGAACTCTCTAGTGAGAAAATCAGGCAAAGAATTAATTTCTCCTTTAATGTATTCAATATCAAAATCAAATATGCTCAAAATTGCCTACCATCTTGTAAAAATCTGTTTTGATGCAATATTTTGAACATCTTTTTGTAAAACTTCTTTTACTAATTTGCAAATTCTTAAAAGAAATTTTTGGTTTAATAAATTACTTTAGAATTTTGTGATGTAATTGATAAAATTTCTTTTTTAAGAATACTATAATTTTGTTAAGTTGGATTCCAGTGTCTGGAAGTAAACTGGACTATTTGCTCTTTTTCTCACTTAACTTGTTTTAGGATCCCACCATACCGTATTTCAGAAGCATCTGTTTCTACTATCTTGGGGGCATTTGGATCAGCTAAATGTAAACAATTAAGTTTTGTAATTTGTTTTTTAATCTGGGTAAAAATATTGGTGTGAACATTTATCTAAGGTTGTGGATTCTTTTTGAGCCTATCATATAAGGGTTTACATAATTTGCTAAGACCTGGGTAAAAGTCTATGACATAATTAAGACTTCTAAAAATCTTTGTAATTGGACTTTATCAAAGATTTGATTTTGGGAATTTGCTAGCAAATTCTATAGACCTTTCTATTGGAGTAATGGTTCCTTGGGTAATATAATGTCCTAGAAATTTTACTTTGGTTTGGAACAAGGTTATCTTAGATTTAGAAATTACTAAACCATTTTTTTATGACTTTTATAAAAATAAATAGATGTTTAAAATGTTTTTCTAAATTTTCGGAAAATACTAAAACATCATCAATGTATACTATTGTAAATTGAGAATACTGGTAAAAAATATCATTCATTATTCTTTGAAATTTATATGGAGCATTTTTTAATCCAAAAGGCATCACATTCCATTTGTATTGTCCAAATGGTACAATGAATGTCGTTTTGTATCTTTTTTCTTCTTTTATTTGGATTTTCCAGAATCCTGATTTCATGTCAAATTTTGAAAAAAATATTTGCATTGCAAAGTTTTTGTAATAAGTCTTTTTTATTTGGGGTTGGGTACCTAATTCATTTTAAAGCTTGATTGAGAGGTTTGTAATTAATTACTGATCTTGGCATTCCTCTTTCTAGTTCTGTATTTTTCATTACATAAAATGCCGAGCAACTCCAAGGAGAATTGTTTTTCTTATTAATTTTTTATTAAGAAGATATTGTATTTCCTTTTTACAAAATTCATCCATTTCTTTGTTCATTTGTATGGGTCTTACTTTTGTTGGTATTTGTCTTTCATCAAAATTATTTTCATATAGCAATGTTACTTCATGTCTTTTTCCTATTCCAAAAAGCATTTGGAATATCAGAACAAATTGTTGATTCTATTTTCTCTTTAATTTGATTTATTTTTTTTTGGACTTTTTTTTAATTGTTCGGTCAATTTTTTAAAACATATTTCTTCTTTTAAAAAATAGATTTTTTTCTGTTTATGATTTATTAAATTATTGATTTGCCCATTATGGTTGATATTTCTTATTCTAGGTTTTTTCTACAAAAGGAAATTCTATTTTGGTGTTTAAAACTTTCGTAGAGATTGAATTATTTGTTACTTTATATGGCTTAAGTAAGGATATGAACGGTGTTTCTAATATGACATTTTGGGTAATATCTTTTACCATTAAAAAACATGTTTGATATTTTATACCTTTATTACAGATTTTTGAATTAGGAATTTTGTAAGTAATTTTGAGTTTTTTACCATTTGCAACTTTGAGAGATTCATATGTTTTGTCATAATATTTTGTTGGAATTATTCATTATTTAATACAATTTTGATCTGCTCTTGTATAAAAAAGAGCAATTGCTTCCAATTGAAATTCATTATTTATAATAAGATTTATTTTTATTAAGTATATTTGGATGGATACTTCAGTAAGAACCATCAAATATTCCTATGTGTTTTCTTCAGGTTCAGATTTAGTTTCTGAAGAACTATTTTCTTGGACTTCATGTTTTAAAGTTTGTATTTTTTTTTTCATTTGTTGTTCAATCTTAAGATGAGAAAGTTCTAATTTAATTTGTTTTATTTCCAATTGTAATTCAAATTTTTTAATTTGTCGAGGTTTTGTTTTTTCATATTTATTAAATATTATATATTGTATATTGTACATTTGTTTATCTTTTATTGAAGATTTTAATTTTAAAAGATATTCTCTTTTAAGTTCTGGATTTTGAATTTTATCAATAACCTCAATCATAAATTCTTGGTCTTTAGTCAACATATTAATTGAAGGTTCATTTTCATCAGAAGATTGGGATGTAGTATGTAACTCGTCTATTTGTAATCCATCTGATTCATTTGATGTATCATATTTAGAGGAAGTTGTTTCTAAAAGAATTTCATTTATTTTTTGTTCTATTTCTTCATCTAGATTTAAATTATTAATATTTCTTTTAATCTTACAATATTTTCATATGTGTCATGGATTTCCACATCTGTAACATTTTATTGTTTTATCTATTTTAGTTTCGAATTTTTGTTGTTTCTTTTCTATATTTTCTATATTTTGGTTTTTATAATATTCTGAAATATTCTTTCTCCTATTTTTTGGTTTTACAGGGCAACAGGTTTTTGAAGAAGAAGGTTCATTTCTAATGTCAAATTGGTGATCGAATGATCCTAATTCCTTTCTACATTGATATCTTTCTTTTTTAAGTTGTTTTTGTAATTTTAAATGTTGACAAATTTTTAATCTTTCTTTTCGGATGAAACTAATTAGTTCACCATATGTAAGGTTTTCATATGGAATAATACCTTTGTAATTTTCTATAATTTGATTTTGAACTTTTTCTTCTAATAAAGTAGGAAGTCCTGCTAGAAAATTTCTTTCCAAAATGGTAGTTGGTTATCAGATCTTTGTATGACTCTAGTTATAAAGACATCTTTATACCATTTGAAATCAGTTAATTTTTTGCATTTTAAATTTGATAATAATTCTGAATTTCTATCTTTAAGATGAGAAGGATCCCCTATAACATGTTTAGAAATTGAGAAAATTAAGGTTGCTACTGCATCTTGAATTTCTCTTCCTTGTTCATCTAAAATTATTCTTCCTCGATCATCTTTTTTTTATTGCTTTCAAGATTTCTTCTTGTTGGACTTTAATGAGTGCATGATCCCACCATCCTTTTAATTAATCAGTAAAACCAACAACTAAAAGATTGGCTATAGCATGATCACTAATTAAATCCATTTTGGTTTTGAGTTTTATAAACATTTGAAACCATTGTCATTTGTTCTAATAAATTGAGAATATTATATTCAGACATTCCGTCTATATTCCATTCATAAATTGTATTAGCATTGTATTTATTTTGAAAAATGGGTTTTTCTTCTATATTAAGATCAGGTGTAGTAATTTTTGGATAATATAATCTTTTTGGTTCTTCCCAAGCCATTTTGTTAATTTGTTGTTCATCTGACTGGCCAGAGTCAGATTGAGAAGATTGGTGTAATGTATTTATTACGTTTTGGGCTTGCATTGGAGTATCAGGTGCAATTAATTTAGACTTGAAAATTTCCAAAATATCAAGTCTATTTTGGATTTCTGCCAAGAAATCATTTTGGGATTTTTGGAAAGGTTTTGGAATTTCATAAGGTGTAAATATTGGTTCTTTAGAACTTTTTCTAGTTATTTCTTTTGTTGAATCCTTTTTTATTGGTTAATTTTCTACCAAATTTTCAATATAATCTAATTGGTTTCCTATTATCGTTTTAATATCTTTTGATGAGATTTGCTCTGTTACATTAGGAGCTCTCATTCTTAAAGAGCTTGTTTTTATTTCAGTATTTTTGTGAAGATATTGAATCTCCATTAAAGGGGGATGTTGGGATTCAACTTGTTCTTTATTGATTTGCCATCTAGTATTATTTTTTATTGTATTAATAGATTCTGAATAATTCTTCGAACCATTTAAAGAATTTTACGTGAATTTTATGAGTATTCATGAATTCATAATATTATTGAAGAATACTTTCTTTTTTATTTTTATAAATTTTAAAATAGTCTTCTCTTTTTTGTTTATTTTGTCGGAATAAAAGTGTCTTCTACACCATTCTTTATTGATTTCAAAAGTCTTTTCTTGAACAAATATTTCTGAATTTTCTTCTTGTCTTGCATTATTAGTCATTGATGAATATGTTGGTGGCATGTTGGGTGAATTTTGAGGACTTTCATCCTGTCTAGCATAGATAGGTTGAGCTATATTTGAGGAATTATCTATTCCTTGTAAATTGATCCTAAAAGTTGTTGGGATAGATGAGACAGAGGCTCTAACTGTCCTAAATTTTATTGTCTGTGTTTCTGGATTTGATTCTTCTTCTAAATTTAACCTCCTAAAGGTTGTGCTGGTACTTCCTATTTCAAATGAATGTCTTGGAGGCAATCTTTGTGGCCTTTTGAATATCAATTCAACTGTGCCATCTTGGTGTTGGGAAATTCCACTTAGTGAAGTGTTTCTAATTGGAGTTGGTAACAAGGTCTTAGCACCTTCTAATTTCCACCTATCAGGAAGGTTGATTTAACGCCATTGTACTGTTCTTGGGATTGTGGTATGAGATCTTGAGGTGCCTGTTTCTATTAAAAGAGTTTCTTCTTTTGGGTTTTGAAGTAAAGCCTTGGTATTGACTATGGAATATATAGCTTTGAAATGATGTCTATAGACTAAAGTTAATACTTCAAATTTAGGATGCAATTTGTAATTATGGGTATGAATTTGAAGGGTTAAAGACTGTAAAATACTTTTATCAGTTAGGGAAACCATAAAATTTGGGTAACAATTAAAATGTATTGGGCCAGTACATAGGCTTGTTTCTATAGTTCCTAGTAATGAGTCATTAAACATAATGTGTCTTTGGTCTCTTAAAACAATTAAAATTGAATTATTTTTTGTGGCTTCAACGCTAAGAGGTTTGACACCAACTTGCATTAATCCAAACTGAACATTTATATTTTTGTTCTTTGAGTTTATTAATGATGACTTTATCTAATAATTGGATTGTTTCATATTCTTTTTGAATAGGTAAACTTCTTTCTTTTATTTTTATAATGTAACTACAGAAAGCATTTAAATTTTCACAGGTTAATTTCTTAAAAACTTGGTTTGTTGGAACTCTCAGAAGAGTCCAATTATCAAATTTTTGAGGAATATTTTCATACTGTTCTTCTTGTTCATTAATAGTGTTTTTTGTGGTTTGGTCAGACTCTTAGGATTAATTGAAAACAAAGCTTGCAGAAGAATTAGTTTTTCTAAGGAAGGGAACATTCTTTCTTTTCTTATTTCCTACAGGTGGTTCTACTATCAGGATTTCTGGATTACTATAGTTGCTTACAGGGATACTTTGTCCTTAACTTGCCTAACCCACAACTAACTGGACTGTGTATCAAAACTCAGCAAAAATAATAATACATTAAAAAAGACAGTTAAACCAAAAATCGGAAATATAGAAAATAAATTGAATATTTTCAAATATTAGAAATACCTGCTCCTCCCTGGCTTTGATACCAGATCGTCCCGAGAAATCCTTAGTTTGTAATCCAGTTAGCCATGGGTTAGCCATAAAATTGGGTAACAATTAAAATGTACTGGGCTAGTACATAGGCTTGCTTCTATAGTTCCTAGTAATGAGTCATTAAACATAATGTGTCTTTGGTCTCTTAAAACAATTAAAATTGAAGTATTTTTTGTGGCTTTAACGCTAAGAGATTTGACACCAACTTGCACTAATCCAAAATGGATATATTTATATTTTTGTTCTTTGAGTTTATTAATGACTATAAAAAATACTTGTTATAGTTTTTAAATTTTAAAAAATTAATTAAATGTATGTCATTCACATGGCAATCGACGCGTATGCCACGCTATTAAAGTTAACAGTTGTTAAATTTTTCCATCAATTTTGGTATGTTTTGACAAAAAATGCAAGTTCAAGGGCTAAAAGAAGCGAAAAATTAAATGAATGGCTAAAATAATTTTTTTTGTAAAGTTAAAGGGTCAAATAAGTCATTATGCCTAAAAAGAATCAATTAAGGCCTACTTTTTAAAACAATATCATTTATTGCTTAACAGAGTTAATACTTTAAAGTTTTTATAGTTTTGTCTAAATGATTTTTTTTTTTGTTTAAAATTGAATTGCAATTGAAAAAATTAGATTTCAAGACATTTTTTTTACACAGTAAATGCTAACATTGTTGTAATTTAGACTTATTTGATTATTTTTAATAGTATAAGAACTAAATTGATCCATTTAGTAATAGAGAGACTAATTTAGATAAAAATACCAAAAAAATATCGCTTTTTTAAAAAAAATTATCAAATTAAACTGATTTTTGAAAAAATTACGGGATTAAACCAAAAAAACAAAAACACATCTTGTTGGACGCACTTTTTGTCACATCTACTGAAAACACTTCCAATTGGAAGGTTTTCCATAATGGCTCCCCCACCCCCAACAACTATTTCAATAGTCGTTTCACCCCCATCCAACATTAATATTTTTTTCCTATTTAAACCTTAATTTCATTCATTTTGAATTCAATCTCAACTCATAAATCTCTCACATTCTCAAATCTTTCTAAAATTTCTCTCAATTCCCTCTTAATTTCTCACACAATTTTTATGCCTCTCTCAACTCTCTTTTTTTTATTATTAAAATTGTATTAAGGTTTTTTAAAATTAATTTTTATATTAAAATTTATTTAGTATTTATTGAAATTAGTAATGACAAAATATCTAATTCATTTGGACAACAAACACATTTCAATCCATCAATTGCAAATGGTAAGAAATTTATTTAATCTAATTTAATTTAATATTTTCTAGTTCTAAAATTTAATATTTTGTATGTTTTCTTACATAGTCAGAAGATTGGATTTTGGAGACATATATTCATAATCTACCTATAATGCTCTCAACTAGATCTGATTCGTCAGGTCCAAATTTTGGGTGTTACGCTCTATTACAGACTTTAACTTAACTTGTTCGTACAAACTTTAAACTTTACATCTTTTATAACAATGCTATATCGGCTAACTTATAACTTAATGTGTCGTAGATGATTACAGTTATTGTGATAGACTTTACAATTACAGGAACTTACGAGTGAATATCATCACATAATTATATAGTTCTATTCATTTGCTTCTAAATGATACTATTGATAAGGTATGGTTTCACTACTAAGACATATAGATGACTCTCATGGCTTGTTTATGTTATTCTCATTGACACTTGATCACTCCAGCCCAAGCTTTCACTGTATGCATAACAACCATCTCATCATTCCTCAGATATTACCCTGGCATTGTCCCTCTTGGCATAGCCTCTATTCCATTTACTTCTAACATAAAACACAGAGCTAAGTTCGATAGAACTTAGTGAGTAAACCTTAATTTACCTGAGTCTTATTCGAGTACTTTTTATCTATCTCTTTATTTCTTATTCTTCGACTTAACTCTAGCGAATACATCCCTTAGATTCCATTCATTATGCTATAGAGGTCATGCTTTACGCCGAGATCATAACTTGCTATTCATACCATTGATATCTCGCTCACGTTTTTTGTTTTGTCCTTTCATGATTCCTTAACTATTCCTTTTACAGAGAGAATACTCTTGGTTCGCTACATATTTTGGCACACTCTTGCTTCTCTGTTCTTACCTTGTAACTATACGTGGTTAGCCATAACACATCTTACGAAGCTTTTCTTTTAGAGTCCGATGTACACATTATTCCTATAAAGATTGCCATACTTATCATTCTTTCAAAATACCCTATATGTCGTTCTATCAGAATTCGGCATGAGTTCCTTTCTTTTTGTTTAGGTTCCTCCATAGAGGCATTCCCTTTAGATGATTGCCATAGGTACCATTCTTTAGGTAACACCAAGAAGGCATTCCTTTTTAGAGAGAGCCACGAAGGCTTCCAACGACAGTGATCACCACAAAGGCTTCCTTTATTTGAGATCACCATAAAGGCTTCCTTTACAAAGTTTTTCCACAAAAACGTTCTTTTACAAATATTGCCACAAAGACTTGTCCTTTAAGAGGTCCGCCACAAAGGCTTACCTTTCTAAATTTTTCCACAAAGGCGTTCCTTTAACAAAGATACCCACGAAGGCATTTTTTACAGAGATTGTCATAAAGGCGTTCCTTTCATTTAGAACTCACCAGAAAGGCTTTCCTTTCCATTCCTGGTGTTTTAGGTAATAGGGATTTGCCTAGACTCACACTTAGTGAGGTTTGGCCCTCATCGTCTTAGGACACACAGAGAATCCCGTTTGGTTTTTCCATATGATGCCATAGCCCAACCATGGTCTTACATGATAAGGTCCTTTCATTTGCGGTGTCATGACCATTGCCTTTTCCTTTCAAAGATTCGTGTTTAAAATCCTGATGGACCCCTTTAGATGACTCTAGAGATAGACACAAACTCACCATACATGAACCTATCACGCAATGACTCACTCATGAAAAACATATTCATATTTTTCAGACATATAAACACATTTCACTCACTTCATGCAATCCATATGATCTTTTCATATTCATCCATTAATCGTCCATTTCATGTCAGAATCATCACACTTTACTTATCTAGATACAATTCCATTGTTCAATCATTTTTCACCGAAGTTTCTAGAATAAACATCATACACACAGGAGTCTGCTTAGGGACTCACTTGACTTCCACCTATTTCAACTCCAAAGCTCCAAATCTAGTCTCTCATTGAACGATCAACAACAATCACTAATGTAGAACATGGAACTCATTAAGATGCACTCACTTACCCCTTTTTTCTGTTATTCTCTTTCATTGAAAAATTTCCCAAATGAGGTATTATGTTCTTAACCTTACCCAATTTAATAGACTTACTCTTTCACAACATATCATGGAATATCGTAAATCTTACCTTGGCATGAAACATTCATAGGTGAGGATCCAGATCAAGACCTCAACTTCTGTGAAGGAAGGAAGGAAGGAAATGCTCTAGATTTCTTTAGACTTAGACCAAAGAAATACTTCTTGAAGATGGAGGAGGAAAAACTCTCCTCTTGAAATTCTTTGATTATCTAAATATACAACCTTTGTCTTTATGATAATTTGACATGCGTCACAATCCTATTTTATTTGCCATATGGGTGGTTTACAGATGTGAGGAAGTGTTTACTACAATTCATAGTTATATCTATAAATAAATATTTCCGGTTCAAGTCCATCTTTCGTTCCTAACCATCTCTTTAGAATACAACCAACACCTTAACTAGCTAAACTAGGTATACAATGCCTTTTAGCGATATCCCGATTTACTCGAATTTCGATAACACTTTACTAAGTTACGTTCCTAGAGATGTCTCACTTTCTAAGACATTTTCACTCAATATCTCAATGTTAACAGTTCACCTAATCTATCTTCCAAAGTATTATTTGGGTGGATAGATCCACACTGTTGTTTTCCTCTAACTTGTTCGCCTAACAAACACTTCACCAAGGGCATACTCGTATACTTCAATCTCTTGTTTAACTACAACATCAAACTTACTCGAAACCTATTCCGAAATTCTTATTCCTAAAAAGAAACTCATGCACTAAGACTTTGTCGGACGAGATGTTACAATTCTCGCTCACTTAGGAAATTGTCCCCAAAATTTCTAACTTGAAAGATCACTCTTACCGTTAGACGCGTACTATAAGTTGGGTGCTTTCAATTTTTAATTGTCATTACAAAGTTTCTAAACGTTTTACTTACTTCCTTAGGATAGATGTCAAACATTCATTGGAGAATTTGAACCACTCCTTTTCTGGAAAATCTTCTTGAGTAAGTTGTTTCTATTAAATAGGTACTGAAACTCTTCGTAGGTTATTTTGCAAAATCATTCGAAACCCTAACTTTCCTTTGCTAGTTCTTTCTGATATCTTTATTCTCCAATTTCGATTTTTCTTCGAAGGTAACTCTTTTCTTCTTTCGTCTTTTTTGGACTTTTAAACCCACATAATGAGAAAAACCACCATCTGAGGGAGGGACTGTGACTAGGCTATTTGAAACGTCGTTCATAGAACTACTCCATTTATAGAGATGGAGTTATGTGATTGGTCCACCACCCGGGAGGAAATGAATTGTTACCTTGGGGCCCGAGGTCTTCAAAACCCTAACTTTGCTTATGATTTTTGGCTTCTTGATCGATACAGTCCCAGTGACAGTTCTCGGGGTTTCATTTTGCTACTCATCTTGTTGGAGGCTGGATTTCATCTGCCTCTTCATCCATTCTTTTGTAGCGTACTAAACAGTTATGAGATTGCTCTGGGTTAGTTATTGGCTATATCCTGGTAGACATTAGTGGTGTTCTTCATTAACTATTGCGTACACGATGAACGTCCACTACTAGGGTCTTCTAAAGATTTTACTAGGTCAATGTTTAGAGAACTAAAGCTTCTGTTGGTGATGCCCACTTTAGCGTGAGGTCCAGTTGCATGCCTCTTTTCATAAACAAAATTTCTAGCCTTTATTTGAGGAAGGATATTTGAGGAAGGATAAATACATAAGGGTGGTGAGTAAGCTCAGTTCTAGTTTCGGTTTCCCCACCAAATGGTCCCTTCCTAACGAAAGTGTCTGCGACGCATGTCAACCAGAAGATGCTTATGAGGTTGAAAGATAATACTAGAGGCTAAAAGGTGGTCATGTTCTCGATTTGGTGGGGTTGGTTTCGGTCAGAGATGTATTCCAGAATTGTTTAAAGAATCGAAGTCCCAATGGTTATAGCTTGATCATTTCCACTAGTTGAAGAATTGATTCTTCTGTGCCATCTGCCCTTCAAGCCTGGCCCTATAAATCAGATAGTGAATTGGCCCACGTTCTATTAGGGATGCATAAAAGAGCCTCCTTAATACTTTTATAGTATCTGTAAACTACACCTAAGAAATTGGATATGTATGTCTTCAGGTCAAGCTAATTCGCATGTTACTGATGCAAGGTATTTGTCGCATACTCAACTTTAAGACATGGGCATCTCTTCGATTCTTAAGAGATCTCATGGTAAGGGGAAGTCCACTACTGCGCCACTGTATAAATTGACAGTAAGAAAGAGGGCAAGGTTTGTTTAAGGCACTCAGGAACCTAGAAGCAGTGAGTGCCCACCCTCAGTGGTGCATCAATCAAGTAATGAACTTGTTGCAACCATTACTCACTCTCCGTCAATTCCAGTTCCTCCTAGAATTCCTTCAACACCTGAAGGCTTCGCCCCTCGAGCAGACTCCCAAATATAATCTTGATCCTTTGCCCTTATGGATCAAGTTTCAAGATCTTGTCTCTTGAGCACAACCTTTTGGGTGGGGCTTTTCAAGAGGCTAGAAGGCGTTATAAATGTAAACTAGTAGATCTGAAAAGATTCATAAAACCTAGAGAACACGCCTTGGCCGATGTCTATCGGAAGTACCAAGACTCGATGTTATGGATGATTATATCAGAAGGAAAGTTTTAGAAGAAGAGAAGAAGAAATAGATTGAGAATTGAAAAATTTGCCAAGATTTCAAATCAGATCTTTCTGTACAAGCAATTGTTATTTATATGCTAAGCCTATCAGAAACGGACAAAGTCTGTTAAGGACTGTGGTGCCTTTCTCTCTCTCGTGCTCCTGCGCAATTCAAGGGAATTTCTACTAGCTGTTGTTGGGCTGTTACTCCCTCTCGCGGTGTATCCTCACTGTCTCTTGCCACTGCCTCAGTCCCCTCCATAACAGGTCCCCCTCCTGGAAGAACAACCTTGTCCTCAAGGTTGACAGATTCAGATAATGGTAATACATCAATGCGCAATAGTGGTAGGGGCGTGATCTGTTGCATTAGCTAACCTTTGCATGCGTTGAGTTGAGACACGTGAAAAACGGGGTGAATACGAGTGGAATCCGGCAAAATCGAGTTTGTAAGTGACAGGCCCAACACGTTTTAGAATGCAGTAGGGACCAAAGTAGCGTGGGCCAAGTTTACTGTGTTTCCTGAAGCACAAAGACAGTTGTCTATAAGGTTGGAGATATACATAAACCCATACACCTTCTTCAAACTCTAACTCACGGCGGTGTTTATCTGCTTGATTCTTCATTCGACCTTGTCCTTGAACCAAATTGTGCTTCAACACGTGGAGGAGTACATCACGGTCTTTCAAAGCTTGATCGACTTGAGTATTCAAAGCACTACCTTCCAAGTATGAGAGACTAGTGGGGGGATTGCGCCCATATAGTGCACGAAACGGAGTCATACCCGCAGAAGTTTGATAAGCGGTGTTATACCAATACTCAGCCCATCCTAAATATGCTTCCCACTTATTCGGGTCGTCTCCAGCCATAAAACGGAGATACATTTCTAAGCAACGATGCAACGCTTCGGTTTGCCCGTCTGTTTGAGGGTGGTATGCAGAGCTCAAGCATAATTCCGTTCCCTGAAGTTTCGCCATTTCAGTCCACATGTCACTGATAAAAATCCTATCACGATCGTTGACTATTATGCGTGGAATACAGTGAAGCTTCACGACCCCTTGAACCAGAATTTGCACTATCAATTTACTATCATAATGTTGAGGAAGAGCAAAGAAATGTCCATATTTGGTGAGCCGATTGACCACGACCAAAATGGCTTCTTTCCTATTATAATTCGGCAGACCCACAATAAAGTCCAAAGAAATATCTTCAAATACCTGAGTTGGGATGGGAAGAGGCTGCAGAAGACCAGCAGGAACCAAGCTATCGCTTTCATGCGTTGGCAAGTTTGGCATTCGTGAATAAACTATCGAACTGCTTTGCGCATACCGGACCAGTAAAAATTGGTAGCCAAGCGTTGAAATGTCCGAGTAATACCGGCATGTCCTCCAACCACAGAACTGTGAAATTCGCGCAGGAGTAAAGATCGAAGGGTAGCTTCATTAGGTACAAGAATCTTACCTCGAAATAACAGCAACCCATCCCGTTCTGTATAATCTGGATATCCCTCTTGCACAGCTGCTTGAATATTGATTAGAGAGGAATCGTGGGCACTTGCTGCGCGAATGTCCTGTACAATCCTAAAAATTGGATGAGAGAAAGCCATGAGGGAAGCTTTATTTTCACGCGAAAGAGCATCGGCCACATTATTCAGTTTGTCGGGGCGATAACGAATTTCAAAGTCGTATCCGATCAACTTAGACAACCATCTTTGTTGATCCGGAGTTCGAATAATTTGCTAATTTAATTCTCGTAAAGACCGTTTATCCGTGAGAATAATAAATCGATGACCCAACAAATATTGGCACCACTTTTCGACGACTTGAGTGATGGCAAACATCTCCCTGTTGTATGTCGATGCACTTTGCATCCGTGAGCTAAGTTTCTAACTGAAATAGGCGAAAGGTTTACCGTCTTGTGTCAAGACAGCCCCTATTCCTGATCCGGAAGCATCAGTTTCAATTTGAAACTCCTTATCAAACTGCGGTAGACCAAGAATTGGAGGAGAACAGAGATGATGTTTGAGTGTATCCATAGCTTGTTGCGCTGCCGGAGTCCATTCAAAGGCTTATTCCTTGCGTAACAAGTCTGAAATAGGTGAGGCCAAGGAAGCAAATCCCTTAATAAATTTGCGGTAGTAGCCCGCGATGCCCAAGAAACTGCGAACTTTCTTGAGGGTAATGGGGACTGGCCAATTGCGAATAGCAGTGACCTTTGTCAAATCTACAGCGAGATCTTCCCGAGAGACGACATGACCCAAATACTCCACGGATTGCTGGCCAAAAGTGCACTTACTGCACTTAGCAACAAAACCATTCTCACGCAATCTCTGTAAAACCAGTCGAACATGAACTAAGTGTTCCTGCCAATGCTTACTGTAAACAAGAATATCATCCAGAAAAATAAGCACAAATTTGCGAAGGAACAGCCAGAAAGATCATTCATCGTTGCCTGAAAAGTGGAGGGTGCATTGGTCAACCCAAACGGCATTACGAGAATTTCGTAGTGTCCCTCGTGAGTCCGAAACGCTGTCTTGTGAATGTCCTTGGCTTTAACCCGAATCTGATGGTACTCGGCTAACAAGTCCAACTTGGAGAAATATTGGGACGTGCCTAATTCATCAAATAACTCATTTGCCGTGGGAATCGAAAATTTATCTTTGACTATAATTGCGTTCAATGCTCTGTAATCAACGCAAAAACGCCATGTGCAGTATTTTTTTTTTATAAGGAGCACTGGTGAAGAAAGTGGACTGGTACTTTTGCGAATCAGATTATTGTCTAACATGTGTTGGACTTGGTGTTCTATCTCTGCATTCTGAAATTACGGATATCGATAAGGTCGAACGTTGACTGGTTTACTCATGGGCTGCAGATGAATGGCATGGTCAGTGTCGCGAGGAGGTGGAAGTCCTTGCGGTGGCATAAACACAGTTGCAAATTCAGTCAACAATTCTTCCATTTCAGCAAGAACGATGACCGACTCTATTGCTAGTGGTGCCTCCAGATGTAAACAGTAACAAGCTACAAAGGCATTAGTGTCGGACATACGACGAAGGGACTGAAAATTAACCTCGGAAGGAGCTAAACCCGATTCACCCTGCCAGTGATGTTCTGTAGTCCCCAACCGAAACTGAAATTGAAGCTTCACAAAATCCATTGTAGCAGGCCCGAGAGTGGCCATCCAAGCGACTCCTAAAACCATTTCGATGCCTTCCAATGGAAGCACAAAGAAATCAGTGACCAACTGATTATATCAGAAGGAAAGTTTTAGAAGAAGAGAAGAAGAAATAGATTGAGAATTGAAAAATTTGCCAAGATTTCAGATCAGATCTTTCTGTACAAGCAATTGATATCTGTATGCTAAGCCTATCAAAAAAGGACAAAGTCTGTTAAGGACTGTGGTGCCTTTCTCTCTCTTGTGCTCCTGCGCAATTCAAGGGAATTTCTGCAGGCTGTTGTTGGGCTGTTACTCCCCTCTCTAGGTGTATCCTCACTATCTCTTGCCACTGCCTCAGTCCCCTCCATAACACTCGAGCAATATGATGGCTTAAACAAAAATCAACCCGCTTAAAGATAAGATCAACCACTTAGGGAATGAAAAATCGACCTTTGAGGAGAGGCATAAGGCAGAGTTGGAGCAACTGTACCAATCCCAGGGAGAGGATCTCAGAAAATACGAGAAAGATTCCAAGAAAAATCTTATCAAGGCCCTGTCAGAGTGGTAAACAAACTTAATCATGCACGCCCAAGTGGCAATAGGTCCTTTAAACTTGAGCAAGGTAGACTTTAAGTGTCTAAAGGGTGTCTCTATAGATTCACTCAACTTCGATATTTGCAATCCCGAGGCTAAGGAGTGGGAGGCCTTCAAAGAAGATTGGAAGCAATTTGTTGCCTATTCTACCCCCTCTACACCCCCAGTCAAAGATGAGGAAGAGGACTTGGCAGACGCAGGGCAAAACCTTGGAGGATATCCTCGGCCACATGAGGCTTCATTGATCCCGCCAACCAGCCCACTGAAGGAGGAAACAAAGATGCTCTTTATTCTTGTTTTGTACTTTCCTTTTATTATTTCCCTTTTGTAAGACATCCCTTTATGATTGGAATATTCCTTTGTGTTTCCTTTGTTCCTTTATTTCGTTGTTATTCTCATTTTATTAACTGTTAGTTCTACATTAACTTGGTAGTGAAGAAATTTTAACATACTTAAGAGGCTAAGCCAAGCTTGGCGCATTATGCATACAAGGCTTCTTCATCTTTCATCGTCTGAGAATCGGTTAAACCTAGGCTATACTAGCAAACTTGTAACGCCCTCAACCCGATCCAGTTTTACAGATCCATATTTCGAGTGCTACGCTCTATTACAGTCTTTAACTTAACTTGTTTTTAATTAACTTTCAACTTTTACATCTTATATAAGAATGCTATACTGGCTAACTTATACCTTAATGTACCGTAGATGATAACAATCATTGTGATAGACTTTACAATTATAAGGACTTATAAGTGAATATCATCACCTTAATTAAATAGTTTTATCCGTTTGCTTCTAAATTGTACAAGGTCCAGTTTCACTATTGAGACATATAGATGACACGACTTGTTCACATTATACTTGTTAACACTTAATCACGCAACCTAAACTTACATTGCATGCATAACAACCTCAAACGTTGCCCTAGTGGCATCTCTCTTGGCGTAGCCTCTATTCCATTTACTTGTGACATAAAACACAAAGGTAAGCTTGATAAAACTTAGTGGGTAAACTCTCATTTACCTGAGTCTTATTCGAGTACTCTTTTATCTATCTCCTTATTTCTTATTTTTCGACTTAACTCTAGTGGATACATCCCTCGGATTCCATTCATTATGATGTAGAGGTCGTGCTTTACTTCGAGATCATAACTTGCTATTCACATCATCGATACCTCGTTCAAGTTTTCATATTCCTTAACCATTCTTTTTACAGACAGAATACTCTTGGTTCGTCACATATTCTGGAGCACTCTTGCTTCTCTGTTCTTAACTTGTTACTATACATGGTTAGCCATAACACTTCTTACGGAGCTTTTCTTTCAGAGTTCGTTGTGCACATTATTCCTTTAAAGATTGACATACTTAATGTTCTTTCAGAATACCAGATACGTCGTTCCATCAGAATTCACCATGGGTTCCTTTCCTTTCTTTCTGTTCAGGGTCCTCCGCAGAGGCGTTCCATTCAGTTGATTGCCACCTGGGCCGTTCTTTAGGTTACACCACAAAGATGTTCATATATTTGAATCAAAATCCCTGTGTTACTTAATTTCTTTTTATTATTCCCTATGTAAATTGTTTAGTACCAAGTTGTAAAAAAATTTACGTTGAAGCAGGCCTTAGAGTAATTAAGGGACACTTATCTGGCCAGTTGGGAAATATTTGGAGAAGAACCAAATGATTGAGATTCAACTACACGATTCCCTAATTGGAAAACATAATGAGGAGAATTATAAAAATTGATAATGTTTACTGGGTTCTAGAAATCAAGGAGGGAGGAGAGGTATAAAAGGGGGGAAAATCGAAGTTGTTCCTCCCTCCGAACCCTCTCATATGCTCATTCTTATTATCGTTACCTTTCTACCATTTTTTCTCTAGTTTGTTTTACAAGTGATGGAAAAAGGAATAAGGGACCAGTCTGAATGTGCGTGGAATTGAACATTTTAGTTTGAGTAATGGAGATTTTGGCAAGCTACCAATAACGAAAGAGAATGATCGTACGACAAGGGAGAAACTAAGCAAGGGAATGTGGTATTGGCTTTCAGGAATGCTTGTTTGGTGAGTTCCATAACTCAAACCTTCAATTTTTGTCTTGCATGTTTTCAGTGTGGTGATCTAGACTGTGGTTCTTGGATAGTTTTGTTGCATGTCCGACTAACGTCAAGATGTGGCTCAGTTGTGAGATCCTTGCTGTATGATGATGTATGTTGAGTGTTGATTTGCATATGCATGTCTGGTTGTGATCATAAGTTTGTGGTGTTGATAAGATGTTTACTGGGTTAGTTACTACTGATTATGTTGTCTTGTTGAACAGTCCACTGGTCGTAACGTGTTTTAATGATTGTGGTAAAATGTTTGGTATGTTTTGTTTTGTGCCAGTAAATAGTGTGATTAATATGATGTGAGAATCTGTTGAATGTTAAACAAGTGATATCTTGTTAAGAATGATTTGCATGCAGAGCATGGGAGGTATGTGATGTTGGAGAGGAAAGAATAATGGATGTCATGTTGTGCATTTAGTGCCACGTGTTATTTAGCTTTGCAGAGGTTCGGATGGATTGTATGGAGATATATGTGCACAAGTACATGATAACCCTATGAGGGTTCTTCTCAAGTATGAGACTCTGCAGAGTCTAAAGCTTAAAACCTCATGCATGTATGCAAGTCCCATGGTCATGGGCATATGCAAGTTATGACAGTCCGCTGGACTTGTCCTCATGCTTCAAGTTATGATGATTCGTTGGATGTGTCCTCAAGCTTCCGTGTCAAGTAGAAATTGCATGATAACATAATGAGTTGGTCCAGTTTATGAGTAGTAACACCAATTGGCTGATCGTTCAGCCAATCGATTTAGGTGTTACAAACACGATTCCCACTTCTGAAAATTTTACAGTTTAACCCTAGTGTGTCCTCAAGAAAATTGAATTTTTGGTGAGCTCACATAAGACCCGATAATACTTGTATATCGTATTGAATATATGACTTGCTTCAAATTAATCATTAACTTGTATAAATGATTGTGAATGATTGTCATTGCTGTGGCGATGATTGTGATATCTCATAATCCGGATTCGACGATCAGATCAAGTTGGGTAGCAAGATGTTACACAAAGTCCTTATGAATTTTGGATTTATGGCATGCATTAACCTTTCCTTGACAAAAGGAGCAAAATATTATCAACCTTCATACTAAAGAAACATAAAAACCAAATAAATTCTATCTTGGAAGACATGGGATTCTTCAAACAACTTTGAATCGACATATAGAAAAACAAGAACACTTATAAGGAACACACCCTTTTAACCATAAAAACCAAGTAATGTTTTAGAGACCAGAGAATTTACAGTGGAAAACATAAAAACTCAAACAACTGTCATGGATGATTGACTCAAAAATGGAAATGTAGAATTACCTATAATTCCTCCTCAATTCATAAATAAGAGAATAATGCATTTCAACATATTCAAACTCACATCCTCTTATATTGGCAGCAATGCTCACGCTAACCAAATTAAGACTTAATCGTCGAATTCAACCTTTTAATATTCTGCTAAACCACATTACAGTCAAACAATCAAATCAACCATTTAGTAAATTACAGAAAAAAAAAGAAAGAAAAAGGAAATCTTCAAATTTAACATGATGTACTAAAAATCGAAATACCCAAATCCAGTTTCTCATTTTACTTTCAAACAGAAACCCCTTCTAAAACAAAATGTGATCATTGCAAGAACAAAAAACCAAATGAAATTAAACTTGAAAAAAAATTAATTAAAAGCATCCGATATAAATCTAAAAAAAACTTGATTCTAAGAAAACTAAACAACATAAAATGACATAAACCCAGATAGAAAATAGGTCTAAATTTAAATGGCATTCAAAGAAACGAACATGCAACGCAAGAAATCAACACAAAAGAGTAATCCATAGCTAATACAAGAAGAAACTGAAAATCCAAAACAAAACAAAAAAATCTAAGAGAATGTGAAAACCCACCAAGAAAGCTGCGATGAAGGAGAGGAGTGCTAATGGCCAGATACAAAGCAAGCAAGGGAGGCTGCGACTAAGAGGGGCTGTCGGGCTGAGTGAGAGGGTTTTTAACGTGAGAAAGTGGGGAGGGTTGGGCACGGAATCACCCATTCAGTGGGGATGGCACAAAATAGGAATGTTAATTCGACATTTCAGTCAACCAAATATGATTTGGTGGTAGTCCGCTGAATTGGGTTGTAATACATTAATAATGGAAATCAATTAAATATGTTAAAATTTTTAAAGTGATGTAAATGATTTTTTTTTTTTTAAATCGAACTGTAATTAAAAGAATAAATTTCAAGTTTTTTTATACGATAAATATTAATATTGTTATAATTTAAACATATTCGATTCTTTTAAATAAAATAAGAACTAATTTAATAATAAAAAGATTAATTTAATCTACTCCCTCTAAAACAATGACCTCGTAAGTTAAAACTTGCCAACTTCATTGTATTCATAAACAAATATCATGGCAATTTTGGCTATCATAATTTTTCCTATTTCTATATTGCTTGAGAAATAAGATTTTATCTCTAACGAGTTCTCGTTAAACTTGAGTTTCTCATCTAGATTCGAAGATTCGTTCGAAATTTGAAAAAATTTGGACAAAAATATTAAGCTAAAAAATGGGTTTGAGTAAAAAAATTAAACTCGTTTAAAACATGGACCGAGCTCGGATTTGAACATTTAAGACTCAAGTCTGCTCGACTAAGCTCGATTTTAAGTTTATAATACTTTATATTATGTAATCCATAACACATAAAAAATAAATCTATACTAAATATATAATATTACTTCAATGTAAGATGACTATATAAAAAATCAATAAATAAAAAATATATAAACTTATTGAATATAATTAAAATAATATTAATATTTTTTAAAGAAATTTAAAATTAATACAAGCGCGCCTAAAATATATTAGGGTTAGTTTTTTTGCAAATATGGACAAGCTTAGGCAAAATTTTAGATTCATATTCCTGGTCAAGTTGAACTTGAGTAAATATAAAATATGTTAATATTATGCTTAGATTTGACCCGAACCCGACCAAGCCCGCCCCATGAGCACCACTTGTTTTCGATTGTTGAGATGATGCCTGAACTAGGGGTGTTCATAACCGGGTACTTGAAGATTCAGGTACTCGGATTTTCGGGTATTAAAAATGTCGACCGGTGACCCGATCTTTGAATACTGAGTACCCGAAATTTTGGGTACCCGTATTTTCGAGTCACAGTGTACCCGAATTAAATTTGTGTCAATTTTTTTACAAATCATACGATTTTTAGTGATTCAAAATGACAAACTTAAAAATCTAAAGTAGATAATAGCATAATCCAAATATAAAATTTAGAAATTCAAACATAAAATTTATAAATCCAAATTACATAATCCAAAGATAAAACATATAGTCGTGTACTCATCAATCCTCATGGCATGGTGTGATGTCTGAAACTTCGTCTATCTCATCAATGATAATAGTTGGTTGCTCCAAATTCAAATCTTGCATCTCTACAAATAAAACATTTCAAATATACAACAACAATGTATGTTTAGAAATATAAAAAATTTAAATATCTAAACTATATAAATAAATATTAAAAAATAAAAATAATAAATTTTAAAATAATAAAGGTGAAAGCAACGAAAACCATGATAACAAATACTTTTGGCTGAAAATTGAACGAGTGGAGTTGACGGAGATGATTTGCGTGGGAGAACTGAACAAGTGGGATAGTGATTTAGTAATTAGGGTAAAAAATTGAGAATCAGTTTAAGTTTTAACTAAAAAAATGTGAATAATTTAAAAATAAAAAAAATACAAATACACATAGGTAACTTGATTGGGTACCCGTGGAATTTAAAAATTGTAGCCCGGGTCTGACCCGTGAACCTGTAAAAAATAGCAGGTCGAGTACCCGACCTGATTTTTTTTTTAAATAAAAAAATACCTGTTTATTTTTTTACCTGGTCAACAGGTCAAGTATTTTGAGTCGAGTATTTTTGAACACCCCTAACATCAACTTCTCCTTGACATTCATAGGCTCCATGACTGAATTACTGAGACTTTACAAAGATAACATGTTCTTGACTTTGTTACCTTGTAAAATAATAAATTTAGCCCTTAATATTTAAATTTTTTTAATTAATTTGGTTATTATCTTTTAAAAGTATAAAAAATTAAAAAAACAAAAATTTTATGAATATTTTATTAAGTGGATGCCCATCAAGATCAAGATAAGTTTGGATGAACTTTAAATTTTAGTAGTCATTAGAATTAGAGTTCTATTTCATTTATACTTTTTATGTCTTTAAATATAGACCTTGGAGAATCATTGTAACTCACTTAGATTGATCAATAAAATACGCTCCCTCTCTTCTGTTCATTTTCTTTGTTCTTTACTCCTTGTCATTTTATTTTATAATACATTATCAGCACAATTCTCTTTTAAGGAAGTGATTAGTAAAGTGGAAGGGAGCTTATTAAATAAGCAAGAGGTCCCTAGTTCGTGCTACTAAATTTGTTGTATTCTTAGAAGTGAATGCAAACAAAAAGAAAATAAAAGATATATCACGGACCACTAAAAGTGGGAACATAGTGATGAATAAGAGAACAATAAGAGTTCTCAAGATAACTCTTCAAAGAGTAAAAATAACTTATGTTATCAAATATTATTGGCCACATATGTGGCGTATGCCAAAAAAACTTTATTTTTGTTAATATTCTTTGAGGAAGGATATTAGAATGTAGTAATGAATTCTATCATTACATATAGAAAATATTTATTTTATTTGGTACTAAAACAAACCTATATTATTCCAATATTTGGTAATACAAAATTAGTCGAAAGCTCCAGAAGAGCTAATATCTTAATATCTTATGATGGTTAATCCATTTGTTTTAAAATATATTCATAATGGATCTTATATTGAGATTGTGAATGAGAAAAATATTATATTTCATATGAATCAAAAGAGGATTGGGTTATTGATTTATATTTATTATAAATTAAATTGATTGTGACTATCTTTATGATATTCTTTTGATCCCCATAAAGAGGTTGAAGTCAAAATATTTGACTGTGAATGATCTACTTAAATTGTGAAAAAAAAATATGAGCAATAGAATATGGTAATTCTATCTAAAGCTCGTTATGGTTGGATGCACCTGAAGTTACAAGTTTTTAAAACTATGAGTATAACTTTACAATATTCAAAATAAGTTCCCAATTAAAATTACATGGAAAAATATTACTAATGAGAACTTTGCAAGAGAGAATTTATTCAACTTTTCATGATTCAAATGTGCTCATACAGTATAAATATCATGAAAAAAATTTACCTATGGTTGAACAAAAGTTTTTAACCACGAAACCTAACCATTCCCTGAAGAGAATGTAACATTATGTGTTAAATTTGAAAGATATAATCTTTGACATGAATGTAGTAAATTAGACTATAATAATAGTCATGGGGGATGGTCGTGATAATTTTTCTCACCATCGAAAGTGGAAAAATGAAGAAAGTAAGAAAAGACAAAAAATTTCCAATAACTCTTTAAGAAGAGAGACAATTTATGCGTGAAAAAATATTGGTTATGTACTATTGTATACTTAGAAAATAAGATCCACTCTCAAAGTTTGTTATTAATAAATTTTTATTGGATTAAAAATTTACTATTGGAGTTTAATTTGCTTACTTCTTATCGTCAATGCTCAACATAGAACGAAAAAGTTACTCTTGGTGGTTAAACTGATTGTGCAAAACTCTTGTTACAAGGGCTTTAAAGTAATTTAAATTGATCTCATATCTCCTTATGGCTATACCAAACAACGAGTTATTTATTTCACCAGTTTTGCTCCATTCCTTGAAGTGAATGTAACAATACATAACAATTATGAAGATTTTGGACATGTGAATATTTTGACATATTCTTTGAAGAGAATATTGCATATAATTATTTGGAAATTATATTATTTGACTTAATGTCATTATAAACTTCACATTGATTTAGATATTTTCAGTAGTAAATGTCACAATGATACTTATATGTGGATACAAAGTGAAAGAAATGATAGTAAAATTATCAGTTTGCTACAATTTAGTTCAAATTGAAAAGCATGTTAAAGTAAACTAGAAATTTACTGGTACAAATAGATTTACTACTTGGCATGATCAATTAGACTATACTAGATCATATATGATGCAAAAATTGATTGAAAATTCATATGGAAATTGTATAATGGTTTTAAGAAATTTTTAATTGAATGCCTTTGATTAATGGCTAAACCATTACTTATAAGAACTAAACTTTCTCTGTCTACATGGGATTATATTGATTTACGTGTTGTATGCATCAAGGCAATAAATTTTAAATACTCTCCATTACGATGATTTTTGGTCAAGAGCTAAATATTTTTTATCTTTGAATTTTGTATGTGCGTATATGTTCCAATTGCTCCACCACAATGCACAAAGATGAGTGAATCCTCAAAGAAAGTTGGAAATATATATTAATTATGTGTCTCCTTTTATTATGATATATTAAATATATTGGAGATTCAATTATGACATGATTGTGATTACTATTTTGATTTGATAGTTTCACCGACATTAGGGGGAGAGAAATAATAACTTGTAATGAGTTAAGGGGGAGAGTAATTTGAACCAAAAGTTCAACAAGGATAACTCATTAAAGTTCCAAATATGAAAATTTTCATAAAAGGAAAAATCTAGATAGTCATATTGTGAATGTGGGTGCTTTAGAAGAGACCCAAGACATAATTAATAAGTAAAACTTCAGAAGAGATTCAGGTACCTAAAATTGAATATTAAAATAGTGAAAATAAGATATCTCGATAAAGTTATGTCAATTTGAGAAAATGTCTAACCAATAATAAAATTGGTCGACAATGGTTTTGCGTGCAATATTATTTTTGAAATAATGAAATAAAAAGAGTATATTGAATAAATCTCTTAGAAAATATAGATATGTAATAAATTGGCCAAAATAGAAAGACGCAACTCAAATACAATTAAATTCGTGGAGTTTTTGGACCAGCCGTCCAAATATCTAAATGTATAAAGCTAGTGAGGGTACAAATGAAGTAGTTTTGCAAAGGCGAAATAAAAATATGAAGTTTTTTGCTAAGTCTTGGCATTGATTATGAGAAGATATAATATTCTTTTGTGGTGGATGCAATAACCTTTAAATATATTATTAAACTGGCAGTTCATACTTACGTCTCATGGTTGTTGTTACAACCTTTTGTGAATCACTATATAGTAAAGTTTATATTAAAATCCTTAAAGGATTTGGAATGTCAAAAGCATAATGAAATTATCGGGAAATTGTTCATTTATATGAATTGAAATAATTGAACATGTGGTAAATTTGACTTAGTCAATAGTAGTTGAAGGAGGATTATAAAATGATCCAAAATACTTATTTGTATTTTTATAGAAGAATCATGGTTAAAGTTTGCTATGATTATTGTTGCAACTCCTAAAGAGACCAATATATTTTTTCCTAAACTTTCTCTCACTCATGACTTTCAAAAGAATGATGATATAAATGCTTAGAAGATGCATTCAAATAGTTATTTGAAAGACTAGTATTCAAGATTGAATACATAGAATATGAGATATTATGTGATGTTTTTATGAGGGGAGTAAATACGCGTTGCACTCTTTTTCCCTTAACCGAAGTTTTGTCCCATCGAGTTTTTCTGGTAAGGCTTTTAATGAGGCAATATGTTATGCGTATTATAGATATGTGTACTCTTTTTTCTTTAATAGGAAATTTTTTTTTCTCTACAAGATTTTTATCATAGTAAAGGTTTTAACGAGGCACATTATCTACCAATGGACATCCAAGGAGCAGTGTTATGAATATTTTATTAGGTGGATGTCCATTAATATCAAAATAAGTTTGGATGAACTTTAAGTTCTAGTGGACATTAGAATTAGAGTTCTATTTCATTTATACTTTCTATGTCTACAAATATAGACCTTGAAGAAGCATCGTAATTCACTTCGATTGATCAATAAAATATGCTTTCTCTCTTTTGTTCTCTCATTCTCTTTGTTCTTTACTCACTGTCTTTTTATTTTATAATAAAAAATAGTTTTTTTTTATTTTAAATAAAAGATTATAATTAAAAAATTATAACTTTAAAAAATTAAAAATAATATATATTTTTTAATTTTAAAAAAAATATGAAAATAAAAATAAAAAGTCTTTAAAATTAAATAAAAAGTAAAAAATAATTTTACAAAAATAAACAAAAATTTCAAAATTTAATGTTGATTAAATCGGACTAGACCAACTAGTTAGATTGGTAACCAATAGGGGTAACGATCTGGTGAGAGGTAAAAAACGAATTGACTCGCAAATCGGCACAGATTGGTTGAATTGAGCTAAAAATGGTTGAACCAACAGCTGAATCAATTTCGAACTGGTTTGACTAATTGGCTCCGAGGACAACCCCTCTGTCCGGTTCGAAGCAAATAAATTATTAAAAGTCAAAAATAAAAATATTTAAAAAATTATAAAAATTGGTTCAATTGGCAGGTCTTTTTTTTTTTTTTGCTTAGTTCAATCGCTTCATACTAGTTCACGAATTTATCAATTATTAAAATTTTATAACTTTTTTTGACCTCAACTTTTACCTTTTTTTATAAAATTGGTCAATACCTTTTAATAGTATGTATTTTTTTAAAAAAAATTTAAAATTTTTTTTATTTTAAATAAAAAAATTAAAAATTTTAAATATATAATTTTTAAAAAAAATAAAAATAGAAAAAATATCTTTATAATTTAAAATTAAAAATTAAAAATAGAAAAAAATTCCAACATTCATTATTATCTAAACCAGATCAAATCGTTTCGAAAACTACCTATGATATCAATCATGTAACATCCAAAAATTTAGGAGTTAGAATTCTTAGAATGAACAAGAACTAAATCCTAGCATTGTGGATAAAAGCTGGGTAAAATGTGTAGATAACTGAGGTTAAAATTTTATGAATTTGATTCTTTTTATGTCTTTAATTTTTCTACACATGTAGAACCTAAGGTAAATAGTTTATGTATTTGTTTGTGTATGATTTGAGCAAAATGTGGGTATTGGCCCAATGGTCAAGCCTTCCTAATTCTTCTCTCACCAGCCATGCCGCTCACCTTTATTTTTGATGATTTTAGACCAATGGGCTATTTGCCCATTAACCCTCAAATTTTGGAAAAACCACAATGACACCCAAAAATTTGTAAAGCTTAGAAATTCACCTCAATCTCATTCTAATTAGAATTCATATCTTATCTTTCCTCAAAATTCAAATTAGGATAAGAACATTTTTTAACTCCTTATCCTAATTTGAATTTCAAGTCAATCCTTTTAAAAATCTTATATTTTTATATAAAACAAAATTCGAATAGAATTAGAATTTCATATCTTTTTATCTTCTTATCCTAACTGAAAATTCAATTTTCTCCTCTTCAAATCCTAATAGAATTTATCTTCCTTATTCCTATCTATTTCTCTTTTTCTTCATCTTTCTTTTGAAAATATTTTATCTCCAGTGTTGATAATTATTTTTGTTCAAAATTTATTCCCGATTTCAACTCATTTATTCTACCGTTGATTTTCCGTCAATTACATCCTGTATTTTCATAAAAAAATTTGATAAGAATTCTCGTTTCGATTTATTAGAACTCATCAATTTTAGAATTTCGTTGTTTTCGTTAAATATTTCAATCCGTTATCAATCTTTAACGTTTTTGTCAAAACCCCCCTCAATCTTGGAAACCCCTCATTGATCATCCTGTTTTGTCAATTTAAAGGCCAATGTAGGTGTTTGGATCGAGCTTGAACGTGAGGTAGTCGCCTAAGATCTCGAGAAATTAAGGTGGGTGACTTTTAATGAAAAATTGGATCAAAATTCAAAACTGTCCAAGTACACACGGTCCCTCAGACGACCTTGTCCCCTATTTTCCCCTTGTTTCCGTGCTTCACACACGGTCCGATCACATGGCCCTATGACCCCTCCATCTTTTCCCCCTCGTGCACACGCGCAAGAGCTCCGCACACTGCAGAACGCACAACTGTGTGGATCCTTGGCACCCCTTCGCTTCGCACATGGCTTGAGGCCACACACATGGGCTAGACATACAGCGGTGTGGCCCTTGAAACCTGAAAATTGTAGTTTTGCCTTATTTTTACTTATTTTATGCAATTCAGTTATAGATTAGGTTTCTAATGACATCTAGAGAACTAGATTATACAATTAGGTCTCATATTAAGAATAGAACAGATAAATACATGGATGAATGATTTTATGATTTATATGTTTATTATTAATGACATAAATTCATGAACAGTATCATGATTATCTATAAAATATGATTGCTTAGGACTGATTATTTAAATAAGTGAATGATTATACATATATATGCTAAATGATATACATGCCAAATAAATTATTCGCTCATCGATATGTTTTGCTATAAGATGGAATGCTGCACGATCATTGAATGATTGAACTATAAAATTTGATTGTTTTACATATGCATGGGAGGAAAATTATGAAAGGTGGAAGATACGATAATTTATACTGCATATATGTATGCCCGTTGTGTATTCACAGATTAGCAGATTCCAACTACGACTTTTTGTACGAAGTATTCACGATTTTTTGTAACAACTTTTATTTGCGAGGGGTTGTGGATCGTTAACCAAACGGCAGCTTGTTTACACCCATATGAATAAGCAGAGTAAAAATGTAGAAGGGGTTTTGGGGAACTTCCTATTTAGAGAGCTAGTGGTCGAGGGTATGATTTATGAATGCCATATGATATGTTATACGACTGTTATATGAACATACTATGCATTCTCATTAGAAAGTACATGTTGAATCGTCTGAACTGATAAGTGTGCCTTGTGAATGATTTTATGACTTTATACTTGTGTTACTACCATTAAATTCATTTGAATGTTGATTGTTTTGCTCATCTAGAGTAACAGAAATTGAATTATTATATTATTAGGATTTTTATGTAAATATGATTATTATGATTGATATGCATGTTCGAATATTGATTGAATTTATTGTAAAGGGTCTCATTGAGCTTGTCAAGCTTACTCCCCTATTTTCCATCTTTTTAGATAATTCAACGGGCTAAGACGTGGACTCGATATATGGAGGGTCTCAGCTTGTCATGGACTTAAATAAAGAATGCTATTATTATTATTATTGTTGTTGTTGTTGTTGTTGTAATAATTTTTTATGGATTCATGATGTGGGATTTAGGGTTTCACAAATTATTCATTTAGGATGCGTAATACGGGTTATTAGGGAATCTTATATTTAGTTTAATTATTACTTATAAATATTATTAGGGTTATATTGATGCGATTGAGTATAGTTCTTATTTATATAAGTGCCTAATGTGAAACAGGTTCATTTATTTTAAGAGTATGTGTTATAAATTGCCGCTGCTATATTCTTGATAATTTTATTAGAAGATTCACTGGAATAAAACAGGTTCAGAATCGAAAATTTGATTTGAAAAAGATTGAGCCACTTTGGTGGTTAATGTGATCTCTTCTGCTCGAGTCTACCGTCTAGGCTGAGTTGTCGATGTTACAATTTTGGTGAGAGGTAAAAAATTGGTAGACCCTGTGAACTATACTGACTAGTTGAACCAAGTTAAAAAACTAATTTAACAAACAATTGAATTGATTTTTATATATTTTTAGTATCTTTATTTTTTATTTTTAATAATTTATTTTCTTTGAACCAATGGATTGATCATTCTAGGAATCAATTGGTTGGACTAGTTCAATTGATTTTTTATTTCAATTCAACTAGTCTGTACTAATTCACGAGTCAATTAATTTTTTAGCTTATGCTGGACCGATACCTCAATCGTTTCTCACTCCAACTTATTGATCCAATATAGTGTAGATAAAATTAAATTTTGGAATTTTTGTTTATAAGAGTTTTTATTTTTTTTAAATTTAAAATTTTCATTCACCAAAAAAAATTAAAATTTTCATTTTTTATGTTCTTATTTCAAAGAAAAAAATTAACTTTTAAAAAATTTAAAATCTTATAAGTACTTTTAAAGGGTAAGGATCAAATTGACAAAAAAAAATATAAATGTTCAAAGCTAAAAAAATTATTTTACTTTTTACATTGTTAACTTTAACGACAAGATTAAATAAAGAAACCAAAATTTTTAAATAAAAAAAATATAAAAACTTAATATCTCAAAACTAAAATATAAAGATTAAATTTGAAAATTAAAAAAAGTATAAAAACATTTCACATATTTAAACTTATTTAATCATATGACACTAGTAATTCTACTTTTGCAAGTTGAATGTGTGGCAGCTTACTACAAAGTTGAATGGCAAGTGCAATATGACTAAAAACAATTCAGTCCAATATTTATTTGGTGAATATAATTGGAAAGTCCTGTATTATAATAACAATCAATTCCTCTAAATAGTTTAAATATGACTAAGATTTTTATACTCTTTTAAAATTTAAAAGTTTAAATTTACTACAAGTTTTTACATTCTTTTAAAATTTAAAATTTCATTTTATTTTAATTGTCACGTTTAATTGTTGTTTAGGGTAAGAAATTTTAACGATGGAATAATCATTTCGTAACAAAACAATAACATAAATATTTAAATGTAATATTTCAAATATAATTTATTAAAATATAACTTGAGGAAAATAAAAGTTATTGTTTTGATAGTTTACCCTTCTACTTTGTAGTAGTAGGCTATTAGACATTTATTCCCATCGCTTGGAGATCTTAGTCATCAGTCCTTTCTCGGTGTGCAGGACAACCGATACTGCCGGAACAACCGAAATTTCTTCCATTACATCAATACGATAATTGCAAATTAGAGCAGATGCCATAGCTTTCATCTGAATAAATGATGTTTCCTTCCCCAAACATATCCTTGGCCCTGCACCAAAAGATAAGAACTTGTATGATGACTCATGTTTGATCTCTCCTCTCTCATTAATCCATCTCTCAGGCTTGAATTCATAGCAATCTTCTCCCCATATTGACTTCATTCTTCCCATTGAATACACACTAAACAAGATTTTCGTCTTTGGATGAACTACATGCCCGCTTGGAAGCATGTCTGGTTTGACAGGTTCCTTGTGATTGAAAGGGACTGGTGGATACAACCTTAATGCCTCACACAATGCTCCATGGAGATAAACCAAATTCTTTACCTCATTGACATTGAATAGTCGCGTTCTTTTGGTTTCACCTATAGGTATTTTTGATTCAAGTTCTTCTATGATCTTGTTTTCCACTATTGGATGCTTGGAAACCAGCCAAGTGAACCAAGTAATAGCAGTGCTCGTCGTGTCCTTCGCAGCAATTATCATATTCAGAGCGGTGTCTCTCAAGAACTTATCATCACATTTCAAACCTGTTGATTCCTCTTCAGTTATGTATGATGTTAAGAGATCCACACCATCTACTGATGCCAACTCTTGGTTCAGCTTGTTCACTTCTTTTCTTTTCTGACATATATATTCAGCTATTACATCATCAAGAACTTTCCATGCCTTCTTGTGTTTCCCTTCTTGTCCTATGTTCAACCAGTTCTGCAACTTAGTGAAGCTTCGTGGTCTAACATCCCGATAAAATATTGCTTGCTCGATATCTCCCACGGCCTTGGAGAAAAGAACTTGAGGGAGTTCAAAGGAGAGGCAACTTGGATCATAGCCGGTAACCAAGATGCATGCAGAATCAAACGTGAACCTTCGGAAAATGTCTTCTAAGTTGATGACCAAGCCATGTTTAGCAGCATGGTCAATGATGGGCATCAGCCCCTTTTCCACCTTGTCTCGGATTGTCCTCAACAAGAATTGGTGGAAAAGGTGATGTCTCATGAATCCTTGAGCTACTATCCGCTGGTTTTTCCGCAAATCCATGTCGGAGTTGAAAATCCCGTCTCCTAAGACATCAAACATCTGCTTGAATTCAGGCCCTTTGGGGAAGTTGTCAAAGTTGGAACTTATAACGTAGTGAGCATTGGCAGGGTCACATGTCATCACCCAGTTTATCTTAGCAAACCAAGGGCCTTCCAAAATAAAAGTGCCCTTGCAGCTTTCTAGTGTCTCAGTACACCAGTCGTGGAACCGATGAACGTTGAGGAGAAGCTCAACAATGCCAGGAGAACTCTTTGGGCACCCATTTTTATTTCTCATCAAGCGGTATAGAAACAGAAGGGAAATCAGAGCCAGGAAGAAAACTTGAAGAAAACTCTGTAATGCCATGAAATTGATATCGCCAAGTTCAGGTAAATTCCTTGTTCTTCTTAATTCAATTTATTCAGTGAACTTTTCCATCATTAGTTACTCACCGTCCCAACCATCTGATCTCTTGTTTAAACGCAATAAACAAATTAGATATGTAGGGCAGTTGGATCCATTAACCGAGAGAAAAACAAATATTCTTAAGGAATTTTTGTTTGTTTTTGTTTTAAATAGACCTCTAACCTAAAAGTTAATGGACACTTTAAAATTTTTTATAAAGCTTTATACCCTATATCATGGTGTACGTCACTATTTGAAAGAATAGAGTCAGAAATAAATATTAGAGATGGCTGTATGAACTTTTTAATTTAAAACATTTATATGTTAAAGAATGAATATTCTAACTTATGAAATGCTAAATTAATTAAATAAAATTACAAATGATGTTTATTTTATTATTATTTTAATTAATTATGATATAGAAAAAGTTAATTAAATCAAACACCGACCCGACCCAAGATATTTGAACGGTAAATAGAATGCAAGTTCAAAACCACAATTACTCAAAATCCAAATTAGATTCTAATTTTTATTTAATATATAATTAATTTTAATTTTCTAATAAAAAATAAATATTTTATATTTAAAATAGTGAAAAGAATTTAAAAGTCTTTGAAAAATTATTGCTTTTTAGAAATATTTAGGAAAAAACCTTAAAATTTTATCACATAATATTCAAAATCTATAAAACAAAACTCATTTTATCAAAATAAGTCTAAAAAATTAATATGGAAAAATTGGGAACCAAACTGAATTATGATGGATAGTTCAAAAAATTTTAAAAACTCGATCGAATTGATATCACCCCTATTATTAGTAATCGTATTATCAGTTACCAATGTTTTTTTAAATCAAATTGATCATGCTATAATTTTGATTAAAAATTATTAAAAATTCAAAAAAATTAAAAAAACCTAGGTCAATAAATTTTGAGTCAATTCAATTGAGATTTTTAGTTAGAGATAAATTTTAGCCAATTTCTCAAGTGAATATTCAGTTCTCACCAGAATGAAATGAGTTGATTTTGTTAACTTATCAAATATCACCCAAATTACATCTTTCTTTTTTTACTTTAGCGGCAATCCCGATATGAAGCCATAGTGATTCATTCATTTCCATTCAAGAATAATTACAGTAATCTCCTTTTTCATGCTCGACCACTAATACAATGATTTCAATTCATTATACATTTTGTTACCACCTGGAAGAATTGTATAAGTATTATTTTGGGCTTGTGAAGAATATCTTGCTTCAATTTTGAATTCTTCAATACACACAAATGATTTCGGAAGTACAAACTCACGTTATCACCTATGCTGAAATCATTGGTTTGATTGTTTTCAACAAGCTTTCGTTTTGTTTGTAATTCAATGAAGAAATATGGGTTTAGCTCTTAACTCAGCTAAGATATAGCCATCTCGCTCCAGAGTTATTCATTGCTTTTAAAGCGAACATAGATTTTCGACTTAGAGCATCGACCACAACATTTGTTTTTTTGGGATGATAGTCAATGATCAAATCGTAGTCTTTAAGTAACTCAAGCCACCTGGGCTATCTTAAATCCAATTCTCTTCATATTAGCTAGTACTTTAAACTTTTATGATCGGTGAAAATGTGATATTTTTTTCCGTACAAGTAGTGTTTCCATATCTTTAGAGCAAAAACTACAAATACAAGTTCCATGTCATGAGTACGATAATTCTTCTCATGTGGCTTAAGTTTTCGGGAAGCATAAACAATCATTTTCCCTTCTTGCATCAATGCACAACCTAAACCGTTTAGTGATGCATCACTGAACACAACAAATTGTTTTCCCTACTTGTACAAACCCTACTTATGAACCCGTATGTGTGGGTTAGCCAAACTAAGCTTGTTAATGTACATGAGAATAATGTATATGTAAAATTGTTTTAGTCTGCACAAATTAATTGTATACGTGAAATTGATGTGAATAAATGCATGATTACATGCCATTAAATGTTAGTATATGATATTGAATGTGCTTGACAAGCATAGCATCGATTGATGATAAAAAACCATGATATGCTAAGTATATGTGAATAATACATGAAATTGGGTATGGAGGACGGAAGACTTTCGTAGAAGACAGTGGCAATTTAAGTCCACATTGAAAGTCAATATTTCACGAAGTACGCGGCAATGTCATCAAAACCGGATAAGCTGAGATGGTAATTTAAATATCTATCAAAATTGAGTAGATCAAGATGGTAATTTATTGTAATAAAAAACCATAAAAAATATGCAACCGAGATGGTAAGTGTAACACCCTATACCCGGCCCGATTGCTGAGCCCGAATACTAGGATGCCACATCGCCGTCTCACTTCATGCTAACCTCATTTATGTTTTATTTCACATGCAAATTTTTTTTTTTAAGAGAAAAACCAAAGAAGTAAATGTGAACTGTGCACCAGGTAAGGTCCCAAGAAAGGGACATGAGTCAAATTTGACTGCTTAAAAACCAATTCTCTCCTAGCTAGATCCAATCCTACACATGCACCTTCTCATTACCACACTTCTCACAGATATCGAAAAATCAATTTAATGTTAAATAATTCCATCTTACATCGATTTATCAACTATCAAACATTTATCATATAAAACAAACCTTAAAATGTCTCAAATATCATATTTTCAAGTCTATAATAGCATGCAAATAGATAAAGGAACATAACAAAAACCAATATAAATCCATAATATTACCTAACACATTACCTTAGGTTCCCAAAACATAAATAACTTATAAACCTACAAATAAAAGTAAAAGGTTGACTTGGCTTGGATCACCCTCGATACCACACTGCTCACACTGGCACTAAATATCTACAATGATAAAAAAGAGAGTGGGTGAGCTTAACAAGCTCAGTGAGTGCCTAGAAAAACCACTACATAAACAATCATCATGCATCAACCCAACAATCAAACAACATATTAATAGCATCTTTCTTGTGTTTATTTACACATATTTTCAGCATATTTTATTCACATACAAGCATATTCATATATTCATATAATCACAATCAAACACAATTTATGATAATTTGACTGTTGAGACTATGAAATATATAATGAGCTCTATCATCACACATTGGATATGCGGATCTCCAACACACTAACACTGGACTCATAGAGTCAAAACATATCCCATAAGTGAAGCATATAGTTAACACTCTCCAACACACCAAACATATCTCGTTGAATGGAGCATAGCTCACATTCCCTTATCTCTCCAACATGTCCCTGGGCCTCAGCACCCCATATATAACACAAGTGTGAGTACTCACAATCATATGTCATGCCAACTATATCCAAAGGTCTCATAAGATAACAAAGCCAAAATATTCACATTATTATTATTACATATTTTTATCATATATTCACTGCATATTCACTTTATTATCACAATATAATCAATCACATGACATGAAGAACATACTCACATATTTTTTGTCACATGGCATGAAGAACATACCCACATATTTGTTGTTACACGGCATGAAGAACATACCCACATATTCATTTTCACAGCAGTCGCCATAAGCTTATAACATATGTCACAACATCTCATGTTTGTTCACAATATCACATCTTAATTCTTTAAGCACAAATCACATTAATATTTAATCATAAATCACATTAATATTTGAGCACAAATCATAATAATATTTACGCATAAATCACATTAATAATTAAGCACAAATCATATTAATATTTAAGCATAAATCACATTAATACTTAAGCAAAAATCATATTAATATTTAAGTATAAATCACATTAACACTTAAGCACAAATAATCATCTTTAATAACATATAATCACATTTAATCATATTAATATTTAAGCATGGATATAAGAACACTTACACTCGAAATTTAGAGTAGGGGTTTAGGTTATCTCTAAATTCCCAACTACACAATGGATCGTCTACGAGTAGCGATTCCAAAACACTCACAAAAAATATGCTTTTGACAAAAACCCAAAAACTCAAATAAGCTTTTCTTTGCCTTTTTCTTTACGTTGAATGTTCTATCAACTCCAATGCTTCAACAAGACGAATCACACAAATACACAATCAACAATCAATCAATAACTTATCTTAAATAGTAAAAAAATAGCTTAAGCTATGTTCTCTTAAACCGAAATCTTAAACCTAGTAACTTTAAACTCTAATATCTCGGTCTACACTTAATCTTTTCGCTTGAAATGAATTTTTTTCATCTACTTATTTATCCACGACTGATTCTCAACCTTTAAACCACACAATACTACACGTTTTAAAATATCAAATATTGTCGACACACAATGGCTATAATAACAAAAATTCATTAAAACTCGAGAAATACTTAAAAAAACTTCAAAGTAACTTTAGAAACCTTCTAATCACGTTAAAACAAGTTGAAAAACACTTCAATATCAAGTTTTTATACTTAAACCTGAATTTCACGATTGAAGACCATATTTTCAACTTTTATTCAAAAATTGCGTTTTAATGGCTAAAAGCTTAGTTTAAAGGACTAAATATCATTTAAAACTAATAGGAAAACGATTGGTTACCTTTTCTTGAAGAAAAACGAGTTTTGACATAAATCCAAAAACACCCACGTTCGGAGAAGATGATGAAGAAGATGAAGGTGATAAAGGTTTTTAGGTGTTTTTCTTGGTTTTTTTAGGCATCTAACGTTTTAGGATTATTAGAATTCAAACGATATTAGGAGTTAGAAGTATAAATCAATTGGGAGAGATGAAAGAGTAAGGGATGACAACCACAAATACTTGGGGTTTTTAACGTGAAAAAGTGCTTTTTATGTTGATGTTTAAAGTTTGATTAAATTGCTTCACAAAAACTTGTAACTCCCTTTACCCGACCTAGAAGATATGGTAGAATTTAAAAGGTCACAATTGTAATTTCACCCTCAAGAAACCATTTGAAATAGATATATAATTTAATTTAATTTAAAATAACATTAAAATAAAACAATTTCCATTTTCATTAAGAATCTAAAAAGTATAATCAAAATACCCAAAATCCCAAGTTCAATTTAAATCACAATACCAAGTATTTGATAACCAAAATAATTCGAATAATAACATAATAATATAAAAACATGAGATCCTTCGAGTGCCAAGTCGCCTAAGTCCGAATAAATCTATAAGAGAAACTGAGGGAGAATGAGCTAAAGAGACTAGTGTGTCTCTAAAGTGCAAGCAATCACAAACACAGAATCACAGTAATTTCACAAAACATTTTAAAATAAACATACAGTGTATCACAACACAAATGCAATAAAGTCACAAGTACAATAAAATGTACCCAATCCGCCAGCACACCAACACAGTAGAGAGGTTCCCCAAAACCCCTCCCCATCCAATCGTCAACAATTAGAGTGGTTTTACTATCAATCGTTCGAAAGGGTGATTACCACGACTTCCACCATACATCCCAACCCATGAACACACAATGATATGATAACACATATATCTCAGTCGCAGATATTTCATCAGAATACACTAATAGGTTATAATTATATACACTTTGTTGTGATTAATTCCTTCATATTTTAATCATATTTTGAGCTTAATTGTGAAAATAATGTTTGCTTTTATTTAGGAGGTGAAATATGGAAGCAATAATGAAAATTAGCTCAAGTGCATGATTTTAGCTTCCCATGTGAAAATCAAGACTTTTGGAGAAAAGTAGAACTGGACAGAAGGTCATCTTTGATAAGGCGTGAACGCCTTGTGACTGACACATGACTAATATTTGATGTGAAGAATCCGAATTTTTGGAGTCAAATCCGTCATTGAGCTTACATTTATGATTAGTTTTTGTCATTTTGGAAGCATTTGACCAAGAATCAATCTCTTATGTCAATTAGGATTTTATTTATTTTGATTTTCCTATATTTTAGCTTTCCGTTATTGGATTTAGACTTAATTAAAGGAGATTAACCTTTTTTGTAGGATTTGGCTCTCTATATAAAAAGCCTTTTAGTACCTTTAGAAGATCATCCCATCTTTTACAGCACAACTCCTTCTTCATCTCTTGTAGTTTCATTCCACCATGTATGGCTAAGGTTTTATTTCTGATTCAAGGGTGAAGCAATTCTACTGTAATTTTGTGAGGCTTGTGCTAAACTAGTATTTCTCCTTTAATCTGAGTAACTTTATTTCTTGTTCTTATTTCTATGAATCTTTGGTATTGATTAGATTGACGCCTTAATTCGATATTGAATTTTCTATTGCTATCCATGAGTTTGTGATCCGTGATTATCGTAAACGATTGGCACAAGTAGCAAAAGGGCAAGTCTCATGTTTTATGTTTGTTACGGTTTTTCCTAACTCCACATCACGCATGATAGTCTTTAGGGAAATAAAGGTATGAAATCAATTTAATTGTAGCTATCTTAATTGATTGGTTTTGTTTCAATCGTTCTCACAATTCTTAATGCTATCGTTGGATTTAATATGGAACGCTATTGTAACACCCAAAAACCCAAAACCATCTCCGGTCCAAGGTCTCAGGGTTTACAGAACTTTTCGAGTCTTTTTTTTTATTTTTTTACATACAATTCAATCACAACTTATACAGTTATAATTTGTAGCTTAGAATACTAACTACATTTAATTTTACACATTCCTTTACAACCTTTCAATCAATAAATAATCAAATTCAATCACGCAAGAGCTTAGGAATCATGTACAAATATTTTCCATTAGGGACCACATGGTCCTGTATCTTAAACACACAGTTCTCACCTTTAGCTAACTAAACTATAACCAAACATACTTATCATTACATCACAGAAGGAATCAATATTCATTTCGCAAATCATGACATCCATATTCCATGTCAACCATAATATCACAATATCATCCGAGCTACATCAATCCTTCTTACTATCATTGTATAGTACTTAAACCCAACACCATCGTCGGTTAGGGTTTTGAGATCACCAACATTCATGCCTCAAATAGTTACCTATTCAAATCTTATTTTAACATCTTTCTTCATTTATTAAAATACATATACATTTATAATTCATTATTCTTACTTTGCTTATTAACTCAATAAGGGTAAAAATGTCATTTCCACAATTCTAGGAGACTTTTTCGGTACCTGTTGGACAAATATCGGTAGTTGTCAAGTCAGTAAACAATGTAGGAAACAGTGCAAACTTCTACCGATACCTATGATAGTTCTACCGATACAAGTAAACCTTCTACCAAAACAAATCATGCTTTTACCAGCACTAAAAACTCTAGAGAGATAAAATGTCCTACCCTGTAACTTCTACCGATACAAGTACTTAAACTTCGATACTCTTATGGGCAAAACTACCGGTACTTATTATGCAACTACCGATACAACTCAAGTCAGTGAATAACCGCTTCCTGCACTTTACTTCTATCGATACATGTAGGGGTTGTACCGAAACAAGTATGCAAAATTCATTTATTCACACAAGTCCTCAAGTTTATCAATCATCATTCAATACAAAACTCTTATTCAAATTCTCATCTTGCAAAATCTATACATGACAATACTTGTTTCATCACATAACACAAAACACAATCAATCAACATAAGGATTCTTAAATTCACAGGTCAACTCATTACTAAACACATTTGCTTGTTTAAAACATCAAGCAAGCATGCAAGTTTAGTTCAACAAAGAAACTAGCAAATCTAAAATCAAGCATTTCAAAGGTACCATCATCCTAGTACATGCCATATAACCAAGTGATGTAAATACTACAGAATGAGCTCCCAAGATAGTGTGATTTCTTCGAGATGATCTGATCTTCAAACAGTAAACAATCTACAAAACAACAATAACATCTTTGGTAAGCTTCAAAGCTTAGTAAGTTCGAAGAGTTTAAAGAGTTACCAATCATATGCATAAAGCAATTATATCTCAGCCGAGCTAGGATGAACTGTTGCTTCCTCAAGCCATATTTGGTGTTCCAACTTTCCTGTCTATAACTTTTCTATTACCATTCTCGATACTGCTCACACGAGCTGTCGAGGACTCGTAACGTATGTGGTACCCCAACCATCAATACAGTGCCCGTCTGTACTATAAATTGTTCCCTAATGATGCTGCTCACACGAGCTGTCTAGAGTATGCGTAAAGCATAGTCCCAACCATCGTAGGGCCTATAATCCATTTAGGATACATATCTCTTTCCTGAGTCACGATGCTGCTCACACAAGCTGTTGAGGACTCGCAACATATGCGGTACCTCAGCCATCGATATGATATTTGTGCATATAATTATTCCCTAACGATGCTGCTCACACGAGCTGTCGAGAATATGCGCTTATGCATAAATCTCAACCATCGTAGGGCATGTAATCCATTCTTGGATTCTTTTCTCATTTCCCGACTCACGATACTACTCACACGAGCTATCGAGGACTCGCAACATGTGGTACCTCAGCCATCGCGTTGGTTTCAAATCATCTATTCAAAGTCTGATATCTCTTTCGTTCATTTCTTTTTCATTTTTCACAATTTCACGCACCATAACCTGTTCTATAAAAATCATAAAGAATACAAATAATATACTAGTTAGATGTAAATTTAACGTTACGAACTTACTGGACGAGATTGTAGTTAAAGTGATCTTCAGGGGTAAATTCGTAATTTTTCTTTTTCACGATCGGGACACGATCTTGATCTATTAAAATAATTTCACTCAATTATTTAAATAAATATAAATTTTGAATCATTTTATGCAAATAAGCCTTTTTGATATTTTTACAAAATTACCCTTAACTTTTCACTTTTATTCAATTTAGTCATTTAGCTTAAAACTTGCAAATTAACCATTTTATTTTAAATTTTTAGTTGGCAGAATATTCATGTGTCTTTCAACAGCCCACTTTTTCATTATTTTACCTTAAATCCTTGCAAATCAAACACTTTAACAATTTAGTCCTTAAACATTAATTATCAAAATTCACTTTACAAAATAATTAAATCCAACAGCCAAGCTTAATAAACTTCAATAAATTTTCAAGAAACAACACATTCATCAATGAAAAATTTTATAACATTTAACAGATTCACATATTAGTCCCCGAGTTAGTTAGATTAAGCTAATACAAACTCAAAAACATAAAAATTACTAAAAACGAGCAAGATTTACATACCAAACCCATGAACTAAAGTTGGTCGAAGCTCCCTCTCATGGTGTTTAGGGGTTTTCGATTCTAAAATAGGTGGAAGAAGATGATTTCTTCCAATTTTTATTATGTTTTTATGTTTATAATTGCCCTTTTAACTTAATTACATTTTCACCCTCATTTAATTCATTCAACTTCAACCAATTTAAAGGCTAAGACCGTTTACTAAACTTCCAAAAGGTATAATTACCCTTTAAGGACCTCTCTAGGTCATTCCTTTACAAAATAACATGTTTAATAAATGATTTCTATATTTTATAGCCTTTATAATCTAGTACTTTTTACTTAATTAATTGTCTATACGATAAAATTTCATAACCAAATTTTAATACGATACTAATAACCTTAAAAATATTAAATAAATAATATTTACAATCTAACACATAGAAGTTGTGGCCTTGAAACCACAATTTCTGATCACACTAAAAATAAACTAATTAATAAATCCTCATTTTATTAGGATTTAATTGGAATTTATAAAAAACTAAAGAGTTTCACATCATTTCTATTTTAGGCAATTTAAAAAGGATCTAATTTCATAATTGGTCCCTCAATTATATTAAATTCCAATTAAACAAACCTGTTTACAATTTAGACTTAAACTAAAAAGGACTAAATGAATAAATAACCCAAAAAGTTAGTGGAAGGTAATCATATCCTCCACAACTTGGATTGTTGACCATGGTGTAGTTACCATTTTGGTCCCTGATATTTTTTATCAATAGCAATCGACTTTTACCCCTATTACAATTTACTCCTTTTCCTTTAATTAAGCAATTAATCATCAAAATTATCCAACCAAACTTCAATTCACATATAATAAGACTCTATAAATATTTAATAAAAATATTTACGGCCCTTAATTTAAAAAACGAGGTCCCAATACCTCATTTTCTAAAACCACTTTACTTTTGAACCAAATCACTTATACTAACTTTTAATTCGATAATTAAAATTATTCAATTCAAAATTTCATATAAAATTATTATCGACTTATTTAATTTAAACACTCATTGTAAAAATTTTCTCGTCGGGTTTGGGGTCCCGAAGTCACTTGTCACCATTGAAAAATGGGCTGTTACAACTATCGCGTCCAGTTATTTAATGCTAAGTTTTGATTTGAATGCTTGTTACAATCGAATAAGTAGAAAAATCATTTATAAAAGGGGAACTAAACTTGTTGCAACTTTTTCGAATAAGTGACTAACTACTTGGATATTGGAAATCGATCTTTAAGCCTATGATCAAAATTATGGTCGGATGAAAAACACACCTTTGAATCGGAAATTCGATAAGAATTTATTTCCATTATTTTTATTTTCATTTTTTAATTATTTTCTTTAATTTTAGTTTGATAAACCAAAACCCCAATTTTAATTTTATTGTTTAAAATGTTGAGATTCTAATTTCACTCTCTTGGGATTTGACCTAATCTCACTATTCCTATAAGTTAGTTTAGTAAAATTAGTTTTTTATTTCGCAGGACTTCGACTACCCTGCCAAAATTGGCACCATTGTTGGGGAGCTTGATTGGCCTGTAACGTCACAACAATTGTGCAAGCGGACACACGTCGATGCAAGTATAATTGATAGATTGGTTTTATGGGATATCAATCCCAGGAGGAATGAATTCTTGATGTTTAAACTATCGAAGCAACTAAAGCTAAGATTAGGGAAAATGCTAGTAAGGATGTCAGAGCAATTAAATCAGAACTGCACAGTTAAAATAGTCAAAGTCGTCAATGTAATTATAAAAGTTAATTGTTAGAGCAACTGAAAGTAAATCAAATAGTTGTTGAAGTTTGGAATATTTAAATGTATAAAAGTAAAAGCGTGATCAAGTGTAAATGATTGGAGTGGGTCATTGATTTCACTAAGTAGCAATGCTAGATGTGACGACAAGGTATAGTGTAGATGAATTGTCGCTGCACTAAGGTTCCAATGAAATCACACCAATAACAACTCTTCGTTTAATCAAGACTCAAGCACTCACAATTGCCACACCTCCCAATGCTGGCAACGCTTAACACTTAAGAACAAGTGACAGAATCCCTTCTAGTCTCAAATAGCTCTCACTGACTTGCTTGTTAATCTAACTTGTCATCGTACCACCTAGTGTCGGTAGACTGCAATTACACTCTTGTGGTCAAATAGTTAAATCCAAGAATAAGCAGATGAGAAGAATTAAGTTTGGATCAAAGAAATCTAACATTGAAAGATATTCTCATATATAATCAAATGTCAATAGAATTCATCAGCATTAAAAGAGGAATTAACAAATAAATTGAAGCATACTATCCTTAGGCTACTAGGATTATTTCTTAACTACTCCTCCTATATCACACCAAGCACTTCTCGTCAGAAGTTGTTGCTCGCCTAATCGATCAACTCACCGGACTCCAGCATAAAGCTTTAAAAACTCAAAGTATTTGCAGAATAAATTCTTTCACCTTTTGATATCCTTCTTTTTCTTCTTTCCTCTATTTATAGGCTTCAAGAATTGTTGATCTCATTTCCTTTCAGATCTAACTCCTTTTGCTGCTGTCAAAGTTTGTTAAAATCCAGCTGTGCATTCACGCAGATCTGGTGTGTTCTTCATAAATTTGCAGGTTGTCGCGACATTGCTGGGCGCAATCTGGAACCTTTAATTGTGGTGACAACATGTTCTTCCCCTGCACTGATGCTTCCAGGTGTGTTTGCAGCGTGAATTCACCCATACAAAGTAAAGGTTTCTATGTAGTTGCATCTTTGGCCGCAATTCCAAGCTAACTTGTGGCTCCATCTTTAAATTCTTCCTAGCATCGATCTTCTGAGATGGGTCCCTACGCTGACAATTGTGAACATATTCTGCATACGCCGACATTAGTGCATAGAAGAGATAAAATAACGAGAATTTAAGCCAAAAAACAATGAGTTAGAGAATATAAATACTAAGTATGAAATGCATATCATGCATGCTAAATATGCTACAAAAGAGATAATTAATACACGAATTTAGGGAAAAAATAGGTGTCATTTCTAATGCTATCACACCCCTAAACTTGAGTTTTTACTTGTCCTCAAGTAAATAAAAATTAGCAAACTTCACAAGCAAACATGTCACCGTAATCATTATTCTAACAACTTAAATTATCTGGAATTCTAATATATAAATTGCATTCACATGATAGAATAATGCGCCGAAAATTTATAAACATGAATAATTAAAACTGCAACTTCACCAATGTTAGTATCATGCTTTGAATCTTAACCCTTCCTTAACCAATACAACATTTATGGAAATATATTTATTTTCTTTTCTCTTTTCTCTTTTCTTCTTCTTTCTTTTCTCTTTTCTTTCTGTGATTTTTTATAAGTGATTGAGAGATGTTACTGCATTACTCTACCTTTGTTCCTGGGTAGTAACAATAGGGTGTAACAAACCTCCAGAAGGTATGTAATTGCATCGACACACACTCTTGCAATGATAGCCTTTGGCTAAATGATTTTTCTAACTCATGCAACGGAGTGTTCTCCCTTGACAAGTCACAATGCACTCACATTGGAATGTCTTTTATTAGTACAAGTCGTTACAATTGGTATGTTAGTTCAAGATTCAAGTGTTGATACTATCCATTCATTACTAAAGCAATTCCAATCATTCATCCAAAAATAGAAGGTTCAATATTCATTTATATTCACCCAATTCACATATTAGGATTCCAAACAATTCAAGATTTACGCATAAAAATAAAAATTGTGGTCATATTTTTGTTGAAAGTTTGCATACTTTCATTGAACTAAAGAAAAAAGTAATTTTCAAATATGTGGGTGCAATCGCATTTTCATTTCACACAAGATCCTCCCAAACTTAATGTTTGCATTGTCCCTCATGCATTGACAATAATATATAGATAAGAATGGAAATGCAACTACAATGCAGATAAACTAACAGGAAAAATGTAGTGACAAATAACAATGCAATGACAATGAAATGCATGCAATTACTTACTGAAAAGTAAACTAACTCATTATTCAGCAGCTGATGTAGTGGCTACCTTGGCTTTCTTCTTCTTTTTCTTTGGGCGCTCGCCTTCCTCTTTGCGCTTCTTTTTCTTATCCTTGTGCTTTCTCTTTTTTTCCTTTGAATCAACCGAAGCAGCAGATTGCTCCTTCACAATCGGTTGGGTGGCGGCCTCATCGATAGTTACATCTGATAGATGGACTTCAACAAGCGGTGCCACATATGGCACAATGGCTAGAGGATTAAGATCCTCTACGCTGCTGGTAATTGCCTTAGCCTGGCTCGCTTCAAGTGGGCCACGTCTTCACTGGATTCCCTTACACTTGTGTGTGCTGACAATTTCTGCCTCAAAATTTTTCGGGGCATCGGCCTTCTTCTCTTCCTTGTCTTCTTTAAGGTCCTTTTCATCAGGTTTCCCTTCCTTTCCTTCATTCTCTTTCTCATTTCCTTCTCCTTTCTCTACTTCTTCTTCCTTAGTCTTCTTCTACTTAGTTGTGTCTTTATTAGTGCCTTTCTCTGCTTCTCGCCCCACAGATACGATTGGGGTGTATAGCTCCTCAATAACAACCGCCCTGTTTGTCATAGTAGCCCCAAGGTTATTCAAAAATTCTTCCTCGAACAGGCTGGCAATTGTTTTGTAATAGTCCTCCATGGCATTGGAATGTCCCTCGCGCTCTTCGTCATCAGAGATATGAATTCTTATTGGGGATGGGACATTCTGAAGCTTACCATCAATAGTAGGTTGGTCGGAAAATGAGGGGGCTAATCGAAAAATAGATGGGAAGACAAGGAATTCTGGCAATGGACTTTGGCTCATTCTACTTAATATGGCGATAATTGTGTCGTTCCACGGCTTTGTGTACGTATAAAATATATTCTACCTATAGTCCATGTGCTCCAATACACTGAAATATGACTCTGGCGCATGTCCATGAGATCAACAAGTTGTCTAATGGTGGCCAGCTTTTTCCATACCTGACGATCTGTGGGCGCATTTTCCTGCTTTTCCTTCATCTTTCTTTTCCCTTTGCCCTTCTTCTTGGGTACCTTTTTTACTAGCGGGATTTCTTGCCCTCTCATCATTCTCTTCACTGAGATGCTTTTAATGGGGCCCTTGTTTGTAGCAGTTCCTCACCATCACGAGGTAAAATCCCCCTTTGTTTACATAACAACATTATCAAAGAAGGGAAAGGTATCAGCTTAGTATCAGGTTAGTATCACCATCACGAGGTAAAATCCCCCTTTGTGGGCGCATTTCCCTTTGTTTGCTTAGTATCAGCTTCAGTAATCTGGTCATCGAGAATTGCATTGACATTGATGTAGAGACCCTTAAGGATAGAGTGCAGGAGGCAAATACGATTTAGTGTCGCAGTTGTGTTATGGGTTGAAGGTAGTAGGCGTCTGTTAACAAAGTGGAACCACACTTTGCTTTATGTTGTAAGACAACATCGGTGTATTGTGTAGTTGTGCGGACTGTTGCCAGTGTACACAGCGCCTTCAACACAAAGGTCTCTCATCACTTGGTCAACACCTTCATCAGTCAATTCTTCCAAAAAATGTAGTGTGGGTGCCTTCCTTCTCAGTAATCCAAAACAGAGTGTTGATGTGGGTAGCACTCCAGGGTACAAGATTGGCATAAAATTCCTTTACCATAGTGGGGGAATATCTGGCTCGGTGGTCACAAAAAAATTTCCAGCCCAAACGACTGATCATTCTCGTGATTTACTTCCCTAATGTCTGGTGTGCAGACAACTATAGACCCTGCTCTGGGTGGCAGTTTCATTTAAGCATAACATCATGGTAACGGTCCTTCGTCGCCTTAGATAGAAATAGGACTGGTTCATTTTGTGAGGGTTAGTCTGTGGTCCGAACTGTGGCGGCGAAAGATTTAGAGGGTGTTTTGGACAGAGTTTTGCGCCTCGTGTCCTTGCAATGATAGCTAGGTAAAAAGATTAAGAGAAACTACAGAAAAAACTTTAAGAACGATGAAAAAGATAAGTGTAACAGTAATGGCGATTGTGAGTGGGAGAAGGAAGTCGGCAGAAGAAGGGTTTTATAACCTTTCAGTGGCAAAAGACTTGATTATTGTAGTTTGTCTTGTGAAAATGTTTTGTCTTTAGCAAATAAATGCCAGGCTGCAAATCGTACCTTTTGGTTGATCTAATGGCTAGGGATGGATGAAGATCAATCAGCGTGATTCTTGCTGAAAAAGCTTTGCTGAGTCATCACATAATGCACCGACAAGTTGTGCTTTATGATGTGTCGACAAAAAGACATTTTCTTATTCCTGCATAAGACTTAAAGGAAACAAGTAAAAGTAAAAAGATAAAAGTAAATGTAAAAATGCATTGACATTAAAGAAATGTGACCAGATTAATGGTCTCGTTTGGTTCTTTAACATCTAGGCTCACATAATGCTTTAGTCGTTGGCCATTCACCTTGAACTAGTGACCATCCTTCATATTTTCAATTGTCACCGTGTCATTCTGGAATGCTTCGTCAACCTTAAAAGGGCCTAACCATCTTGAATGCAATTTACCTGGATGCAGTTTTAAACGTGAATTAAATAAAAGTACTAACTGACAAAGATTAAATTATCGATGCAGGATGATATTGTCATGCCATCTCTTGGTGTTTTCTTCGTATATTGCAGCATTCTCATAGGCATTACATCTAATTTCTTCTAACTCAGCAATGTCCAACAACCTTTTATGTCCAGCAGCATCATAGTCCATGTTCACCTGCTTAATTACCCATATGGCTTTGTGTTCAAACTCAACTGGTAGGTCACAAGATTTACCAAACACTAATTTATATGGCGACATCCCCAATGAGGTTTTATATGTGGTGCGAAGTGCCCACAACGCATCATGTAACCGTGAAGACCAATCTCTCCTAGATGGGTTAACCACCTTTTCAAGTATACTTCTGATTTGTCGATTGGAGACCGTCGCTTGGCCATTCGTTTGTGGATGGTATGTTGTGGCCATATGATGCTTCACACCATAGTGTCTTAAAGCTGTCACCACTTGGTTATTGTTAAAATGAGTACCTTGATCACTTATCAATGCCCTATGTGTTACAAATCTTGTAAGGATATACGTGTGGAAAATGTTCAACACCGTTTGAGCATCATCCTTTGGAACCGCAATTGCTTTGATCCACTTAGAGACATAATTAACAGTAACTAAAATATACACACTCCCAAAGGAGTTTGGAAATGGTCCCATGAAATCTATACCCCAGACGTCGAATAACTCCACCTCTAAAATAGGTTGTTAGAGCATCTCGTTGTGGTGAGATATAGAACCTGTGGGTTGAAATCTATCGCATTGTTGAGCAAAATTGTAGGCGTCGCGAAACAATGTGGGCCAATAGAATCCTGACTGTAGGACCTTTACAGCAGTCTTCATTCCATCAAAATGGCCTCCATAGGGAGCATCATGGCAATGTCTCAGGATAGTAGTCATCTCTTCTTCAGGAACACAGTGACGGATAAAATTGTCGACGCATACCTTGAACAGGTATGGCTCGTTCCAATGATACTTCGCAGCGTCGCGCATAAATATGATCTTCTTGTGACCTTTTGCACTCAAAGGTAGCTTACCACAAACTAAATAATTGATAACATCAACATACCATGGAGATGCGTCAACATGAAATAATTGCTTATCTGGAAATACGTCGACAATGCGTAACTGATTGCCATCCTAGCTTCCAGCTTCCAAACGGGATAAGTGGTTTTCTATTTGATTCTCGGATCCTTTCCTTTCTCAAATTTCAATATCAAACTCTTGTAAGAGTAGGATCCATTTGATCAATCTCAGTTTGGAGTCTTTTTTTGTAAAAAGGTATCTCAATGTAGAGTGATCTGTGTAGACAGTAACTTTTTCACCGATAAAATATGAGCGAAATTTGTCGAATGCAAAAACTACCGCTAGTAATTATTTTTTGGTAGTTGTATAGTTTACTTACGTGTCAGTTAAAGTTTTACTAGCATAATAAATTGAGTGAAATACCTTCTCTTTGCGTTGTCCAAGCACAACTCCTACAGCAAAGTCACTTGTGTCACACATTAATTAAAAGGGTTGCGTCTAATCCAGTGTGACGATAATTGTAGCTTGTATTAGTTGCTTCTTTATTGTGATGAATGCATCCAGACATGCATCATCAAACACAAACTTTTTATTCTACTCTAGCAATGAGCATAATGGTTTAGAAATCTTGGAAAAATCTCAAATGAATCTTCTACAGAAACTAGCGTGATCGAGAAAGCTTCTTATTCCTTTGACATTGGTGGGTGGTAGCAATTTCTCAATGATTTCTACCTTTGCTTTGTCTGCCTCAATGCCCTGACATGATAGTCTATGGCCAAGGATAATGCCTTCAGTTGCTATGAAATGACATTTTTCCCAGTTCAGCATTAGATTTGTGTCCTCGCAACTCTTTAATACTTTCGCTAGATTGTCAGTGCATTGGTCAAAATTCTACCCATATACAAAAAAATTGTCCATGAATACTTTCAGTGAATCTTCAATCATGTCCAAGAAGATAGCCATCATGCACATTTGAAATGTGGTTGGTGCATTGCACAATCCAAATGGCATACATCAGAAGGTAAAGGTTCCAAATGGGCACATGAACGTGGTCTTTGCTTGATCTTCCAGCGGAATGGTAATTTGATTATATCTAGAGTAACCATCTAGGAAGCAATAGTAGGCTTTACCAGCTAACCTATCCAACATCTGATCAATGAATGGTAGAGGGAAGTGATCCTTCTTTATGGCTGCATTAAGACGACGATAGTCCATACACACTCACCAACCTATAGCGATACGAGTAGGGATTAGCTCGTTCTTATCATTGTTTACCACTGTGATGCTGCTATTCTTGGGCACACATTGGATTAGGCTCACCCATGTGCTTTCTGAAATGGGATAGATGATGCTCGTGTCTAGCCACTTAATAATCTCCTTCTTTACTACCTCTTTCATTTTCTCATTAAGCCTTCACTATTTCTTAATGGATTGCTTCCCCTCATCTTCTAGCCTAATTTTGTGCATGCAAAAAGAGGGACTAATGCCTCTAATTTTTGCAATGCTTCATGCAATGGCTCTTTTGTGCTTCTTTAAAATTGCGATGAGCTTTTCTTCTTAGATTGTGTCGAGGCTTGCACTGATAATCACGGGTAATGTGTCATTATCACCCAAAGAGACATACTTCAAATGTGTCGGAAATGGTTTTAACTCCAAGGTAAGAGCTTGTTCAATTGATGTTTTAAACACAGTTAAGAGCTTTTCTGTGGTCGCATTCAGTTAGGATATCATTAGTGGATGTCACTGCACCTTCATCTAGAACTGCTGAGCTCTGTTCATTGAATTCTTCCATAATTATCTTGTCCAGCACGTTAATTTGGTGACATTGCTCTTTACTTTTTTATGGAGCTGGCTCGAACACACTGAAGGTAACACGATTGTCCTTATGACGCATAATGAGCTCGCCCTTAAAAACGTCAATGAGCGTGCTTCCTATTGCTAAGAATGGTCGCCCTAAGATGATGGACACCTCCTTATCTGCTTCGCAGTCAGGGATTATGTAATCAACAGGGAACATAAGCTTATTAACTTGGACAATGACATCTTTGATCTGGCCTTAAAGTTGTGCTAGAGATCTGTCCGCACGTTGTAATGTCACCGCAGTGGGTTTCATCGATCCAATTCTTAACTTCCTGAATGTGGACAAAGGCATGAGGTTAATACTAGCTCCCAGGTCACATAAAGGTTTACCTAGATAATGATTTCCAATGAAGCATGGGATTGTGAAGCTGCCAGGGTCTTTCATTTTATTTGGTAACTTATTTGTTAGCACAACGCTGCACCCCTCTGTGAGCATAATCTTCTCGATTTCGGACAACTTTTCCTTCTTTGGTAATAGCTCTTTCATAAATTTCCCATAGCTGGGGATCTGCACAAGAGCATCTACAAGAGGCATGTTAATGTGTAATTGCTTCAAACTAGAAAAAAAAACTTATGATAATCCTTATCATGGTTTTTCTCTTTAAATCTCTATGGAAATGACAAAGGTATTTTTTCAGTAGGTTGTTGTGGTAACCGGTTGTATCGACTTAAGCAATTGCGTCGACATCTTCGTTGAGTGAATTATAGGCATAGTCTTTACTACAGGTGGCTTCTCCTCATTTATTTCTGTTGGACTCTTTTCAGATATAACTTCTCTTTGTTGAGTTGGTTCAGTTGCATCGACATTTTCTTAAGTGAAATTGTTATTTGGTTCAGCAGTCTACTTTCCGCTCCGCAGTGGGATAACCTTGCAATGTTCCTTCCCTTTCTGCGTCAAATTTTCAGTATCACTTGGCAAAATGCCTGGTGATCTTGTGCTCATATTAGAAGCCAACTGTCCTAGCTGGGCTTCTAATGCACGAATAGAAGAATAATTACCTTGAACGATTACTTTAGTTTGCATAATATGCTCTCGCATCAACGTTTCAAGAGTAGCCATAAAATCTGATCTTTGTTGAGAAAACTGTTGCAGATGCTGTCCTTACATATGTGGCAGCGTAGTCTGTTGTGGTTGTATTCTAGATTGTGGTTGCATCTGGCTATGTACTAACATTTGATCAAGATGTGAACATACCTAAGAATTCTGATCATAGTTCTACTGCTGATTGTTGTTGTAGTATAGTGGTGAGTATTCCTGCCTGTCATGCAGGTGACTTAGGTTCAATCCCCGGTAACAGTGCCAAAACTTGATCGGCCTATAACGTCACAGTAATTGTGCAAGCGAACACACATCGATGCAAGTATAGTTGATAGATTGGTTCTATAGAATATCGATCCCACGAGAAAGGAGTTTTTATGTTTAAACAGTTGAAGCAACTAAAGCTAAGATTAGGGAAAATGCTAGTAAGGATGTCAGCGCAATTAAATCAGAACTGAACAATTAAAGTAGTCAAAGTCGTCATTGTAATTATAAAAGTTAATTGTCAGAGCAACTGAAAGTAAACCAAATAGTTGTTGAAGTTTGGAGAATTTAAACGCATAAAAGTAAAACTGTGATCAAGTGTGATCAAGTGTAAAGGATTGAAGTGGATAACTGATTTCACTAAGTAGCGACGCTAGATGTGATGACAATGTATAGTGTAGATGAATTGTCGTTGCAATAAGGTTCCAATGAAATCACACCAATAACAACTCTCCGTTTAATCAAGACTCAAGCGCTCACAATTGCTACACCTCCTAATGCTGGCAATGCTTAACACTTAAGAATAAGTGATAGAATCCCTTCTAGTCTCAAGCAGCTCTTACGACTTGCTTGTTAATCTAACTTGTCACCACACCTCCTAGTGTCGGTAGACTGCAATTACACTCTCGTGGTCAAGCAGTTAAATCCAATAATAAATAGATGAGAAGAATTAAGTTTGAATCAAAGTAATCTAACATTGAAAGATATTCTCATATACAATCAAATGTCAATAGAATTCATCAGCATTAAAAGAGGAATTAACAAATAAATCGAAGCATACTATCCCTAGGCTACTAGGATTATCTCTTAACTGCTTCTCCTATATCGCACCAAGCACTTCTCGTCAAAAGTTGTTTCTTGCCTAATCGATTAGCTCACCGAACTCTAGCATAAAGCTTTAAAAACTCAAAGTATTTGTAGAATAAATTCCTTCACCTCTTGATATCCTTCTCCTTCTTCTTTCCTTTATTTATAGGCTTCAAGAATTGTATATCTCATTTCCTCTCAGATCTAACTCCTTTTGCAGCTGTCAAAGTTTGTTAAAATCCAACTGTGCACTCACACAGATCTGATGTGTTCTTCATAAATCTGCAGGATGTCACGACATTGATAGGCGTAATCTAGAACCTTTAATTACGGTGAGAACATGTTCTTCCCCAGCGCTGGTGCTTCCAGGTGTGTTTGCAGCGTGAATTCACCCATACAAAGTACAGGTTTCTATGCAGTGACATCTCTGGCCGCAATTTCAAGCTAACTTCTGGCTCCATCTTTAAATTCTTCCTAGCATCAATATTCTGAGATGGGTCCCTACGCTGACAATTGTGAACATATTCTGCATACGCCAACATTAGTGCATGGAAGAGATAAAATAACGAGAATTTAAGCCAAACAACAATAAGCTAGAGAATATAAATACTAAGTATGAAATGTCTATCATGCATGCTAAATATACTACAAAAGAGACAATAAATACACAAATTTAGGGAGAAACAATTAATACACAAATTTAGGGAGAAAATAGGTGTCATTTCTAATGCTATCAGAGCTATTTTAGTTTCTCATTGTTTTATTTTATTTTTGTTTATGACCCATTCTTCTCAGATTTTTTATTTGCAATATATTCCTAAAATTGAGAAGAGAATGCATAAATTAAGAAAAGATACTAAAGAGAGGAAATATCGTATTAAAGAAGAAGCAGAGATAGATTTGACTATTGGACATTTATCTATTTTTGAAGAAGTTGAAGAAAGAATGGCGAATAGAACTCTTAGGGAGTTAGCTGCACCAGATCTAAATCAACAACCCATATGCATTACTTTTCCTAATTTTGAAGGTTATTTTGAATTGAGATCTAATTTAATTCACTTTCTTCCTTCTTTTCATAGACTTGCAAGTGAAGGTCCTTATAAACACTTAAAAGAATTCCATATTGTCTACTCCGGAATGAAACCACATGGAGTAACTGATGAGGAAATCAATCTAAGAGCTTTTCCTTTTCTTTAAAGGATAAAGCAAAAGATTGGCACTATTATTTTCCCCTCGGATCAATAACAATGTGGAACGAAATGAAGAGACTATTTTTGGAGAAGTTCTTTCCTACATCCAAGGCCGCCAACATCAAAGAAGAAATTTATGGCATTACACAACTCACTAGAGAGACCTTGTATGGATATTGGGAAAGGTTCAAGTGATTTTGCGCTAGTTTTCCCCATCACCAAATCCCGGACGAACATTTAATTCAATACTTCTATGAAGGATTGTTGCCAATGGATAGAAGTATGATTGATGCAGCAAGTGGATGAGCTTTAGTGAACCTCACGTCTGAAGGAGCTAAGGAGTTAATTTCGAACATGGCTGAAAATTCTCCACAATTTGGTACAAGGACAAACAAATTCGTTATCCAAGTTAGTGAGGTAAGAATTGATTCTCTCGAAAATAAAATTCTTGACTTAACTACTTTGGTTTGTCAAATTGCTGTAGGGTAGGTGCAAGTAGCAAAATCTTGTTAAAAAGCTTGTCAGGTCGAGGGTGTTGCATGAATTGACCCTCAAATTGGTACGGATTAGTTACGCTGAGCTAAAAAAATCCATTGAACCAACAACTGAATCGATTTCGAATTGGTTTGACTAATTGGTTCCTAGAACAACCGCTTTGACTGGTTTAAAGCGAATAAGTTATTAAAAATAAAAATATTTAAAACAATTATAAAAATTGGTTCAATAGTCCGTTCAACTATTTTTTACCCTATTCAACCAGTTTGTATTGCTTCACGAGTCAACCAAATGTTAAAATTTTATACCTTTTTTGACCTAGATGAAATGACCAAACTCAAAGCATCACATCACAAAGTAAAACATTCATGCATTCATAACGATAACTCCACAAGTCTAATACCTATCATAATAAGTGCAACAGTAATATAAGTTCAATTCCAAAGATAATAGTGCATATGTAAATCCCAATACTACGACTATTAGTTCCTAAACATAAATAAACCAACAACCAAAGTCAAACATCTTAAGGAATCCTAACAAGAAGATCGAGTCCCTGCACCGTCGCTTGTCAAGCATGAGAAGAACCTGTAACATCATTAAATAGGTCAGTGTGAAACACACTGGTATTTTGTAAATTCATAAACATAATTTATAAAAACATTTATCCAGTTCTATAATTCTGTTCACCAATCTCAACTAGTTAGATAGTTGTACGATAGTTTATTGGTAGTTTAGTAGTGTTTACAGTATCACGGCTAGTCAGTAATAATATTACAGTGTTTACAGTGTTACTGCCAGTTTAGTACTAATATCGCAGTGTTTACAGTGTCACTACCAGTTCAGTGATAATACTCCTAAGTAGTTTAACCACCGGTTCAGTTCAATTAGTCAAGTACCAATTCAATGTCACATCCATGTGTATATCTTACATATCAACAACACATAGATATCCAATCATATGCTCGAAACCAAGTTACATACATGCTTAATAGCTTTTACAGTTCGGTTTAGGTCACACAAGTATTACGATCAACCTACAATCACTTTACCTAAGGTTTATACTCGAATTTACACTGCACACGACCTGACACATGACCATGTGTTGGCCCGTGTGTCACACATAGGCAGGCACACACCCGTGTGTCTCGCCCGTGTGACCACTGTACCTAAACTTACAAAATAGTATATTCACACGCTCGTGTCTCCTGTACACTATTTCCCAAAACAGTATGCACACACGATTTGACACATGCCCATGTGTCCAGCTCATGTGTCACAAAATAGTATACACACACGGACTAGCACATGCCGGTGTGCCCAGCCCATATGTCTCATGTGCCTTGTTTACACGGCACAGGGTCTAGACACATGCTCGTGTGCCCACGAATAGCAGCGAATCTAGGTAAAAATGAAGAAAAACAACGCAGGAATGCTACGGATTTTGATACCTTACCTGAAGTATAACAAGATAATGTCCCCAAACGCAGTTCCAAAGCCTAAACCATATTCCAAGCAACCAATTCAAAAATTAACTCACAGACACACAATTGATTAATACTCAAACATCGATACCTCAGACAACTCAAACGCTAATTCTCACCTTTTCACGATACCATAATCCCGACTATGACATCGTGGGAAGAGTGCCGATATGGTCTATGTCTAAAGGAAAACAAAAGATGCACTTTAACAACAGTTCCTCAATTTCACAATTAACCATCACTACCAAAGATTTAAATAACGATACGAAGGTTCTTCCAAACTTACTGTTAATCGCTTCGAAGAGTAACAATGAAACCAACAATCACTTCAGTTACTCTTTGGAACAAAATAAATGGAAGAATACAAGACAAAAAGCAACTTTTCGGTAGATTACTCAAAAACCAAAAGCAAAAATAAAAGAACGATAAAACTAAAGGAACCTAACCAAGAAGAAACATTTAATTGGTTTTAATTTCAATTTAACGGGAATGTGCAAAAATATATACACATTCACGCATATGTAGGGATTCAAACACATGACCATAAATTAGACAGATAGATTCATGACCGTTAAACCACTAGGCTCATCATTGAAACCAAAACACGCAGAAATCAATTTAAAGCATAAGCTTCAAGCTCAGGGTCCAAGAAAAAGAAAACAAAGCTTTTCAAAATATACGACTTGAACACTAGAGCGAACAGACAAAGCATTTAACCACAGAAGCAAAGATAATTTCATTACTTAAATTTTTTGAGGCATTACAACTCTCCCCCTAAAATAAATTTCGTCCTCAAAATTTACCTGAATCAAAGAGATGTGGATATTGCTGACAAATTGCATCCTCAAGTTCCCAAGTGGCTTCTTGGTCCCATGATTCTACCAAAAAACCTTAACTAATGGTACAGTCTTCCTTCGCAAGACTTTAACATCTCGCTCCAAAATCTAAATAGATTCTTCTTCAAATGTTAGATCGGGTCGCACCTCGATCTCTTCCACTAGAACAATGTGAGAAGGGTCAGAGCGATACCGCCTCAACATCGAAACAGGGAACATATCGTCAATATAGTCGAGTTCAGAAGGTAGCTCCAGTTGATACGCGATTGGTCCAACCCATTTCAAAATCTAATACGTTCCGATGAATCTCGAACTCAGTTTACCTTTTGCCCAAACCAGAGAACCTTTTTCTACGATGACACCTTAAAAAAAATACTTGATTACCGACAGAGTATTCTATATCCTTTCGTCTCAAATTCGCATACGACTTTTGTCAATCAAAAACAGCTTTCAGATCATCTCGGATCAATATAACATTACTTTTAGTTTCAGTCACTAATTCTATCCAACATAAAGGAGTTCTACACTTACGACCATACAAAGCTTCGTAAGGTGCCATCTGTATGCTAGACTGAAAACTGTTGTTATACGCAAACTTCTTAGCGGTAGATGATCCTCTTAACTGCTCCTAAAGTTTATCACACTACCTCAGAGCATATCTTCTAAGATATGTATAACTCGCTTAGATTGACCATCCATTTGAGCATGATACACAATGCTGAAGTCCAATTGCATACCCAACGGTTCATACAATTTCTTCCAAAATCGTGAAGTAAAACACGAATCTCGACGTAAAATAATCAAAACGGAGACTCCGTGCAACCTCACAATCTCAGACACATATAACTTGGCAAGCCTCTAAAAGGAGTAGTCGGTTCGAATTGGTAAAAAATTAGCAGACTTGGTCAATCGATCAATGATAACCAAGACAAAATCTTTCTTAGTGGGCATTAAGGGTAACCCATTAACGAAATTCATCATCATCCGTTCTCATTTCCACTAGGGAATCTTAATCGATTGTAGCAACCTTGATGGTAACTGATACTCAGCCTTAACTTTTTGACATGTCAAGCAATGGGAAATGTCGGTAGTCACCTCTCATTTCAACCCAGACCACTAGTATAACTCACACAGATCTCGATACATATTTTTTCCGCTAGGATGCATAGTGTAAGGGCTGTTATGTGCCTCTTGTAGAATCGATAATCTCAGTTTAGAATCTTTAGGTACACAGATACGACCTTTGAAGCATGGAACTCCCATCCTGTTCAACCCGAATTAAAACTCAATACCATATTCAACCACACACAAACGCTCCGCTAATAATTCATCTTGCAATTGTTTAGCTTGAATATGCTCAACCCAAGTCGGTTTCACCTGAACCTCAATTAGCAGCATGTCGTCATTAAACAAACTTAATCGAGCAAACATTTCTCGTAACTCAGTCATCGCTCGGTGACTAAGAGCGTCGACGACCATTTTAGCTTAATCAAGATGATAATCAATTGTATAATCATAATCCTTAAGTAATTCAACCCACCTACGCTATCTGAGGTTCAATTCTTTCTAAGTTAATAGGTATTTGAGGCTTTTATGATCAGTTTAAATTATGCATTTCTCTGCCTCTAAATTTTCAATGCAAACACGACCGCAACTAACTCAAGTTCATGAGTAGGATAATTACCCTCATTAACCTTAAGTTACTGGGACGCGGACGCTACCACGTTTCCATATTACATTAGGACACATGCCAAACCCACGTGTGACGCGTCACCATACACAACAAACTCTTTACCAGACATCGACTAAACCAAAACAGGAGCTTGTGTCAAAACAGTCTTGAGCTTCTCAAAGCTCACTTGATATTCCTCGAACCACATGAACGGAACATTCTTGCGCAAAATCTTAGACAATGGTGATGATATCAAAGAGAACCCCTAATCAAACCTCCAGTAATAACCTGCTAAACCGAGGAAACTCTGAAGTTCAGTAACATTCCTCGATGGCTTCCACTCAACCATGATTTTGATCTTTTTTGGATCAACACAAATCCCCTCAGCAGTCACCACGTGCCCTAAAAAGGTAACTTCAGACAATTAGAACTCACATTTGCTAAACTTCAAATAAAGTTGCTTCTCGCGAAATGTCTGAAGTACTATACGTAGATGCTCATCGTTTAGTTTTAGAGTAGATTAGGATGTTGTCAATAAAAACCATAACAAACCGATCCAGATAAGGTTGAAAGACCCAATTTATCAAATCCATGAACACTACCGAGGCATTCGTTATTCCGAATGGCATAATCAGGAACTCGTAGTGGTAGTAACGTGTTCATAAGGTCGTCTTATACATGTCTTTTTCCTTAACCTTAAGCTAGCATTCGTTATTCCGAATGGCATAACCAGGAACTCGTAGTGGTAGTAACGTGTTCAGAAGGTCGTCTTATACATTTCTTTTTCCTTAACCATAAGCTAGTGATAGCCCGATCAAAGATCTATTTTTGAGAACATCGAAGCTCCACGGACTTAGTCGAACAAATCGTCAATTCTCGGCAGAGGGTACTTGGTCTTGATCGATAACTTATTCAACTAATGGTAGTCGATACACATTATCATCGTACCATCTTTCTTTTTAATAAACAGTATAAGTGCTCCCCAAGGAGACACGTTCAGTCGAATGAACCCTTGATCGAGAAGTACTTGCAGCTGCGCTTTCAATTCAGCGAGCTTTTTTGGTGCCATGCAATGAGGGGCGATGGAAACGGGGGAAGTACCCGACAACAAGTCGGTACCAAACTCAACCTCGCAGGTTGGTGCTATGCCCGACAGTTCATCAGGAAAGACATTTAGAAAATCCTTGACTGTACGAATATCGCTAATGGTTAGCTTAGATAGTGTGGAGTCAGTGATAATAACAAGCTATGCCTCGCACCCTTTTCGAACCAATCTCTCGACTACAAGGGTTAGATTGGATTGGTAATCTCGACGTTCCCCAACCATAACTACCTCATTATCCCCTTCAGTTCTTAAGGTAACCCTCTTGGTCTTGCAATCAAGGCTAACCCAATGTTCCACAAGCCGGTCCATTCCCAATATCAAATCGAACTCCCCAAATAGAAGCTTCATCAAGTCTACCGGGAAGAAAATTCCTTGGACCTCTAACTGTACTCGTTTAAACACTTTGTTAACCTGAATGGATTAACCTTGAGGATTAACCATAGAAATTGTACTAGAAGTAAACTTAGCAGGTATATTCAATTTCATAGATATAATATTAGCTATTTAAGAGTATGTAGAACCAATATAAACCAAAGCAAATTATGGTATAGAATAAATAAAGAACGTACCCGCAATAATATCGACGTGATCCTTGTCCTTACGACGTCTAGTCGTATATACCAGTGCTGGCTATCGGGCCTCAATATGAGTCGCACCTCTGTCCAGTGCCCCTTGATCCGTACCAAAAACCATATTGCCCTTACCAGGAACGGTACTAGCTCTACCAGTGCCTCGTCCCTTGAATGGTTATGTCGTCACCCTCGACGATTGAACGATGCTCGCAACTAATATGGGTGCCACAACTGATACCTGATCGGGATGATATGGACAGTCTCACACTCTGCGGTCTAATGACCAGCATCGAAAGCACGCCCTGTTTTCCTCCAGCACTCACCCGAGTGGTGTCTACCACAATAATCACAGCATGCCATCACACTAAAGCCCATCGATGTCTCAGCCTTTAGAGGTGCATCAGGTCTCTTTCGTTTCTTAGGGCGCTAAGCATCACTAGCAAATCTTGTCTCTCGCTTGGACCTACTCTTAGCCCACTCCTATTCCTTTTTCTCGCGCTCAGTTGAGCGCTTAACCTCCTCAATAATCTTAACCTTATTAACTAACACGACGAAGACCCTCTCTCTCTGTAGGAAGCAATTAGGACCCTTAGCTCATAATGAAATCCCTCTTCAAAATACACATTTTTCGTACTCTGTCGTAATCAGGACCTGTGCATAATGACTTAGTGTCAAGAATTGACCTCATACTAAACTACGGACCTATCACCTTGTATCAGATTATGAACTCACATTGATGAGCCTCAATATAACTGGATCCGATGTACTTATCCTAAAAGGCCCTCTTGAAGGCATCCCATGTTACCATCTCAAGTCGAAGGCCCTGCTCTATAGTTAACCACCATTGATAGACTTCGTCAAGAAGCAGAGATACTGCACCTCTCAATTTCTGTACAAGTGTAGTCCAGGTCATTCATGATGCGCTTGGTTGCCTGAAGCCAGTATTCTGCCATGGTGGGAGTGACTCTAGTGATGCCCTTGAATTGCTTAGAACACGTTCGCATGAAGCCACTCTATAACTATTCCCCAAGCTACAGGTCCAGTACAGGTCCCAGCGACTCTCTCCAGCACACGTAACATAGCCTGGGACACAAGATCGTCCCCAATAGGCTCAGACTAAGCTATCGTCTCAACAATAAGAGTACCAACAATCTCGTTGGTCTCCAAAATGGGAATGTTTCCCATGGAAGATGACTCCACTCGAGCTTTTCCCCGACGCTCATGGCACCTTCACATACCACGTCCACAACTTCCTCGTGAACTCATCTTACAGTAGCTATAATAGCAGAAGTGCATAGATCAATTCAAAATTTCTTACAAGTTATATCAGATAACGGTGCAGTCATAAAATCAGTTTTTCACAATACAATAGGCATATAAATGCTATAGTGAACACTTATAGGCGCGGCGTCGGAGACTTGATCCTTCTAATTCAGTTATTTAGTTTCTATTTTTACGGAAGGATATCTTAACTTCATAAATGGACTCACTACATAGTCTGAGTGTTGACAAACTTGGTTCTGATACCATTAAATGTAACATCCTAAATCCGATCTAGATGAAACAACCAAACTCAGAGTGTCACATCACAAAGTAAAACATTCACGCATTCGTAATGATAACCCACAAGTCTAATTCCTATAATAATAAGTGCAACGGTAACATAAGTTTAATTCCACAGATAATAGTGCATACGTAAATCCCAATACTACAACTATTAGTTCCTAAACATAAATAAAAACCAAACTCAAACGTCTTAAGAAATCCTAACAAGAAGACCGAGTCCTTGCACCGCCACCTGTCAAGCATGAGAAGACCTTGCAACATCATTAAATAGGTCAGTGTGAAACACAATGCTATTTTGTAAATCTTATCAACATAATTTATAGAAACATTTATCTAGTTCTATAACCGGTTCACCGATCTCAACCAGTTAGATAGTTGTATGACAGTTTATTGGTAGTCTAGCAGTGTTTACAGTATCACGGCTAGTCAATTACAATATTGCAGTGTTACAGTGTCACTGCTAGTTTAGTAGTAATATCGCAGTGTTTACAGTGTCACTGCCAATTCAATGATAATACTCCCAAGTGGTTTAACCACCATTTCAGTTCAGTCAGTCAAGTACCAGTTCAATGTCACAGTCATGTATATATCTCACATATCAACCACACATAGATATCCAATCACATGCTGGAAACCAAGTTGCATACATGCTTAATAGCTTTCACAGTTCGGTTTTGGTCACACAAGTACTACGGAATTCAAGACAAAAAGCAACTTTTCGGTGGATTACTCAAAAACCAAGAGAAAATAAGAGCAAAAATAAAAGAAAGATAAAATTAAAGGAAACTAACCATGAAGAAACATTTAATTGGTTTTAAATTCAATTTAACGGGAAAGTGCAAAAATTTATACACATTCACACACATGCAAGGATTCGAACACATGACAAAAAATTAGATAAACAAATGCGTGATCATTAAACAAGTAGGCTCATAGTTGAAATAAAAATGCGCAAAAATCAATTTAAAGCATAAGCTCCAAGCTTAGGGTTCAAGAAAAAGAAAACAAAATTTTTCAAAATATATGATTTAAACACTAGACCTCAAGCAAACAATCAAATCATTTAACCACAAAAGCAAAGACAATTTCATTACTACAACCCACAAATTTAGTTTTAAATGTTTTTGAGACGTTACAGAGGTAAAAAAATTGCTTGACCCCGCGAACTGTACAAACTGGTTGAACCGAGCTAAAAATATATTTTTTAATATTTTTATTTTTAATTTTTAAACTAGTCATTCTTCTTTTGTAGCAGGCTATAAGACATTTATTCCCATCGTTTCGAGATCCTAGTCATCAGTCCATTCTCGGTGTGCGGGATAACCGATACGGCCAGAACAACCGGAGTTTCTTCCATTACATGAATACGATAATTGTAAATTAGAGCAGTCGCCACGGATTTTATCTGAATAAATGATGTTTCCTTCCCCAAACACATCCTTCGCTGTCTAACATGCCTATAAAATATTGCTTGCTCGACATCATCCACGGCCTTGGAGAAAAGAACCTGAGGGAGTTCAAGGGAGTGGCAACTAGGATTATAGCCGATAACCAAGATGCATGCAGAAGCAAATGTGAACCTTTGGAAAATGTCTTTTAAGTTGATTACCAAGCCATATTTAGCAGCATGGTCAATAATGGGCATCAACCCCGTTTCCACCTTGTCTCGGATAGTCCTCAAAAAGAATTGGTGGAGAAGGTGATGTCCCATGAATCCTTGTACTGCAATCCGCTGGCTTTTCCACAAATCCATGTCGGAGTTAAAAAGCCCGTCTCCTAAGATATCAAACATCTGCTTGTATTCAGGCCCTTTAGGGAATTTGTCAAAGTTGGAACTCATAACGTAGTGAGCATTGGCAGGTCACATGTCACCACCATGTTCATCTTAGCAAACCAAGGGCCTCCCAGAACAACAGCTTTCTAGAGTCTCAGGACACCAGTCGTGGACCCGATGAACGTTGAGGAGAAGCTCAAGAATGCCAGGAGAACTCTTTGGACACCCATTTTTATTTCTCATCAAGCGGTATAGAAACAGAAAGAAAATGAGAGCCAAGAAGAAAACCTGAAGAAAACTCTGTGAAGCCATGAAATTGATATCGCCAAGTGTAGACAAATTCCTTGTTCTTCTTAACTCAATTTATTAAGTGAATTTTTCCAACATTAATAACTCACCGTCCCAACCATCTGTTTAACCACAATAAATAAATTAGGATATGTAGGGCGGGAGTTGGATGCATTAACCGAGAGAAAAACAAATATTTTTAAGGAATTTTTGTTTGTTTTTGTTTTAAACATACAACTAGTCAATATTTTTTACTTTAAATTTGAGTGTAATAATTGTAATTGATGGATGTTATTCAATCCGGTATAATTAGGATAAAAATTAGAGTAATTATATATATAATTACACTTAAATCCAACTATCGGAAGGATTTCCAAACACTTGATAATGGTTTAATCTTTTATGATAGTAAATAATAATATGTAATTATCTTTTTTATATATGTGATGTTCATATTTTCCAATAATTTTCACCTAATATTTTAAATATATTAGTTGAAAATTGTTGGAAAATATAAACATCACATATATAATAAGGGTAGTTACATGTTATTATTTACTATCATAAAATATTAACTCAAATTAAAAGTAATCTAATTTGGTTAAAGTTTATTGAACATTTGTTATTAAATAAAGTATGAGTCAAATATGTGTAGATACTTTGCTAACTAATTTTTAATGATGACGCTGATTAGAAATTAGAGTTAATGTTCAAAAGTTATATATTAGAGTTATAATCCTCAAATTACACACAAGATAACTTTTCTAATATCCGAAAAAATAGTATCACCTTTTCAAAATTTTTTGTGCTAATTTGAAAGATTAAAAACTCAAGATCCGTTATATATATATATATATATATAAAGAATTTTCAAAATACTCATATGCATAAAAAGAATTTTCAAAAGATATATTTGCAAGTCTTTGTTGGATTGGTTTTACGGATTAGTTGTTGTAGTTATTAAATTTTTTTTATTATGGATATGTATTTAATTTTGTGGGTGCTTTGAAGTACACTCATGTTAATTATATTATATGTTTATAGAATTTGGTTCTATAATATACGTTTTGACATTTTATAGTTTCAAATATTTGGTTAAATTATGAAGATATGGTTTATTATATGAATTGTAGGATATGTCAATTATTACAATTTTTTTTTTTTAGATTTATTGGCTTGAAAATATTTTTAAGTATTTATGTGAATCTCTGTTTAATAAACAAAATTTTGGATTTACGTGGTATATGTAGGGTAAGTTTTTCTATTTGATTTTGAATATACGTATATGCGTGAATTGTTTTAGTGTTTTTGTCCATGCCAAAATTATTAATACATGTTCTTGTTAATTATTTGTCCTTGAATCACTACATTATTTTTGTTTGGTTTTGACATATATGATTTACAAAAAATCAGTTAAAGATTAAAGTTTTCGTTTTTTTGTTGTACTATTTAGACAACATTTTTTTGGGTTATTTTGGAAACTGTAGTGCAATAAGTAATTTCAATTATAACCTTTGACTGCTATAAACTTTTTAAATTTGAATATTGATATGTTTATATATATTTTTTAAAAATAACTTAATCGAAGCAATAAGTTGCCAAAGTGATCTTTTTGTGTAAATTTTTTTTTTAAATATTAAAGGTTGTGTACATGTAACTTAAGTTATGTTAATATTGATAGGTCCAAATAAGGTTAATAATATTACATGTGCAACTGTGGTAATAAACATGTGACGATTATTCGATTTTACATGTGAGCAATAAATTGGGTCAAAGGAAGATTTATTGTTCAACATGTTATTATTTTTAGTGTTTGATTACTACATTAAGATATCACTTACAAGTTAATATTTTTGTCAAAAGATGAAATATTAATAGAGTGTCCGATGTTCTTATAGTGCTCGCTTGTCATGTAAAAAACATAAAACAAGATATGATATAAAATTAAAACTATAAACCAAAATCTGTCATGTCAAATCATCAAGAACAAAACTAAACGTGGAAGCGTATTTGAATTCATCAATTTCTAGAAATCTATGGATCTTAGGATTTTGATCTTTCAAAGATTTGAAAATCAAGCGCTTATTGGAAGAACTCAATCAAATTATCATTTAAGAGTAATAGGATTTAAAGTTAAACCTAATTCATTTATATCTATTACAAATCCTTTAATAGAAAAATGTTTTTGTCTCAGAATTCAAACAAAAAAATTTTGAAATTAATGATTTAGCAAAAAATCTAACAATTAGTTAGACTTCTATTAATGAATATACTAATACAACAAAACTAGAAATCAAAGAAATTAATAACAAAATTATTGAACTCTTTGAACCTAATAAAATTCCTACCGAAATACAACCAAAATTATTACATCTAAAAGATCTATCAGTTCCAAAAGATTGGATGATAGAAAGAATTTACAGTCCATTTACTACTAAACAAGTTAATACAATAGAATATGTGGCGTCTAGAGATAAATTATATTTTTAAAATACGACAATAACAAATAACAATATGGTTTTACCCTCTAATACACAAATAGATTAAAAAGAGGAAATTCCAAATTCTTCAACACCAATGGGAATGAAAATAGTTCATATTCTTATTGGTTAAATATAAAATTAGTTCCTGAACTTGTCCACTTCTCTCAGATTGGTACCTATAATTTTTTTGTCCCAGATTGGTACTTGAATTTTTTTCCGTTCACGGGTTTGCTACTTGAATCTAACGCCGTTAAGCCTGAGACACGTGGCATAATAATAATGTGACACATGACCTAAATGGCATCGTGATGATGTCATAATCTAAAAAATTTAAATAAAAAAAAAACCTTTTTTCAATTTTAACTTTTATCCCCAATTTTTTTTTATTGTTTCTTCTTCTTCTTCTCTTTCTGACATTTTAATTTTAACTTCTCTCCAATCTCTTCGATTCTTTCTCAACTATAAAAACACAAAATTTCAAAAGTTTAAAGCTACATTTTCCAGTTCTGAAAAATGGTGAAATCGTTAATTTATTTTCTTCCTCTTCCTGTACCTGGCTATATATTTTACATTTTGTTATATCATTCCTATAGGTATTTAATTATTTTTTACCCAAAAGACGTCATGGGCATCAAAAGATAAAGTAGAAAGATAAAGTATCTAATGTCTACTGAGACAAACACTAATTAAGGAGCAAAACGTAGCCAAAATACTACGACTTCAAATATTTTCTGAAACTTGTACCCCTGTTTGCCAAGCATACTACACGGATAGGCAACATGGTTAGCCTGAAACTAGGAACTGGGGTCAACAAGGTGTGAGTTATGGTCATAGTAGAGCATGGGGAATAATATGGTTATTGCATACTGAAAATCGAAATATTACAGTACTGTAACATGTAATGAGCCTGTTAAGGATGGCTCGAGGATTAAAGAGCTTGGTTTAGTTGAATTCATCAATTTACTTCCTTATCCTATTTTTTTTTCATTTGATCTTTTTAGTTTGTGGTAAAGATATCTTTATATTGATTTCCTGCGACTAGTTTTTATTTGTTTGTTTTGACTAATTTTCATTTTATCTATTTCACAATGCATCACCTTCCTCGAATAGTTTGCTGAATATCTATAGATATGTTATGTTTACTCAGCAAACTCTAACTATGAGCTTGGAAGAGGTTATAAAGTTGGCGGTTGAAGATGAAGAAGAAGTCAAAATTGAAAAAAAAAGTTTTTTTTTTAATTTTTTAGAGTATGACATCACCATGACGTTATTTATATCATGTGTCCCAAACTTAACGGCGTTAGATTCAGGTACAAACCAATGGACGAAAAAAAATTTTGGGTACCAATCTGAGACCAAAAAAATTATAAGTACTAATCTGAAAGAAACGGACAAGTTCAGATACTAATTTTATATTTAATTCTATTCTTATTTTTCCTACAGAACCAAGCAAAAGTTAAATATCTTCTAAAAACACCAAAATGGAAGAAATACAAACTTCAATAATAATCCAACAAATGAAACTTGGATCAAGAGATGTAATTACTTTCTCAAATTTCCAATCCAAGAAATATTATAAATATATTGAAATTACAATTCAATTTAGAGATTATAAAACATATTTTTTACATGCATTACTAGATATTGAAGCTACTACTAATAGTTCGAGAAAAAATGCTATTCTTTTAGAAAAATGGGAACCAATAAAGCATGCAATAAGGGTCATAGGAATATATGGCAACAAAACCATTATTAAATATAAAGCTAGAAACGTATCAATCTACATAAATAATGTAAGATTTGTAATACTCAATTTATTATGCTTTCCAGAAATGCATGGAGACATATTATTAGATAACAATTGTATATATCAACATTTGCCATTTTCTATTGATAGAAATTTAATTATGTTATCAGTAGAAAAAACTTCTTTAAAAAAACCATTAATAGAAAACTATAAATTTGTATTGACAAAAAGTTTATACCACCACGAAAGGAGCACATTAAACAACTAGAAACAAGTTATTAGTTGTTTAATATATTAGATAATAATTTTAGTGAAGAACCATTAAAATTATAGCAAAATAGCTATAGATATTATAGTATAAATTTGGAAAATCCCAGCAAAATTATTCGTGTTAAACCAATGATTTATACTAAACAAGATATAGAAGAATTTGATATACAAATCAAAGAGTTATTAGATAATTGATTAATAAAAAAAACTAATAGTTCACATTCTAGTTCAATCTTTATAGTTAGAAATCACACATAAATAAAAAGAAGTAAAGTTAGAATGGTTATTAATTATAAAAGATTAAAAAATATTATTTTTATGGTTATTTCATTCCCAGAAAATATGTATTAATTAATCAAGCTAAACAAGCAAAATACTTTAATAAGTTTGATTGTAAATCAGGATTCTGATAAATCATGTTAATAGAATAATCTAAACTTTAACAACTTTTAGTGCATCCAATGGACATTACTAATGAAATGTGATGCCATTTGGATTATAAAATGCAGCACAGATATTTTAATGATGGATGAATTCTAACTTTAATAAAAATAAGAAATTTTGTGTAGTTTATATAGATGATATTTTGATATGTCCAGATACTTCAAATTTACATAGAAAACATTTAAATACTATTTCTCAAGAATTCATATAACATAAAATAATATTAAGCCTTAAGAAAATAGAACAAGAAAAAAGAAAAATAGCATTTTTAGGATTAAAATTATCTGCAGATGGTCTTAAACTACAAGATCATATTATAATAAAAATAAAAGAATCTCTTGAAAGATTGAAGATAAGAAGCAGGTTCAACAATTTTTAAGAATTATAAATTATAGAAGAAACTTCTTTCCAAACGTATCAAAAGAATATGCATGTTATATGAAAAATTAAAAAAGGAAAAACCCTGCATTTGGTCTAAAAAAAGACTCAGAAATTATAAAAATTTAAAATCGAAAATCATTCAAGTTCCAAAAGTTTATTTGATAAATTAATTTTAGAAACAAATGCCTCACAAAATTATTGGGGATGTACTTTAAAGAATTATTAGTTATAAAAAAAGGAATATAAATTTTTTTATATATTTAGCACATGAAAAATTTATCATAAAAACCGGTAATCAAGCAATTAAACATTTTCTCACTAATAAAAGTTTTGAAACTGTACCAAGAAGAATTAAATGGTATAATGAATTAAGTACTTTTAATTTTACATTTTTATTATTTTAAAAAAATTGAGGTTTAATATGTCAAAGGCAATGACAATATAATTGATGATTATCTTAGATAAAGGTAAACAACCTCTAGAAAAAGTTGGGTGAATGAATTATGTTAATAAAAAGCCCAACAAAAGGAATATCTTCAAATCAAAATGTCCTAATCAAGGATTTGTGTCAACACCTTCTAAAGTATCATCTTATCCTAATTAAGGATATTGTGTTTCATATCCAATGGTAAGACAACTAGTTGGAATTTCAACTCAATTCTCAATTAAACCACAATCGGTAAGTTAACTACCATGGTCTCAAGATCCAAATTCAATGTACCCAGCTAGTTATGTAACATCCCATCTTCAGTGGTAAAGGATAGTCAATAAGGGTGTTCTAGTGGCGTTGTAGATTTTTATCCAAGACTTGTATCATTTGATGATGCCATGTGAATCGCTAGAAACATGTGAAGTGTATGGCTAACCCAATAACGAAAGTTTCGTAAGGAGATTAGAGCAGACTACCATGAGACAAAAGATCTTCTTTCTAAAGAGATTCAATTCGGAACTATTATATGTCCAAGGTCCAATATTGAAATAATTTCAGAGCTTTTCCCTGACTTTGTCCATGTCAACAAACAATTCGAAATGCCTCGACTCTTTTAAAATATGTTCGGGTCAAATAGCAATACTTCGAAGCACTTCTTTTTACACTATTTCGAAAACCCAAGGACTCAATTGTATAGATATGTAAAATACAGGATTTCCAATCCTAGCAGGAAAGGGAGGGAAACAAATACTCAATTTAAAGTTAGTAAATAGAATTACATACTAGATCTCATAGATACATATGGAATTCTGTGGAAAACCGTATTCGATGAAAGTCGTATGTACGGCTTGGAGGGAGATATTTCATATCTTTCGAGATCCACCCTATAATATGGGGTCAAAAAGCCAAAATAAATTATTTTAGCCCTTATAAAAAGAAAATGAATTCTTGAACCCCTTTCACACTCATGTCACGTCGAGGTACTGCAAAAGAAAAAACTGCAAAATCCGATCCAATTTGTCGTAATCGATTAGTTAACATGTTGGTTAATCGTATTCTGGAACACACAAAAAAAATCATTGGCTTATCAAATTATCTATTAAGCCTTGAAAAAGATTCAACAAAAGACAGAAACAAATCCACTCTATTTTACGTCAAACGTGGAGTAACTCCCGATATAGCAGTAAAAGCAAGACATGTAAGCGGATCGACTCATCAAGTTCCCATTGAAATAGGATCCACACAAGGAAAAGCACTTGCCATTCGTTTGTTATTAGGGGCATCTCGAAAACGTCCAAGTTGAAATATGGCTTTCAAATTAAGTTTCGAATTAGTGGATGCTGCCAAAGAGAGTGGCGATGCCGTATGCAAAAAGGAAGAGACTCATAGAATGGCAGAGGCAAATAGAGCTTTTGTACATTTTCGTTAATCCATGAACAGGATCGATATAGACACATAGATTCATGGATCCATACATCTCGATCGGAAAAGAATCAATAGAAAAAGGAAGAATCAGAATTGATCGATATATTTCTCGAAACAAATGAAAAGGAAACGAACAATTTTAAAAACCATAGGATTACTTTTTGATTTTTTTTTTCATGTTTCATGAAAACTATCTATAAAAATAATTATATAGAATAGTTTCGACCTTCTCACTTGATAATGAGAGGATGAAATCCAGATAAATACCAATACCTATTACCGATAGAAAGATAGAGATCGAAACAAATAATTCTCGTGGTCCAAAATCAAAAAAATAAGAACTTGGAGCATTAAATAGCTTGAATCCATAGAAAATTTGACGTGACATAGATAATGAATAAATAGAAGTTAATATCATTCTAATTACCATTACGAAAGTTATTAGTATTTTTGGCATTAAAAATATTTTTGGCTGGTAATTATTCCAAAAAAGACTATGAATTCTGCAACAAAACCACTCATGCCCGGCAATGCAAGAGAAGCCATGGATAAGATATTGAATATCGTAAATATTTTGGGAATCGAAATGGCCGTTCCACCCATTTCGTCTAGATAAACAAGACACATTCTATCATAACTCGTTCCTGCCAATAAAAAAAGTGCAGCACCGATAAAGCCATGAGATATTATTTGTAAAATAGCTCCATTGAGTCCCGTATAAGTTATCGAACCATTTCCTATAATTATGAAACCAATATGAGATACGGAGGAATAGGCTATTCTTTTATTTAAATTACGTTGACCAAGAGATGTTGAAGCTGCATAAATTATTTGCATTGTACCCACTATTATCAACCAGGGAGAAAATATGGAATGCGCATGGGGTAATAATTCCATATTGATCCTAACTAATCCATATGCTCTCATTTTCAATAAAATTCCAGCTAGAAGCATACAAGTATTGTAATGAGCCTCCCCGTGGGTATCCGGTAACCACGTATGTAAGGGTATAATTGGCGATGTGACAGTAAAAGCAATAAGAAATCCAATATAGAATATTATTTCCAGTGCGACAGGAAATAGGGTGCCCTAACCACCTAAAGACTATTCCATCCCTGTTGTCCATTGAACCCGCTCTGAATAATCCTCCTTTTGCCGAATTATTGCCAATGTAATCATAAAAAGCTAATTTTTCAGGAATTTTGGACCAAGCTTTTGATAAACTTTAATTTTTGGCTAACCCAACACTAACCTTTCGATATATTTCTTGCTGGAAGTATCCTTGATCCCATTGATAACGAGTACAACCAAATAATTTGAAGGGGGTAGTTGCTAAACCATACCACATAGTTCCGGCAGCAACAAAAGCTACAAAAAGATAGCAGCTATACAATTGGAAAGGAAGGTTTCAATATTTCCCATACGTAATCCTTTGTATAAACGTTGGGGCGGACGGACACTAAGATGGAATAAGCCTGCTAATATGCCTAATGTCCCTGCTGCAATATGATGAGAGGCTATTCCTCTCGGAACAAAAGGATCAAAACCTTCCAGCGTGGGCCCAACTCCATAACAAGGTCACGATCAATAGTGTCACTAGCATCAATATTGTCACTAGCATCAATATCGATATCATCAATAAGAAAACCTATAAGCTTGTTATCCAGGAACTTGTTCAGAAATACTATAATGAAAGGAACATAGGAGTTTGTCGCTAGGTATTTGACCAAATAGGATCGTCCGGTTCCTATAGAACCTATCACTAAAATACCCTTAGAGGGAGATAGGGCTAAGCAGAGCGAAAAGGGTTTTCCACTAGACGGGAAATGAAAACTATTAGCCCCACACGAAGTTTGTGAATAAGTTATTGCCTGATAATGAGCAAGGAATATCCGCCTTTCTGCTAAACAGAATGTATTGAACTCATAACTAATTAGATACTTTTTATGAATGTCAACTAAGTATCATAAGTAAATTAGTCCCGATTGTTCAATCATTTGATAACCAGAGCCATTATTTGATAAATGATCACAATCCTTTTTTCTGTCGTTAAGGTGGAGAACTGAACCAATAATTCTCTTTCTTTATCATAAATCGAATCACTATTTACGACCCAGGATTCTTTTTTCTCATCAATCCAATCACCACTCACGTTTTTTCTTTTTCTTATCAATGAATAGATCTCTTTACTTGTATGACTTAAATGTATCGTATTTCTTGAAAAAATGATTCAATTGATCGGATTTGGTATGATACTTATGAGATCGATGATATCGATGAGATTGATATCCAAATATTTCTTCTTAGAACGTATTGATTTAACCCTATAAGCGGGACCACCACCCCATAGCATGTTGTCGCCAAAAGCAAAACCCTGTATTTCTTTTAGAGAATCTCTTAATTATTCCAGAGCAACTAGAAAGAGATTCTTTAACCAGAAAGAATTCAGTTCAGATGTAAGATACCTATCCAGAAGTTTTTGCAACTCAATCATGTATGATGGAATCATCAAAGATTTGACCTTTTCGATCTCTGTCTGTAACTCACTATAGGCTCGAGAAACGAAGAGAAGATGTGTACGAACGAGATATCCAACAACAAGAAGAAGGAATAGGATTGAATAGAGGAACTCCTGAACATTTGGCGATCTCAGATGTGTCGATATCAATGGTGACTCATTATTTCATTGAATCATTTCTTCGGACAGAAGAAAATTATGTAAACACTTACTCAAAATCTCACTTATCAGATTCCATTGTGGAAGGCACAATTTTTTCTTAAGAATTCACCATGATATATCTGATCCATGCATAATATCAGGAAAAATGGATACAAATTTTTGACTGCTACTTAGTATCAGCAATAGGTTTAAAAATTATCTAAAAATATAAAATTTAGATATTTGTACCCTATCGAAGTAAGGAACCATGGCATATATGTTTGGAATAGATTCCGTTTTGAGAGAGTTGAAAAAGCACTATCTCGTTGAAAGGTTCTATACATCCACCCTTTCTCAATGCATTTCTTTAGACAAAGACTCCGTTTTTCCGCTTTTCAGACGGTAAATATTTCTCAGAACATGGAGAGTGAATCAAACCCATGTTTGAATTGAAATTGAGATACTTATGCAAGTTCTTCTCTTCTAAATCAGATGGATTCGTATCTGAAAGAGGTTGACAATAAGTTCTTTCAAAATTGACTATTTGTCTCTCTATTAGAGGTGTTCCAGAAATGTCTGCAATTGAGTAAATAACTCTACGAACTAATGGATCAGATAGAATTACAAACTGGAAAGATTTGTAAAAGTTATACCTTTCGTCACCACTTTGTGGAAAATTATTAGATATGAATATGTTAGATACCTGCGATGTAACACCCCTACACCCGGTTCACACTTATAAACCCGGTATAAGAGTATTACATACAGTGTCAGAGAATTAAAAACGAGTATAATAAAATTTTTCTTTCAATTCAATTAATGTGTAATTGAATCGTTTTACTTAAAATATCACAAAATAATCAAGTATAATCAAAATCGAGACTTAAAACCAGTTTGAAAATAATGAAAATGTAATTTTTACTCAAAATAGGGCAAATATCGATACTTTTACTTAAAAACGAAACCAATGGGGCATTTTGGAACTCTGGTATCGTTACCACCTTAAAATATTGATACCTCTATCTCAAAATCAGTAAATATATCCGAAAACTTAGTAATAACCCCCTGAAACAACTTAAAAACTTCCCCAATATTTCAAATCAGTCCAAAACACAATTTTAACCATTTCATTCAATTCATGTAAATTTTCAAAGCAACATTGATAACTCATTCATTAGAGACACATAGGTATACCATTTGTACATGCCATTTCACACAAAATAAATATACCTTGTCTTGAAATCTTCCGATGTTGATGTGATTTGATGAGAGGCAACTAATCCAACCTTAACTTCTCGGAGGTCTTATACCTAAGCGTTGAAATAAACACTTTAAGCCGGTGAAGGCTTAGTAAGTACTACAAGAGTCATTAATCATTCATCTTTTAATCACACATTTCAAACTCATTCATATATTTATTTATTCATTTAAAATACATATTTTTTATGTGTATTACATTTAACTTACAGTAGTGTTATGAATTCACATATTCTTCCTCATTTCACATTTTAGCCATTCCAATCTCTTAGCTTACTTAGTTTTATTATTCTTTGATTTCTTATACATACATTGTACTTACCTTTCATGTGATTATCATTTCACTTACCTCAATGTCACAATTTGCACATTCTTTCTTTTTCACATTGTTTACCCTATTAACAAGACTCGGACCTTGGCAGATACACAGATCCAACCAAACACACTAGAATGGCACCCAGTTCCTCATCAGATAGTTCGAAGTAATAAAGTGACACCCAGTGTCTCATCGGCCTAGCCGAAGTAAAGTGGTACCCGGTACCTCATCGAATCTATCAAAAGTAAAATAATGACACCCAGTGTCTCATCGACTCAAGGTCGAAGTATCCCTGAACTCTTCCAATCCTATGGCATGCCAACTATATCAGACTTAGCCCGACTAGTTAATAGGGATTTTCAATTTACAATTCATATCACTTTCAATTCCAATTTCACTTTCACTTTCAATTTTGATCACAAATCATTCACAACTTATACATCATATATACATTTTTCATCACATATACATAATCATGTATTTCTCACCTTTATTTCCTCAAATAATCCACAATTTCACCAATTAATCACACAATCAATCTTTATAATTAACCACATAATATTTCACACATATATTTTTCTCACATATTCATCATCATATACCTCGTACTTTTATTTTCACATTAATTTTCAAATCTGTCAACTTGCGTCACAGTCACTACATTATTTATATTTTAAGCTACAGAACTCAAAATTAATATCCGCTTGATGTTCTTGAAACTAGACTCAAATATATTTTTACCATAAAAATTTCATAATTTTTAATTTAGCCAATTTGTACAGTAAATTCTTTCAATTTACCCCGTCTCTGCTGCCTAACAGTTTCGACCTTTCTTTACTAAAAATTATTTATCTTTTAGTACAGGAATCCAATAATGTTCCCGTCTATTTCTTAAGTCTCTAATAATTTTTCTAAATTTAAGGACTCAACCATATAAATTTAAGTCTCTAATAATTTTTCTAAATTTTTCTATGATGTTTCAAAGTTAGAATAGGGGAACTCGAACCTACTCTGACCTTGTTATACAAAAACTAGTATATCTCAGAATTTACAATTCCTTTTCTTTCACCGTTTCTTCCATATGAAACTAAACTCAATAAGATTTAATTACATATTTAATTCAAATCTTAACTCTTTTTATATAATTTTTGGTGAATTTTCGAAGTTAGTCCTCTGTTCTGTCCAAACTGTTTCAATGAGATTAATTCCTTTCTCATGCTTCTTTATACTAAATTTCATTCAATCACACATAATTATCATACTTATAATTAAACATCTCATTTTCATCATGATTAATCATATATATTAAAATTATAAACACTTTAAATTAATTGTTACCTCACTTGTAGTACTTACCTCACTTGTAGATTATTTCTTCCACACCTTAGCTTTCTCCTTTCCTTTTTCTTCAAATTGGTCCTTCTCCTTCTTCCCTCTTTCTTCAATTTCATACAAACACATATAAGCTTAAGACTAAAATTCAATACTTTTCATGCTAGATTATGTAAATATACATGTATGTCATGAAAATTGAATCATCTCTTACCTTTGTTCTTGAATTTCCAAAATTCTAATTCAATCTCTATCCACTTTAACACTTCAAAGTGGACTCTATAAGGATATTAAGGTGCCTACTAGCTTCCTTCTATGCCTTTCCTTAAGAAATTTTAAAGAAAATAGAAGATTTTGGAGCTTGGAGGGCTTAACAATGGTGGAAGGACTTAAATGGAATAAAAGCAAAAGTTAGAAATGAGAGATGAAGGCTTGGACGACTAGCTTATGGAGAGAACTGATATCTTTTCTTTTTAATTTATTTTTTCCTCTCTCAAATTCTCTAGAATTTTCTCTTAAATATCTCACTTAATAAAAATGGTAAAATTGCACTTTTAGTCCCTGGGCCTTCCCACTTTACATTTTGGCCCAAAACTTTGCCTCCAAAAATATTTTCCACCAAATTACTCTTTTTCCCCTCCTTAATCAATCTAATTCCCATGATGACTCATAATTCAATTTGGATAAATTGCTATTTAGTCCCTTATGCTTTCACACAATTACTAATTAATCCTTGAATTTTCTTAACCTTTCTTATTTAGACTACACATTCTAATTCTTAATTTTTCCTAATCTTCTTATTTTAACCACATATTCTAACTCTTAACTCGACACTATTACTGTTTCAACTCTGGTTCAAAAACGCGGATGTTACATGCGACTCGGTTGGTAAGGTGAAATAGTATCTCTCCCCCAAAAAGCATGTTTTTTTACCACCGTAAAAAGAAAATATTTTGTTGCGAATGAACAAGATATTGAGGAATTGTCCATATGTAAAATCATAATTATTGATACGGGCCTTTTCCACATAAAAAGGGAATCTTTTGTTACAATAGAAGCAGAAGTGATGTGGATTATTCAAGAATCAAAGTCGATTTTCTTTATAGAAAAGAAGATATCAATGAACTTCTATGAAATGGTTTCACGGGATTCAGCCAATTGTCTTGATAGTGGGATATTATTGAGAAATAGAAATCCATGTTATCAAAAGATTTCCTACGATTATTTCTAGTATGGAATGAGTCAATCATCCACTTTGTTATCTTATTGACCAAAAATGGTGATATTGTTCCTCCATTGATCAAGAATTTTGATTTTTGAGAAGTATTATGATCATCCAATAAGAAAGGTTTCAATTTTTTTTAAATGAACGATTTGAAGACCTATTGATTCTAACAACTGATTGCAAAGTTGACCATTCGGACCTTTCAATTCATAGATGTAGATCTCAGACCTATGAATGGGGATATTCCCGAAACTCACAAAGAAAAAAGGAAGTGAGTTAGATAAAAAGAGAAGCAACTTGGACAAAAAGAAAAGTAACTTGGACAAAAAGAAACGAAGTGACTTAGACAAATCTTTTTTGTCGATAACCTCAGACCAATCAATCGAATATTGATTAATACGTAATTGATCGAACACTACTTGAAAACGGCTCTTTTGCTCATAAACGAAATGTTCCAAATGCTACTGGAAATTCTTGCTCCAATTAGACCATTTGTATCTATATGCATTAGGATCCCGATTTTTGGATCTCTCGGCCCGAAAATAAAAGGATCGAACTAGTCCAGTTAGTCACTTATATGTCTCTATCTTCTGGGAGTCATCCACTCCATCGCCCAAGACAAAGATTCTCCCCAATTGGACTTGATAGACAATATATTAAACTTTCAATCAGTTTGCTCATTTTTTATTAGACAAAGGACATGTTTAGGTTTGTCTACTAATATAAACCGTATTTCTGTATTACGATTCAACCACATAATACCGCTTAGTATCAGTTTAAATAATAGACAACCAACGGGCAACATTTTATTCCAATTTGCTTTGCGTGCAAAACCATATGAGGATAATTATACAAACTATATTAATATAATCAATGAATTTATTTTATTAACCAATCTACTTGAAAAAATTACAAGTTTACAAATGAATATACTACACTCAAGACACCAGATCTAACAATACATGCATGGATAGGATTGATTTTATTAACTTAAATTCATCAAAGTTGTTATCCAAGCTCAAAAGATTAGTTGAATTGCGACGAGTTTTTGGATGGGATAAAAACAATTTTGGGTTGATATGTGTTCATAGCATTCTAAGATCTATCTTTTAATTTCAAAACACACTTTGCATCACTTGATTTTGAGCCAAGAGCTCAAATTATGATCATTTTAGTGAATCCTACAGGAGCAGAATTTCTAGACGACATTGTTAAGGGAAATTATGAGCTTCAGGCTTTAATTCGAGTCTAAATCATATTAGGTTCGATTTTAAGGCTTAATTTTAATTACATATAAGACTTGCATTATATTTATTAGGTTTTATATTTTTATTATTTACTTATTTCAAATTTTAGGATATTTTTAAGTATTTTAAGTTGTTTAGGAGTTTTATGTTTCTCAGTCAATAAGAAAGTTTAGTTCCACTTAAACTACTTGTTTAGATTAATTAGAATTTTATTATACTTAAAGAGTTTTATTTTGTTCTAATTAGCTAGGCTATATAAATGCCTCTTCATTATTCATTAAAGGTACACCTTGATTAATAAATTTCAACTCTTTGAGTTATTTCTCTTTATGAGATTTTCCTTTTGTTTATTTTAGAAGTAGCTTTTCTTCTTGGTTTTCTCTTTGAACCCGTGGGATAACTCTTCACCCTCTAATTTACTAGGGTTCGGTCATAAGGGGTTAGTTAGAGCAATTGATTAAGTTTGTCAAAAAGTTTTTCGTAAGGGTTCAACTGGACAGATTTTCATCTATTCATTATTTTCGTTGGTTTATTCGATCCATCTTCCACCTTTTAATTTTTCGTTTTCTATATTTATTAATTGTTTTGAATCTCTGTTTCTTGTTCTTGAAATTCTTCTTTTGATTGTTTTATTACTGCCGATTTCATATAACTCTTCTTGGCTTCCTTTTGCGTTTCAGGTTGCTTATTCATCAAGTTAGGGCTTTCCCCTCGTCTAAACAACTTGAATATGATATTGGTCCTCTGTTCCCTAAAATCAAAATACTTGAGTGATATAAAATAAAATTTTTCCCTCACCAAGTTGAGTGTGTGCTCCACGATGTTGCCTTGCAAATCTACTGACGATCTCGAATATTTCAGATATGATGTCGTAGTATTTTCCAACTACGATCTTACACATACCAATATAACAAATCCCACTCAAGTAATTCCATCAATCATTGAAAATAACAAAATTATCATGTAAATATAGATATTAAAAATTTCAAAAACAAATTGTAAATAACTGAATTTTACATATAACTTACCTAGACTAACTTAGATGCAAAGGTAGAGACGATGATTAATCCACAATTTTAATTTTACGACGATCTGATTTTGATTTGTTCATTTCTTGATCTAAACAAGTAATTTCATTCAATTCAAGGTCCAAATAATGTCAAATATTTCATATAAGCCTATAATCCATATAAAAATAGATTTATAGAGTTACCCCTAATACTTTAACTTTTTTACAATTTAGTCCTAAGACCATAACTTGCAAAAATCACCATTTTCTTGTCTAATACATGTTAACGATTTCTCCCCTTACCTAAATCAGCTCATATTTTTCCTCATTTCACAAAATATACATGAGATTTATTATTTCAACGAATAAATCCCTAAACCTTAAATTCACTAAAAATCACATAACAAAACATGTTCCATTATCAACAAACTTTGATTGTCACCAACTAACCTCACAAATATAACAATTTCATTCATGTCACATCCCATAACCTTTAAAGGTTTTGCAAACTAATCCCCGAGCTAAATAGATTAAGTTAAAACGAGTTCAAAAACATAAAAATCATTAAAAACAAAACTGAAATACACCACAAGAAAGGGAAAGTACCTTGACTGAAGCTTCTATTCTCTCTTTCAATGGTGTTTCGGTTTTTGTTTAACAAAATAAGGAAGAAGACAATTTTTTTTTACCTTTTTGCTTTATTAAGCATTTCATCTTAATTACTAATTTACCACATTATCCTTTAAAAACATTTAAATTCACACTAAAACCTATCCATAAAACTCCACTAACATATATTATGGCATAATTACGCAACATCTCCAACTCGGTAAATGAACAGTAAAACAAGAGGAGTAAGTCGAGTTTAATGGAAAATTTCAACAATGGAGGTCCATGCATAACGCTATTTGTTTACAACATCCCACAGTGCATGCATTGGAAAGGACTTTGGATGTTATTCGAATATCATGGGACAGTGGTGGACGCGTTCATTCCAGTAAGAGAGAGTAGGAGGGGGAAAAGATATGGTTTTATTAGATTTCGTTACAGAAAGGACGCTCATAGAGCAATAGCTAGATTGAATGGTTTCGTTCTCTTGGGCAGTAGAATTTGGGTTAAATTGGCAACTTACAAAGGAAATAGAAAAGAATGGAGGAAGGTTAATGGGCGAGAAAAACAATCTCAAACTACGGCTGGACAGCGGGAAGAAGAAGGAAAATTACCAAAGGTGATAAGGAAGGAGAGCAAGGTGAAAGTAGCTTCTTGGCAAGGTAGCAGGATTAAAAAAAGCAGAAGAGGTAGTAGTGCAAGGTTACGTGGATGAGGAGCAAATGTGGAAGTTCCAAAAGTGTTTGGTATGTGAATCCACTACTGAAACTGATGCAAGAACCATTAATGATAGACTTGCAAAGTTTGGATTAGGGGAGATAACTATTAAAAGATTACGGGGGAGATTCTTCATGGTGGAGGTTCCGGATGAGGAGTTAATGGATTTGTTGAAACAGACAAAGTGGTCATATTTGAGTGAATCTCTTGTGAAGATTGATCCTTGGTCAGAGAAGTTAAGGTTGGCGGAAAGAGTTTCATGGATAGAGGTAGTCGAAATCCCTCTGCATTGTTGGAACTTTGAGACATTCAAGAGAGTGACCGAACTATAGGGAAGTTTAATATCGGTTGGAGAGAATGGCTCTAAGATAGAGAGCTTTGAAAAGATGGAATTGTTGGTTTCAATTTCAAACCCGAAGTAGTTGGATCAACTGGTTAAATTAGAAGTGGGGGATGATTACTTTTGGATAAGGATCAAAGAGAAAGGATTGACAGAGGTGGAGGAAGGAATCCAAGATTATGAAGGTGATTGTCGGAATATTGAGGAGGATATGGAATTTAAAACAGCCTCGGTGGGGAAAACGGGATCGGAAAAGTTACCAGAGGGTAGTGAAAGAGTCACAAACGATGCATTAATTGAAGAAGACATTGGGAAAGAGAAGAGCATCATGGGTTGTCAGACAAAGGAGGGGACTACGGATCTTTCGGAATTCCAGAGGTCAGGGGAGAAGGTGGTTGTATCCGATGGGGATTGTGGTTTACAAAGTTGGAAAAAAAGGGGTCTGGGCTGATGTGGTGGAAATGGGGTTAGGAGGGGATAAAGGCCCAAGTGATTGGAGGGAAGAGGGGGCATTCTCGGGTCAGAAAAAGAGCATGGAAGTTTCACCAATTCCAATAACTATTAGAAATGCTGGGTGTGATAAAAAAAAGGAAATAAAAGAGATTATCCCATGTACGTCAGATGATTTTGTAAGCCCAATGAATATGTAAAAAAAAGGAGTGTTTGATAGGTTTGGAAAATGGGGAAATATCGATTCAGGAACATCAGAGGGAGATAGAAATTGAGTTGGATAATTTGATTAAAAATAGAAGAAAGAGGAGATCGTTGAATGAGAAAATAAGATCAATTGTAGAATCCAAAACTGTTCTCTATCGTCTGAAGAAAGGAGGAAAAGAGATATAGCTCAAAGAAAAGAGAAAGGGAAGAAAGGTGATGAAAGAGATGATAGGGTGGTGAATATTTCCTTGTCTGACTCCGACATAAGTAACAGAGGCAAGGTGATGATCAGAGAAGCAAGAAAAGCATGAGAGGTGGGGAAGAAGATCGGGCTAAGCATCCATGGCGATGAAAGAGAGGTGATTGAAGAATTGATGAGATTAGAAGAACAGTAAGAAATGGGTTTCGAGAAAAGATAGAAAAGAAAAAGAGGTGGGTTAATTTAATTTTTGTCCGTGGTAGAGTAGTCGTGCATCATAATCTTATTAAGTGGAAAATGAGGATTATGTCATGGAATATTAGAGGGCTAGGTTCCGGGGTGAAAGTTTCAGCAGTCAATGAGGTAATTAGAAAAGCAAGGGTGGGTGTGGGTTTTATTCAAGAGAGTAAATTAGAAGTTGTGGAAGGGGAATTGATAAGGAAATTGTGGTTCGATGATAACTTTGATTTTCGTTTCTCTTCTGCTAAAGGTAGATCGGGTGGCTTGATTTCAATATGGGATAGGAGTGTACTTCAGGTGTCAAGTGAACTTTGTGGTGATAAGGTAATTGTTTTGGTGGGGAAGTGGATTGCAGATGGTAATGATGCCACCCTCATTAATATCTATGCCCCGAATGCAAGAGTTGAGCAAAAGAAGTTTTGGGGAGATGTTTGGACCTAAAGGAAGTTGTTTTTGGAGTCGTGGATAGTAGGTGGTGATTTTAACGCAGTGATAAGTGGAGGTTAGAAGAGTAAATGTTCTGTTTCAAAATATGAATTTTTAGAGTTCCGTAAGTTTATCGAAGATTGTAAATTGGTGGATCTTCCTTCAATCGGAAGGAAATTTACGTGGGTTGGAGCGGGGAACAAAAGAAGCAGGCTTGACAGGTTCTTGGTGGACGAATCATGGGTGTGGAAGGTTTCAACGTTGGGGCAAGAAGGGCCTAATAGGACTGTTTCAGACCATATACCAGTTGTATTGTCAAATGAAGAAATTGATTGGGGTCCGAGGACGTTTAAATTTATAAGTGGTTGGTTATCAAAGAAGGCTGGTTTGGAGAAAATTTTTAACAGGGTACTCTACTCGCTCTGAGGGAAGATTGCTTAAAATGGAGACATGGCCACATGGGAGAATTTTCAGTTAAGAGGCTCTCGGATCTATTCTTAGAAGAAGGGGTGTTAGAAGAGGAGTTTGGCTTTAATAAAATTTGGAAGTTGAATGTTTGGATGATGGCCGTAGGGAGAATTCCTACTAAAGACTTTCTAATCAAAAGAGGAGTGCAGAGTCTTAAATTGAAAAAAGAATGTCCATGGTGTGAGAAAGAGTCAGAGTCTCTTGAACACTTATTCTTCAAATGCAAATTCGCGGAAGGTTTTTGGAAATGAATCTTTGAGTGGTAGGAGGTTAGGCGGTTGTCTGTGGAAAACTCTTCTGAATTTTTTAAGCTTTGTAACGAGGTAAAATGGCAAGGGTTGTTGAAATGCCTTTGGTGGATTTCGATTGTTGCAACTAATTGGTCTTTATGGACTGCTAGAAATGAGGCAGATTTTAACAGGAAATTGACCACAATGGACTCAATTATTTTTTAGACAAAATTGAGGTCATTGTTGTGGGTAAGGTCGGTTCACAATGAGCTAGTGATAATGAAAAGCAGCTGGTGGTTTTGCCCGTTAAAGTGTAGATCAAATTCTAAAGGGTTGAAAAATTGTGAATTGGGTTGGAAATTACCCCCCAAAGGGTGCTTGAAGTTTAATGTGAGTGGAGTGATGGATGAAGGAATAGCAGGTATTGGTGGGGTGCTTAGAGATGAAGAGGGTTTTGCAAGGGCTCTGTTCTCAGGTCCATGCTTTGTTGTAAATGCTGATTATGCTGAGTTTTCTGCAATTTTAGTGGCAATGAAGATGTTTGATGGTATGGGTTGGGCAGAATTGGGTCCTTTAATCATCGAGGTGGGGTCGGAAGTTGTTCTAAATTGGTTTCTGAAGGAGGAGTTACGGCTAACCAACCTTCTTTCGCTATTTCAGAAGTTTGATGGTAATCTATTTTTTGAGAGGGCAAAACTAGAAGGTAACGAAATGGCACAAGTTTTGGCTTTGGCTGGTATGAAAAGAGATGAGATTTTTAAAGCTTGGTGGTAAAGTCTTTATTTATTTTTCTGGTGCAGCAGTGCTTAGTATTTTTTCTGTTAATTGTTGGCTGTTTTGGTGTTTGGTCTGTAATATGGTGTTGAGCTGCATTACTATAGAATCAGCTTGAACAATAAAAACTTGACCCGATTTTAGGCGTGGTCCGCTTTTGGCTATACATACATTTTCACAAATAAACTGCCCAAGATTAATTATTGTGGACGTTTCTTCACAATAATTATGATGATAATGATAATGAGGAAAATACCAAATTAAATTGACTGCATTCAAAAAGATGTTACGGCATGGATCGAAATTATAAATTCTCCTAGTTTCAGCTATTAAATAATAGTTAAGTACTTGAAAAACCTGTTTTAAATTGTCAAGTTCCAAATATTTTGCTACTGAGGTTCGATTATGAGTTATTAAAGGGTAAAATAATGAATAAAAATTCGCAATTTTTGTGGCTGCTCCTAAAGGACCTAAAAAATTCTTAATTGGAATTAGAGGATCTTTTTTAATTGATTGTTTTATGACATTGTGATATTTTACATTGTTGAATGGGCCCATGCGAAAACAATTAGATGATGACAAAATTATCAAAGATTGGGATTCCTTATTTCTGTTCAAGAACGTATGAATAGTTCCGTGATTTTGGCTAAACGATTGTTGAATGCTTGCGTTGGAATAAATGGAATAAAACAAATTTTTATTGGTACGATCTGACCTATTATCAGAAGTCAATCCTGAACCTGACGGATCATTTCTTTCTCTAATATAAAAAATATGAGATTTCACTAAGTCGATTCTTAAGAAATCTTGAATCAGACCATTTGTCCTTACTTTAACAAACGAAGCACAAACTTCTTCGACGGAAGAACTTTTGTTGTCTTGGTCCCAACTCAACACTAAACAAGTCAGAACTAGTTGAATACTTGTGTCAGAAACTCTCCGAGTCGGTTTGCCATTTCCATAAAGGATATAATTGACAGCTCAAAGTTGCATATTATCTTTTTCCCAAAATGGATCTTGGGGGAAGAGTGCTGCTAAATTTAGACCGTCTGGTATTCCATATGGGGTTACAGGTCGAACCAAAACAAAATACTTTTTCTTGATAGGTATGATCTGTTGGACATAGATCCAATTTTTCGATTTTTTTGATTCCTTAGAGTTTGTTT